>OY740804.1:41916581-42292890 GCA_963514005.1 Raja brachyura | reverse complement strand
AGGCCTTGCTCAGACCTTGATAAACATCTTAACTTCCCAATTGTTCATCATCTATCTCAAGGATGTGAACACTGTCCCAACAGCATGACTGCCTGCTCTTATTCCATCATCTCATTTGCAAATCTGTCTGAATATGGTAAGGACCGAAGGAGGTGCCTGAAAGTCAGTTGAGGTTGGGCGAGTTCATATGTACAAGAATGTGAGGAACAGATACAATGAAAGATCTTACGTTGTAGCAACATCACAGGCGCATTGACAGGCAAATACTCAAAGACAAATCAGACAAAATTACATACAAATGCTAAAAGATTGTGTAAAAAGCAAGATGTTAGTGCAAAAAATGAGAGAAAACAAGTGCATGGCAGTGCAAGAAGTGAGCCATGATCTTCTGTATTGGGGAGGAATAGGCTTGTGCAGATCAGCCCAGGAAGCTGAAGCTGGTGGTGCGTGACTCCACTCCTCTGTGCCTCTTGCCCAACACTAGCAGTGAGGAGAGCGTGTACCTGGGATGCTGGCATCCTTGATGATAGATGCAGCTGCACCTTATGCACTTGCCGTGGCTGCCGGGAAAGGCTGTGCCCGTGGTAGACTGGGCTGAGTGTGCACGTTGGGGGGAGCATCAGGAAGGCCCCGCAGTAGTTCAAGGTTAACTCCAGGAGTGGCCAGATCATGGAGCATACACACCATCTCCTGGGGGTCAGTCGGCAAAGTAGCATGGTTGTGGGAAGGCAAGCCCACACTGGGATCACTGCAGGTGGGACAGAAGTGGACGGGGGGGTGACGCTGGGCCTGTGTCTCACACTAGTGTGACCATGTGCCATTCCATCTCTGTGCCCACACTGGTGAATTTGATAGAGTTTAGTCCCTAGAGCTGGTATCCCACAGCCCCTGCCCACCTCCAGGGGTGATGTTGGGACAGCATGGGTGCAGGAAGGCGAGGACAAGAGGACGTCATCATGAAGGGACCCCAGGGAGCGCTGGGGGTTTTGGAGGGAGTTGCAGCAGGAGGGTGACTCCTAGCCCCACAGTGAGGAGTGGAGAGTGGCTCTAGCCCCACAGTGAGGAGTGGAGAGTGGCTCTAGCCCCACAGTGAGGAGTGGAGAGTGGCTCTAGCCCCACAGTGAGGAGTGAGGAGTGGCTCTAGCCCCACAGTGAGGAGTGGAGAGTGGCTCTAGCCCCACAGTGAGGAGTGAGGAGTGGAGAGTGGCTCTAGCCCCACAGTGAGGAGTGGAGAGTGGCTCTAGCCCCGGAGTGAGGAGTGGCTCTAGCCCCACAGTGAGGAGTGGAGAGTGGCTCTAGCCCCACAGTGAGGAGTGAGGAGTGGAGAGTGGCTCTAGCCCCACAGTGAGGAGTGGAGAGTGGCTCTAGCCCCACAGTGAGGAGTGGAGAGTGGCTCTAGCCCCACAGTGAGGAGTGGAGAGTGGCTCTAGCCCCACAGTAAGGAGTGGAGAGTGGCTCTAACCCCACAGTGAGGAGTGAGGAGTGGAGAGTGGCTCTAGCCCCACAGTGAGGAGTGGAGAGTGGCTCTAGCCCCACAGTGAGGACTGGAGAGTGGCTCTAGCCCCACAGTGAGGAGTGGAGAGTGGCTCTAGCCCCACAGTGAGGAGTGGAGAGTGGGGAGTGGCTCTAGCCCCACAGTGAGGAGTGGAGAGTGGCTCTAGCCCCACAGTGAGGACTGGAGAGTGGCTCTAGCCCCACAGTGAGGAGTGGAGAGTGGCTCTAGCCCCACAGTGAGGAGTGGAGAGTGGCTCTAACCCCGCAGTGAGGAGTGGAGATTGGCTCTAGCCCCACAGTGAGGAGTGGAGAGTGGCTCTAGCCCCACAGTGAGGAGTGGAGAGTGGCTCTAGCCCCACAGTGGAGAGTGGAGAATGGCTCCAACCCCACAGTGAGGAGTGAGGAGTGGAGAGTGGCTCTAGCCCCACAGTGAGGAGTGGAGAGTGGCTCTAACCCCACAGTGAGGAGTGGAGAGTGGAGAGTGGCTCTAGCCCCACAGTGAGGAGTGGAGAGTGGAGAGTGGCTCTAGCCCCACAGTGAGGAGTGGAGAGTGGCTCTAGCCCCACAGTGAGGAGTGAGGAGTGGAGAGTGGCTCTAGCCCCACAGTGAGGAGTGGAGAGTGGCTCTAGCCCCACAGTGAGGAGCGGAGAGTGGAGAGTGGCTCTAGCCCCACAGTGAGGAGTGGAGAGTGGCTCTAGCCCCACAGTGAGGAGTGAGGAGTGGAGAGTGGCTCTAGCCCCACAGTGAGGAGTGGAGAGTGGCTCTAGCCCCGGAGTGAGGAGTGGCTCTAGCCCCACAGTGAGGAGTGGAGAGTGGCTCTAGCCCCACAATGAGGAGTGAGGAGTGGAGAGTGGCTCTAGCCCCACAGTGAGGAGTGGAGAGTGGCTCTAGCCCCACAGTGAGGAGTGGAGAGTGGCTCTAGCCCCACAGTGAGGAGTGGAGAGTGGCTCTAGCCCCACAGTAAGGAGTGGAGAGTGGCTCTAGCCCCACAGTGAGGAGTGAGGAGTGGAGAGTGGCTCTAGCCCCACAGTGAGGAGTGGAGAGTGGCTCTAGCCCCACAGTGAGGAGTGGAGAGTGAAGAGTGGCTCTAGCCCCACAGTGAGGAGTGGAGAGTGGCTCTAGCCCCACAGTGAGGAGTGGAGAGTGGCTCTAGCCCCACAGGGAGGAGTGGAGAGTGGCTCTAGCCCCACAGTGAGGAGTGGAGAGTGGGGAGTGGCTCTAGCCCCACAGTGAGGAGTGGAGAGTGGCTCTAGCCCCACAGTGAGGACTGGAGAGTGGCTCTAGCCCCACAGTGAGGAGTGGAGAGTGGCTCTAGCCCCACAGTGAGGAGTGGAGAGTGGCTCTAACCCCGCAGTGAGGAGTGGAGATTGGCTCTAGCCCCACAGTGAGGAGTGGAGAGTGGCTCTAGCCCCACAGTGAGGAGTGGAGAGTGGCTCTAGCCCCACAGTGGAGAGTGGAGAATGGCTCCAACCCCACAGTGAGGAGTGAGGAGTGGAGAGTGGCTCTAGCCCCACAGTGAGGAGTGGAGAGTGGCTCTAACCCCACAGTGAGGAGTGGAGAGTGGAGAGTGGCTCTAGCCCCACAGTGAGGAGTGGAGAGTGGAGAGTGGCTCTAGCCCCACAGTGAGGAGTGGAGAGTGGCTCTAGCCCCACAGTGAGGAGTGAGGAGTGGAGAGTGGCTCTAGCCCCACAGTGAGGAGTGGAGAGTGGCTCTAGCCCCACAGTGAGGAGCGGAGAGTGGAGAGTGGCTCTAGCCCCACAGTGAGGAGTGGAGAGTGGCTCTAGCCCCGGAGTGAGGAGTGGAGAGTGGCTCTAGCCCCACAGTGAGGAGTGGAGAGTGGCTCTAGCCCCACAGTGAGGAGCGGAGAGTGGAGAGTGGCTCTAGCCCCACAGTGAGGAGTGGAGAGTGGAGAGTGGCTCTAGCCCCGGAGTGAGGAGTGGAGAGTGGCTCTAGCCCCACAGTGAGGAGTGGAGAGTGCTCTAGCCCCACAGTGAGGACTGGAGAGTGGCTCTAGCCCCACAGTGAGGACTGGAGAGTGGCTCTAGCCCCACAGTGAGGAGTGGAGAGTGGCTCTAGCCCCACAGTGAGGAGTGGAGAGTGGCTCTAGCCCCACAGTGAGGAGTGGAGAGTGGCTCTAGCCCCACAGTGAGGAGTGGAGGGCAACACTCACGAGCATATTCAGGGGGCCTGGAAAGAGCAGACTGCTGGGCTATAGGGCCTGTACGCGCTGTGTGCAGGTTAGTATTTAGAGTGGAGTGGAGCTAATCTTGGTCTTTCTCTCCAATACCAGACACAACAGGATCGATTCCAAACCTGGCAATTTGACACGGAGTATCGTGGCGACGCCTTCACGGCCACCTTTACCCTCGGCAACCCTGACATCATCAACGAATCAGGTGAATGGGTTGAGGAGCGCAGACCTGTCTGCTGGTGGTGGGGGCAGGAAGACCCTGCAGAGGTGGCGGGTGCTGGGATGTCAGTGCCAGGAAGAAACCCAGGCATATGAGGGGCACACAGACCCATCATTGCCCCTCCCACATTGAGCGCACCCCCACCGCTCCCCGCTCCCCCCACAGTGTGATGTTCCCTCACCCCCCCCCTGCGCTGCAGTGGGTGCATGGTTCTGAGGTCCCTGCAGTAAGAGTGAAGTTGGACAAGGCTTTGATTGGGAAAGGGATGTATTCAGATGCTGAGAACTGACGTGACTGTCGATCCTCTACCACACAGTGATTCTCGTTGCACACTTTCTCCAGAGCGTTTCCCGCAACCTGGTTCTGGGCGGGGAGATGGTTTATCATCGGAGGCCATCAGAGGAAGGAGCTATCTTCACTTTGGCTGCCAAATACACAAGTGAGTGAGCTGGACAAAGGGGCAGGGAAAGGTGTGGACTGTCAGTGATACAGTGATGGGTGTATCCAGTGTGACAGTCGGGGGTGAAATGTATCCGAGTATTCCACTCTGGTATGTGGAGTAATAGTGTACATAATGGGGGGGTGGAATGTATCAGCATCTGACAGTGAAGGTTGTGGGCAATATCAGTTACAATGGGAGGTGAGGGTGTATCAGAGTTAGTGACTGGTGTATCAGGCTGCGACAATGACGGGTGCAGGATGTTACCGTGAGGGTGTGCAGTGAATCCGAGTGTTACAATAAAGGTTTAGGGAGATACAGATACACCACAGAAACAGGCCCTCTGGCCCACCGGGTCCCCACCAGCCTGCGATCCACTTACATTAACACTATCCTACACATCGGGGACAATTTACAATCTTTATCAAAGCCAATCAACATAAATCTGAACGTTGTTACATGTGGGGAGGAACATGCTGTCCCTACGGAGACAGTTTCACAACCTCCTCTCTAACTGCTCCCCCTCTGTGATACCCCCTTCCCTCCAACTCTACGACCACATCCTCACCCAGTAAAAAAAGGAAGAAGGGTCTCGACCCGAAACGTCGCCTATCTCCTTCGCTCCTTAGATGCTGCTGCACCCGCTGAGTTTCTCCAGCATTTTGTGTACCCTTGATTCTCCAGCATCTGCAGTTCCTTCTTTAACATAAATCTGAACATCTTTGGAGTGTGGAAGGAAACGGCAGCACCTGTAGAAAGCCATGTGGTCATGGGGAGGACCTACAATCTCTGTGCCGACAGCGTCCACTGTCAGGTTCGATCCCAGCTCTTTGGCTAGGTAAGGCAGCAACACTACTTCTGCACCACCATCGTGCCCCTGAGATGTAGCGGTATCAGGGTTAGAGGGAGGATTGTGTGTTAGTATACAGTGAATGGTAGGGGGTGTATTACAGTGAAGGATGTGGGGTGTAGAGGCACTCACCACTCTATACCCTGGACATCTTTAGTTCAGAGATACAGCATGGAAACAGGCCCTTCAGCCCACCGAGTCCATGCCGACCATTAATCACCCGTTCACACTAGTTATCCCACTACACACTAGGGCCAATTTACAGAAGCCAATTAGCCTACAAACCCACACGACTGATGTGGGAGGAAACCAGAGCCCCTGGAGGAAACCCACGCGGCCACGGGGGAAACATGCAACTCCACACTGACAGCAACTGAGGTCAGGATCCTGCCTGGGTCTCCAGCACTGTCAGGCAGCAGCTCAACTGCAGCACCACTATGCCGCCCTTCTTTAAACTTTGCCTCTTTAATTTTAAACCTATATGCTCTTGTCTTTTGATATGTCCATACTGGGAAAAACATTCTAACTGTTTACCTTATCTATGCCTTTCATCATTTTGTATAATTTATATATACAGCATGGGAACAGATCCTTTGGCCCATTGAGTTCACGCCAACCTGTACTAGTTCTATGTCATCCCACTTTCTCATCCAATCCCTGCATATATGGGATAACTTTACAGAGGCCAATTGACCTACAAACCCACATGATTTTGGGATGTGAGAGGAAACCGGAGCACTTGGGGGAAATCCACACGGTCACTGGTAGAATGTGCAAACTCCACACAGACAGTCTGTGGTCAGGGTTGAACCCGGGTCTCTGGCGATGTGAAGCTTCAGCTCGTCCAGCTGTGCTGCTGTTCCTTAAATCAGGCCTTCTGTCACATCTCCTTGTAAACTCCAGCATTGCAGAAAAAACAATTTGTCTGTTCAATATTTTGCTGTAGGTAATGCCCCGCCCCCCTCTAAACAACAGGCTTGGGATAGAGATAGAGAGGCAGGAGATAGCTCTGTCAGATAATATGAAGGGAAATCCAAAAAGATTTGATGTACATTAATAGTGACTAGAGGGAGATTAGGGCTCTTCAGATGGTCGTCTCTGTGCAGAGCTGCAGAAGGACAGAGTCCACAATGAGTGTTTCTCATCTGTTTTTACTGTGCAGAAAGACATGAAGACTAGGGAACTTGAGACAGTTAATGCAAGTCTTAAGGACAGTCAGTATTATGGTCGAGAAGATGCTGAGCGTCCTAAGGCTTATGAAGGTAGACAAATCTCTCAGGCCTGGTCAGATATATCCAAGGGCACTGTGGGAAGTTGGAGAAGAAATGCAGGTTCCCTGGGTGAGATTTATGAATCATCGTTACATACGGGTGATATGCAGGATGACTGGTAGATGGCTAATGCTGTGTCTCTATTTTGGAAGGGCCCCACGGAAACGCCAGGAACTAACATCTGTGGTAGGCAAGTTACTGGAGTGGATTCTGAGTAATACGTTTTATAGCTATTTGGGATAGTCGCCATGGTTTTGTATATGGAGGATCATGTCTCATGAATCTTAAATGTTTTGAAGATGTAAACAAAAAGGTAAACGAGAGCAGAGCAGTAGATGTTGTCCATATGGATTTCAGCAAAGCATTTGATATGGTTCCACATGGTAGGCTGCTCTGGATAGATAAATCGCATGGAATCCAGGGAGAGTTGGCTGACTGGATTGAAAATTGGGTTGCTGAAGGAAGCAGAGGGTAATGGTGGAAGGTTATTTTTCGGACTGGAGGCCCGTGACTAGTGGTGTGGTTCAGGGATTGGGGCTGAACCCATTGCTGTTGTGGTTTATATCTTTGGAAGAGATTGTACAAGGTATGATTAGTACATTTGCAGATGACACTAAAGTGGATGGCATTATAGACAGTGAAAATGGTTATCAAAAATTACACCAATTTCCTTATCAGTTGGGAGAGTGGGCTGTGGAATGGTTAGTAGAGTTTAATGCAGATAAGTGTTGAGTGTTTCATTTTGGGGAGTCAAAGCAGGGCAGGCCGTTCACAACGAATGGCAAGACTCTGGAGATTGTTGTAGAGCAGAAGGACCTAGGAGTGCAGGTACATAGTTCCTTGAAAGTAGCGCACAGGTAGATAGGGAGGTCAAGAAAGCTTTTGACACGTTAGCCTTCATCAGTCAGAGTATCAGGGCGGCACGGTGGTGCAGCGATAGAGTTGCTGCCTTTCAGCGATAGAGACCAGGTTCAATCCTGGCTACTTGTGCGGTCTGTACAGAGATTGTACGTTATCCCCTTGACCTGAGTGAGTTTTCTCTGGGTGCTCCGGTTTCCTCAGACACTCCAAAGACACACAGGTTTGTAGGTTAATTGGCTTCGGTAAAATTGTCCCCAGTGTGTGTACGATAGTGTTAGTGTGTGGGGATTGCTGGGCACCGCAGACTTGGTGAGATGAAGGGCCTGTTTCCGCACTGTATCTCCAAACTAAATATTGAGAATAGAAGTTGGAATGTTATGTTCCAATTGTACAAGACATTGGTGAGGCTGCATGTTGAGTATTGTCTACAGTTTTAGTCTATAGGAAAGATGTTGTGAAGCTGGGAAGAGTGCATAGAAACATAGAAAATAGGTGCAGAAGTAGGCCATTCGGCCCTCCAAGCCAGTACCTGCCATTCATGGCTGATCATCCAAAATCAGTACACGTTCTGCCTTTTTCCCCATATCCCTTTATTCCCTTAGCCTTAAGAGCTAAATCTAACTCTCTCTTGCAGAGAAGATGCATGAGGATGTTGTCAAGACTTGCGGGCCAGAGCTCTTCCTTGGAGCCTTTATTCCTTGGAGCACAGGAGGATGAGGGTGATCTTAGAGCTATATCAAATCATGAGGGGAATAGATAGAATAGATGCACAGATCATTTTACCTACAGTAGGAGAATCAAGAACCAGAGGACATGGGTTTAAAGTGTGAGGGAAAAGATTTAATAGAAATTTGTGGGGCAACATTTCCCGTAGAGTGTGGTGGGTATATGGAACAAGCTGTTGTTGAAGCAGGTACTATAACAACATTTAAATGACATTTGACAGATACATGAATAGAAAATGTTTGGAGGGATATTGGTCAAACGTGAGCAGGTGGGATTAGTGCAGGATGGCATCTTGGTCGAGATGCACAAATTGGGCCAAAGGGCGTGTTTCCATGCTGTATGACTCTCCATGACTCCAAGCCAGGCATCATTCTGCTAAACAATCTCAATGCCCTCTCCAGAGCCTCCACTTCCTTCCTTTAATAGGGCAACCAAAACTGCACACAATATTTCAAATGCAGCCCAACGAAAGTCCTATAAAGCTGCAACATGACTTCCCAACTCAATGCCCCAACCATTGAAGGCAAGCATACCACATACCACCTTTAACTCGCTATCTACTTGTTGCCACTTTAAGGGTGTTATGCAACTGGAATAATTGTATATTCCCCCCTTGCATTCAACTTCCCAAAGTGCCACACCTGCTCTGATTATCCTCCATCTGCCATTTCTCCACCCATTCTGTAGCTGATCTTTGCCAGTCTTCCTCACAGTCCATGGCCCCAGCAATTGTAATATAATCTGCAAACTTACTAACCAACCTACCCACATGTATATATATTATGGGCTCTAGTGTGGGCTTATCAGAGTGTGTGGGGTGACATTTTGGGGTGTGTGTATAGCAATATTACTGTGTGGGGTGAGGCGATTAACAGCATTTAACATTGAACGGTCAGGGTGATATCAAAGTGTTCCGATGAGGGAGTGTGGTTTATCAGGGTGATATCGTGAGGGGAATAGATGTGTCACTGTTGGAGGAAGGGGTGTGAGATGTATCAAAGTGATTCAGAGAGGGATGCGGCGTGTGTTTGTGTATTGCAGTTAAGGAAGCGGTGTGTATCAGACTGTTAGAGTGTGGGGTGTATCAGTGTTACAGTGAGTGTGGGGGTGTATCAGTGTTACAGTGAGTGTGGGGGTGTATCAGTGTTACAGTGAGTGTGGGGGTGTATCAGTGTTACAGTGAGTGTGGGGGTGTTATAGTGAGTGTGGGGGTGTATCAGTGTTACAGTGAGTGGGGGTGTATCAGTGTTACAGTGAGTGTGGGGGTGTATCAGTGTTACAGTGAGTTGGGGTATATCAGTGATACAGTGAGTGGTGGTGTTACAGAGAGTGTGGGGTGTATCAGTGTTACAGTGAGTGTGGGGGTGTATCAGTGTTACAGTGAGTGTGGGGGTGTTACAGTGAGTGGGGGTGTTACAGTGAGTGTGGGGGTGTTACAGTGAGTGTGGGGGTGTATCAGTGTTACAGTGAGTGTGGGGGTGTTACAGTGAGTGTGGGGGTGTTAGTGTTACAGTGAGTGTGGGGGTGTTTCAATGATACAGTGAGTGTGGGGGGTGTTACAGTGAGTGTGGGGGTGTATCAGTGTTACAGTGAGTGTGGGGGTGTTACAGTGAGTGTGGGGGTGTATCAGTGTTACAGTGAATGTGGGGGTGTTACAGTGTTACAGTGAGTGTGGGGGTGTATCAGTGTTACAGTGAGTGTGGGGGTGTATCAGTGTTACAGTGAGTGTGTGGGTGTTACAGAGAGTGTGGGGGTGTATCAGTGTTACAGTGAGTGTGGGGGTGTATCAGTATTACAGTGAGTGGGGGGTGTTACAGAGAGTGAGGGGGTGTATCTGTGTTACAGTGAGTGTGGGGGTGTTACAGTGAGTGTGGGGGTGTATCTGTGTTACAGTGAGTGTGGGGGTGTTACAGTGAGTGTGGGGGTGTATCTGTGTTACAGTGAGTGTGGGGGTGTTACAGTGAGTGTGGGGGTGTTACAGTGAGTGTGGGGGTGTTAGTGTTACAGTGAGTGTGGGGGTGTTAGTATTACAGTGAGTGTGGGGGTGTATCAGTGTTACAGTGAGTGTGGGGGTGTATCAGTGTTACAGTGAATGTGGGGGTGTTAGTGTTACAGTGAGTGTGGGGGTGTATCAATGATACAGTGAGTGTGGGGGTGTTACAGTGAGTGTGGGGGTGTATCAGTGATACAGTGAGTGTGTGGGTGTTACAGTGAGTGTGGGGGTGTATCAGCGTTACAGTGAGTGTGGGGGTGTTACAGAGAGTGTGGGGGTGTATCAGTGTTACAGTGAGTGTGGGGGTGTATCAGTGTTACAGTGAGTGGGGGTGTTACAGTGAGTGTGGGGGTGTATCAGTGTTACAGTGAGTGTGGGGGTGTTACAGTGAGTGTGGGGGTGTTACAGTGAGTGTGGGGGTGTATCAGTGTTACAGTGAGTGTGAGGGTGTTAGTGTTACAGTGAGTGTGGGGGTGTATCAATGATACAGTGAGTGTGGGGGTGTTACAGTGAGTGTGGGGGTGTTACAGTGAGTGTGGGGATGTATCAGGGTGTTGCAGTGTGTCCCAGTGCCTGAACCATCTGTCTGTCCTGCAGCTTCTCAGTGGATCGGTACTTTGAACATCGGACGAGGTGGGGCTCACGCCAGTTACTACCACCGGGCCAATGATCAGGTGAGCGTGGAGAGCTATGTATCATGTCACATACGGCATCGTGGTCACTTGGCATATACACGTGTGTGCATTGTGTTCATGTGCATTTGTGGTGTGTGTGCAGGGCGAGGTGTGTGTGAAGCTGTAAAGAGACAGATGAGGTATTTATGTTTAATGAAAAGCAGTTGTCAGCCTGAGTCAGCTTGTTCTCAATCATAAACGTTATTTATAATTTTGCTATCAACAATGCATCGTGCGGCATTGTCTCACCAATGAGCTGCGTCCCGATGCCCATTTGAGGTTCCCTCACATCCACTTGGCTCCAGATCACCTTTTAACCTCGGTCCACACGGACCTTGCAGCAGGCCTTCAGAGGGGAGCTGACAGTAACTGTCCCCAAAATCATTGCAGGATTTGACCCCATGTGGCATTGAGAGCCTTGGTGAAACTCAAGTCAGCGAGGCACAATGTTGGAATTGCCATCGGTCTTCACTGCAGGAGTTTGTTAATTCTGTGTCCGAGGCCCAGCCATCTTTATCTGTTTTATCACAGAATACCAGAGTTGACATAGCCCAATCAGCCCACCATGACACTGCCCACGATTCTACCCACCTACAGTAATCCCAGTCATTCAAGTGGTTGTCTAAATTAATCATGTCTCACCATCCCCTCAAGCAGCGTGCTCAATAATTCCAACCCTTTGGGGGAATAAACTCTTCCTACTTCCAGTTGTGGGCGGTAAATGGTGTAACTGGTAGAGTTGCTGTCTCACAACACCAGAGATCCTGGTGTTGATCCTGTCCTCTGGTGCTGTTTGTGTGGAGTTTGTACATTCTCTGTGTGACAATGTGGGTTTCCTTCTGGTGCTCCGGTTTCCTTCCACATCCCAAAGATGTGTAGGTTTGAGGGATAATTGGCCTCTGTAAATTGCGATACTCCAGCAGCCGGTTATTAAAATGCCCGCACGCGGACCCTGCCCATGTGCGCGCTGGGATAAAGTCCACTCGCACCAGGCAGTGGTCCAAGCACGGCACCCGCCGTGTGGAGGCCGCCAAGACACATAGGCCTTGGAAACGTACAAGTGGTCAATACGGGAACCATCCCTCTCAAACCTGTACTAGAAGGCACTAGCGTCAGGATGGAAATTCCACCACGCATCCACCAGCTCAAAAGAGTCTACCAGCTCTCATAACGTCTTCACTGCTGCTGGGTCATGCTGCACGCCTTTGCGATCTCTCGCCTCAAGGGTACAATTAAATTCTCCCCCAAGGAAAACACACTCCCCACAGTCGATGGTATTCAACAAAATAGTCACCTCCCGGATTAGGCGTGTGTGCATTGTGCCGATCTTGGGGCATAAAGTGTAACAGCATGCTATTCAGGCACATGGCCAGATACAACGACCGGCCTGGCACAATTTCCTGCACCTTCACGATCTCCGGCTGGAAAGATGGGGCCAACAGGAAAGTCACTCCACTCAAATTGGAGCTAAGATGGCTCATGTAGACCCCCCCCCTTCACACTCCAGGAGCCAGGTGGGTTCATCACTAGCAACAGTGTGCGTTTCCAGCAAGAAGCTCACTGCGTACCTCCCGTCCCTGAGCACCGAGAGGTGGTGAAATCTACCGATGGACTGTAGATCTTTTGCCGGTACCCGATGACGGAATGGAGCCGCCCCTAGCCCTCTTTCTTTTCTCTAGGGCTTTGAAAAAGAATAGAATAGAATAGAATAGTTTCTTTATTGTCATTGTAACATGAACCATGTACAACGAAATTTAAAAATGTCAGCCAGTGCAACATTCAAATCATAAAAGCTAACGATACATACAAGGTAAAATATTAAAAAAGATAAATAACTAAAATAATTATGAAATATGAAAATAGCACGCATATACACCCAACCCTACATCCTTCTGTCGATTTCACAGTGTACCAACCACAGTCCCTTAGTCCCCCCGTTCCTTGGCGGCTACATTTAGTGCCTTTATAGCAGTGGGGTAAAAACTGTTTTTAAATCTGTTTGTCCTTGTCCTTGTAGATCTGTACCATCTGCCTGACGGCAACAGTTCAAACAGGGAGTGTCCGGGGTGGGAAATGTCCTTTATAATATTCTGGGATTTTTTGATGCAGCGGGAACTGTGTAAGTCCTCCAAGGTAAGGAGAGGGCAGCCGACAATCCTCTGGGCGTTGTCAATGGCCCTCTGGAGCGCTTTCCTCTGAGCCGCTGTGCAGCTGGTGTACCACACGCAGACACAGTATGTTAGGATGCTCTCAATGGAGCACCGATAAAAGGACAGCAGCAGTCTCTGTGTGATGTTATTCTTCCTGAGCACCCTCAGGAAGTGCAGTCTCTGCTGGACCTTTTTCAGCAGCGCAGAGGTGTGCACGCTCCATGTCAGGTCCTCCTCAATATGGATTCCCAGGAAGCGGAAATCCGGCACCCTCTCCACACAGTCCCCTCTGATGATTAGTGGTACCAGTTCTGTTTTGTTCTTCCTGAAGTCTATTATTATCTCCTTGGTCTTTAAGGTGTTCAGGAGCAGGTTATTTTCTCCACACCACACTGTCAGCTGCTCCACTTCATCCCGATAGGCGTACTCGTCCCCCCCGGAGATGAGCCCTACCACCGTAGTGTCATCTGCAAATTTGACAATGGTGTTGCTGTAATGGGCGGAGGTGCAGTCATGTGTGTAGATGGTGTAGAGCAGGGGGCTCAGCACGCAGCCCTGTGGAGAGAGAGCCGGTACTGAGGCTGAGGGCCGTGGATGTGTGATGGCCCATTCTGACTCTCTGGCTGCGGCCCGACAGGAAGCTATTTATCCACATGCAGGTGGGGTGTGGAAGTCCCAAGTCCCCCAGTTTGTCCACCAGTTTGTGGGGAAGGATAGTATTGAAAGCAGAGCTGTAGTCCACAAAGAGCATTCGCACATAGCTTCCCCGCTGCTCCAGGTGGGACAGTGCAGCATGGAGAGTTGTGGCTACAGCGTCCTCTGTAGATCTATTCGCTCTGTACCCAAACTGGTGGGGGTCAAAGCTTTGGGGCAGGAGTGATGTGATATGACCCCGGACCAGTTTTTCAAAGCACTTCATCACCACTGGTGTGAGTGCGACTGGCCGGTAGTCGTTGAGGCTGGAAATGTGGGGTTTTTTGGGCAAGGGGACTATGGTTGCGGACTTCAGACAAGGTGGGACAGTGGACTGGGCCAGAGACTGGTTAAAAATCCTGGTGAAGACTCCAGCCAGCTGTTCTGCGCAGTCCTTCAGCACGCGTCCAGAGACGCCGTCGGGTCCAGTAGCCTTCCTTGGATTGATGGCCCGCAGCGTGCGCCTGACCTCATGCTCCTCTATCGTGAGGGTTAGGCTACTGTGGACCATATGGTGTGTTGTGGCTGTCTCGGGTGGCTTGGAACTTGCGCCGCTCATTTTTCGTGAGACCAAATTCCTTCCCTTTCTTCTGAAAAAAGGCATAAATGGACTGCATTGGTCCCGTCAGGTCCGACCAGCGGTCGGCAGCTAACTCCGCCTTATTCTTCCTCCCTCTGGAGTCCTTCAAGAACTTCCGGATTTAGAAACATAGAAACATAGAAAATAGGTGCAGGAGTAGGCCATTCAGCCCTTCAAGCCTGCACCGCCATTCAATATGATCATGGCTGATCATCCAACTCCGTATCCTGTACCTGCCTTCTCTCCATACCCCCTGATCCCTTTAGCCACAAGGGCCACATCTAACTCCCTCTTAAATATAGCCAATGAAGTGGCCTCAACTTCCTTCTGTGGCAGAGATTTCCAGAGAGTCACCACTCTCTGTGTGAAAAATGTTTTTCTCATCTAGGTCCTCAAGATTTCCCCCTTATCCTAAAACTGTGACCCCTTGTTCTGGACTTCCCCAACATCGGGAACAATCTTTCTGCATCTAGCCTGTCCAACCCCTTAAGAATTTTATACATTTCTATAAGATCCCCCCTCAATCTTCTAAATTCTAGCGAGTACAAGCCAAGTCTATCCAGTCTTTCTTCATATGAAAGTCCTGACATCCCAGGAATCAGTCTGGTGAACCTTCTCTGTACTCCCTCAATGGGAAGAATGTCTTTCCTCAGATTTGGAGACCAAAACTGTACGCAATACTCCAGGTGTGGTCTCACCAAGACCCTGTACAACTGCAGTAGAAACTCCATGCTCCTATACTCAAATCCTTTTGCTAGGAATGCTAACATACCATTTGCTTTCTTCACTGCCTGCTGCACCTGCATGCCTACTTTCAATGACTAGTGTACCATGACACCCAGGTCTCGCTGCATCTCCCCTTTACCTAATCGGCCACCATTCAGATAATAGTCTACTTTCCTGTTTTTGCCACCAAAGTGGATAACCTCACATTTATCCACATTATACTGCATCTGCCATGCATTTGCCCACTCACCCAGCCTATCCAAGTCACCTTGCAGCCTCCTCACATCCTCCTCACAGCTAACACTGCCCCCCAGCTTCGTGTCATCCGCAAACTTGGAGATGTTGCTTTTAATTCCCTCGCCCAAATCATTAATATATATTGTAAATAGCTGGGGTCCCAGCACTGAGCCTTGCAGCACCCCACTAGTCACTGCCTGCCATTCTTAAAATGACCCGCTTACTCCTACTCTTTGCTTCCTGTCTGCCAGCCAGTTCTCTATCCACATCAATACTGAACCGTCAATACTGTGTGCTTTAAGTTTGTATACTAATCTCTTATGTGGGACCTTGTCGAAAGCCTTCTGAAAATCCAGATATAACACATCCACTGGTTCTCCCTTATCCAATCTACTAATTACATCCTCGAAAAATTCTATAAGATTCGTCAAACATGGTTTACCTTTCGTAAATCCGTGCTGACTTTGTCCAATGATTTCACCACTTTCCAAAGGTGCTGCAATCCCATCTTTAATAACTGACTCTAGCAGTTTCCGCACTACCGATGTTAAACTAACTGGTCTGTAATTCCCCATTTTCTCTCTCCCTTCCTTTTTAAAAAGTGGGATTACATTAGCTACCTTCCAATCCTCAGGAACTACTCCGGAATCTCAAGTGTTTTTAAAAGTTATCACTAATGCATCCACAATTTCTAGGGCTACTTCCTTAAGTACTCTGGGATGCAGCCTATCTGGCCCTGGGGATTTATCGGCCTTTAATCCATTCAATTTACCTAACACCACTTCCCGGCTAACCTGGATTTCACTCAGTTTCTCCATCTCAATTGACCCCCGGTCCCCTGCTATTTCCGGAAGATTATTTATGTCTTCCTTAGTGAAGACAGAACCAGAGTAGTTATTCAATTGGTCTGCCATATCTTTGTTCCCCATGATCAATTCGCCTGTTTCTGACTGCTAGGGACCTACATTTGTTTTAACTAATCTGTTTCTCTTCACATATCTATAAAAACTTTTGCAGTCGGTTTTTATGTTCCCTGCCAGTTTACTTTCATAATCTATTTTTCCTTTCCTAATTAAGCCCTTTGACCTCCTCTGCTGGACTCTGAATTTCTCCCAGTCCTCTGGTAGGCTGCTTTTTCTGGCTAATTTGTATGCTACTAGCACGCCTCCTCAACATTGGCTGTCCCCTGGCCTCTGATGGTCCTTGCCCGCCCTCCATGCCCCGGGGGGCCTGGTCCATGGAATGGTGGTTACTGGGCCTGGTCCATGGAGTTACTCTGGGCCTGCTGCAAATTGGGAGTAGGGTTTGCAGTGAGGAGGCTTCACGATGGGAGCGCTTGGGTGACTGATGCTCCTGTGACTATCTCCAACAGGTGCAGGTGGGAGTGGGGTTCGAGGCCAGCACCCAAACCCAAGACACGACGTTCTCATTCGGATACCAGCTGGACATCCCGAGGGCAAACATGTTGTTCAGAGGTAAGGTGGCAGAGGGGTGAACCCGACAAGGGACATTGGGGCAGTAAAAAGGAGGGGACACAGAAGAGGACGGAGCAGGGACTGACAGTGGACTGAGAATGGCTGAGGAAATTAACTATGCCCAAGAAATGCTATGCATGTCAGGAGAGAGCGAGGAAGGGGAGACCCAGAGTGTCACAGCAAGGGAGAGGGGGAGACACTGAATGTCACAGTGGGGTTGTTAATTCCAGATCTAATCTTACCTCCCTAGTCTGGTTCAGTCAAACACCGAATACGAACACTGGAATTCCAACTCAATTTTATTGTGTGAAATACCGCAGGACCAATCCTCGGAACCACTCACTCAAGCCCATTACAGCCTCGCGCAAATAGAACAGACTAAAGACAATCGGCACAGCCCAATGAACTCCGCATCCCTTTATACCCCTCCCAACTAAAGGTGCGGAAGTACTTGGGGAAGGCAATCCCTACAAGCCAATTACCGATACCGGCTGCAAAATACATAGAATGACCACTCTTTGGCCCAATCATATATCAGTACATAACATCATTTCAACACACAGCACTTAGGGAGAAACATTTCCATTAAGTAAAGAAACATTACCATTATATAAAGAAACATCTTTGGTGAGGCCGCTCTTCTGGACCAATCGCAAGTACCGGCGGAAAGGTACCGAAACATAGTTGAGACTTAACATTTCCCCAACCAATCACAAGCATGCCTTTAGCATCAGGGCATAGCTGCACCTGCAGAATCCCAGACATCTTGGCAAATTGTAGGCCATCTGGGCAGAAACCTTCTGCAACCCCTTCCCAGGCGTCAGACTCCCTGGAGCCATCCATGTCTAATGGGTCTCCAGTTCCCTCCGAATGATGTCACCCTTAGTGAAGCCGACATCTTCACAGACATCTTCCATTTTCCAAAGTAGCCAAACCCCTGCATATTCACATTCCCTCATTTTATCATTCCATGATAAATAAAACAAAACAATTTTACAGGCAGGGTAAAATGACGATGGTTCACTTATGCAATCCGAGTGATGGTGATGCAGTTGTGTCAGAATTCTGTCACTTCCCGACTTTACATGGGCATAGCTTTTAAGAATTCTGACTGACGAGTCTCCACCTCCCGAGTTTGCATGGGTGTGAATCCTCCTGAGCCACCACGTCAGCTTGCTTCGCTCTTGACCATCAATGTGATGTTCCTGTAGTAAGAGATTCCTCAAAGAAGAGAAGTTAGCAGCTTAAATCTTTCTACTAGTAATTTTACAATGGTGAAGATGGACCCATGCATTCCTTCCACCTTAGCAGCAGTTGGGGTTGTCAGGAGAACCTGATAAGTTCCTTCCCACCGAGCCTCCAAACCTTTCCTCACCCATTTCTTCACCATCACGTAATCGCCAGGCTTGACCTTAAGAGAAGAAGCCAAGGGAGGTAATTCAATGTATGCTGCTCGCACCCTGGAATGTAAATCTCTTGGTACTCTTGTCAAGGATAGAACACAATTGGTCATCTCTGTAGTCATATGATGGACAACCTTTGGAGTACTTTGGTTCCATGGGGTTCTAAATGGATGCCCATATATAATTTCTGCTGGGCTTAATCTTGAGCTTCCTGCAGGTGTAGTACGCATTTGAAACAATGTTATAGTGAACAATTTAAGCCAATTAATTCCTGTCTCAGCCTTTAATTTAGCCAATTTAGCTTTTGGAACCTGATTCGCTCTTTCGACAAGTCCAGCAGCCTGTGGTCGATAGGCACAGTGTAACTGCTGCTGGATGCCCAGTTGTTCACACAATTCTTTATTTATCTGTCCTATGAAATGAGGACCATTATCAGAGCTTAGCCGAATTGGAATGTCGAATCTGGGGATGATTTCTCGCATAAGCACCTTGACAACAGTAGAAGCCTTGTTATCAAGTGTTGGGTAGGCCTCAATCCATTTACTGAATACATCGACAATCCCAAGTACGTACCTATATCCTTGGCACCTTTCTAACTTGATGTAGTCCATCTGATGAGCCTCAAAGGGACCCATGGGTAAAGGTGTTTTCCCATTCTCACAACTTAATCCTTTCCCAGGATTATGTCATTGGCAAATAACCATATAACAATTACAGCACGGAAACAGGCCATCTCGGCCCTTCAAGTCCGTGCCGAACAACTTTTTTCTCTTAGTCCCACCTGCCTGCACTCATACCATAACCCTCCATACCCTTCTCATCCATATGCCTATCCAATTTATTTTTAAATGATACCAACGAACCTGCCGCCACCACTTCCACTGGAAGCTCATTCCACACCGCTACCACTCTCTGAGTAAAGAAGTTCCCCCTCATGTTACCCCTAAACCTCTGTCCCTTAATTCTAAAGTCATGTCCTCGTGTTTGAATCTTCCCTATTCTCAAAGGGAAAAGCTTGTCCACATTAACTCTGTCTATCCCTCTCATCATTTTAAAGACCTCTATCAAGTCCCCCCTTAACCTTCTGCGCTCCAGAGAATAAAGACCTAACTTATTTAACCTATCTCTGTAACTTAGCTGTTGAAACCCAGGCAACATTCTAGTAAATCTCCTCTGTACCCTCTCTATTTTGTTGACATCCTTCCTATAATTGGGTGACCAAAACTGCACACCATACTCCAGATTTGGTCTCACCAACGCCTTGTACAATTTTAACATTACATCCCAGCTTCTATACTCAATGCTCTGATTTATAAAGGCTAGCATACCAAAAGCTTTCTTTACCACCCTATCTATATGAGATTCCACCTTCAAGGAACTATGCACGGTTATTCCCAGATCCCTCTGTTCAACTGTATTCTTCAATTCCCTACCGTTTACCATGTACGTCCTATTTTGATTTGTCCTGCCAAGGTGTAGCACCTCACATTTATCAGCATTAAACTCCATCTGCCATCTTTCAGCCCATTTTTCCAACTGGCCTAAATCACTCTGTAGACTTTGGAAATCCTCTTCATTATCCACAACACCCCCTATCTTGGTATCATCTGCATACTTACTAATCCAATTTACCACCCCTTCATCCAGATCATTGATGTACATGACAAACAACAAAGGACCCAACACAGATCCGTGAGGCACCCCACTAGTCACCTGCCTCCAACCCGACAAACAGCCATTCACCATTACTCTCTGGCTTCTCCCATTCAGCCACTGTTGAATCCATCTTGCTATACCTGCATTTATACCCAACAGTTGAACCTTCTTAACCAACCTTCCATGAGAACCTTGTCAAAGGCCTTACTGAAGTCCATATAGACAACATCCACTGCTTTACCCTCGTCAATTTCCCTAGTAACCTCTTCAAAAAATTCAAGAAGATTAGTCAAACATGACCTTCCAGGCATAAATCCATGTTGACTGTTCCTAATTAGACCCTCTTTATCCAGATACTTATATATATTATCTCTAAGTATCTTTTCCATTAATTTGCCCACCACTGAAGTCAAACTAACCGGTCTATAATTGCTAGGTTTACTTTTAGAACCCTCTTTAAACAATCCTCGGGGACTATTCCAGTTTCTAATGACATTTGAAATATTTCTGTCATAGCCCCGGCTATTTCTACACTAACTTCCCTCAATGTCCTAGGGAATATCCTGTCAGGACCTGGAGACTTATCCACTTTTATATTTTTCAAAAGTGCCAGTACTTCTTTTACTTTGAAACTCATAGTATCCATAGCTACTCTACTAGTTTCCCTTACCTCACATAATTCAATATCCTTCTCCTTGGTGAATACCGAAGAAAAGAAATTGTTCAATATCTCCCCCATCTCTTTTGGCTCTGCAGATAGCTGTCCACTCGGTCTCTCCAATGGACCAATTTTATCCCTTGTTATCCTTTTGCAATTAATATAGCTGTAGAAACCCTTTGGATTTACTTTCACCTTACTTGCCAAAGCAACCTCATATCTTCTTTTAGCTTTTCTAATTTCTTTCTTAAGATTCTTTTTACATTCCTTATACTCCTCAAGCACATCATTTGCTTCATGCTGCTTATAATTATTGTAGATCTCCCTCTTTTTCCGAACAAGATGTCCAATTTCCCTTGAAAACCAGGGCTCTTTCCAATTTTTACTGGTTCCTTTCAACCGAACAGGAACATAAAGATTTTGTACTCTTAAAATTTCCCCTTTAAATGTCCTCCATTTCTCCTCTACATCTTTCCCATAAAACAAAATGTCCCAGTTCACTCCTTTTAAATCATCTCGCATCTCGTTAAAGTTAGCCTTTCTCCAATCAAAAATCTCAACCCTAGGCCCAGTTCTGTCCTTCTCCATAATTATATTGAAACTAATGGTATTGTGATCACTGGACCCGAAGTGCTCCCCTACGCCTACCTCCGCCACCTGTCCCGTCTCATTTCCTAACAGGAGGTCCAGCACTGCCCCTCCTCTAGTAGGCACCTCTATGTATTGCTGCAAAAAACTATCCTGCACACATTTTACAAACTCCAAACCATCCAGCCCATTTACAGAATGTGTTTCCCAGTCTATGTGTGGAAAGTTGAATTCTCCCACAATCACTACCTTGTGCCTACTACTAATATCTGCTATCTCTTTACATATTTGCTCTTCCAATTCTCGTTCCCCATTTGGCGGTCTATAATATACCCCTATAAGTGTTGCTACACCTTTCCCACTTCTAAGTTCCACCCAAATAGCCTCCCTAGATGAGCCCTCCAATCTATCCTGCCAAAGCACTGCTGTAATATCTTCCCTGACTGGCAATGCAACACCTCCACCTCTTGCCCCTCCAATTCTATCACACCTGAAGCAACGAAATCCTGGAATATTTAGTTTCCAATCACAGCCCTCCTGCAACCATGTTTCACTGATCGCCACAACATCATACTTCCAGGTGTCTATCCAGACTCTAAGCTCATCCACCTTTCTTACAATGCTCCTAGCATTAAAATATGCACATTCAAGAAACCCCCCATCTCTTATTCTCTGTTTATTTCCTTTTTTTTCTTTCTCCTCTTGTGTCCGAGTGCTTCCCTTTTCTGCTTCCTGCCTCCCATTCTGTCTACTAGCTTTTGCTATTTGCATCCCTCGCCCCAACCATTCTAGTTTAAAGTCTCCCCAGTGGCCTTTGCAAATTTCCCCGCCAGGATATTGGTCCCCATCGGGTTCAAGTGCAACCCATCCTTTCTGTACAGGTCCCACCTACCCCAAAAGAAGTCCCAATGATCCAGAAACTTGAATCCCTGCCCTCTGCACCAGTCTTTCAGCCAAGCATTTATCCTCCACCTTGCTCCATTTCTACTCTCACTGTCACGTGGCACAGGCAGTAATCCTGAGATTGTTACCTTTTTGGTCCTTTTCCTCAACTCTCCTCCCAAGTCCTTAAATCCTCCCTTCAGGACCTCTTCCCTTTTTTTACCTATGTCATTGGTACCTATATGTACCACAACCTCAGGCTCCTCTCCCTCTGATTTGAGGATATCTTGGACACGTTTAGACACGTCCAAGACCTTGGCACCAGGGAGGCAGACCACCATCTTGGTCTCCCGACTGCGTCCACAGAATCGCCTATCCGACCCCCTAACAATAGAGTCCCCAATTACTATTGCCCTCCTCTTTTTTCCCCTATCTTTCGGAGCAACAGGGCCGGTCTCTGTGCTGAAGGCCCGTCCGCTGTCGCTACCCTCGGGTAGGCTGTCACCCCCATCCGTACTCAAACAGGAGTACTTATTTGCCAGGTGTACTGACATTGGAGTACTCACTCGTTCATGCCTCTGCCCCTTGCCCTTCCTTAGCGTGACCCACATGTCTCTCTCCTGTGGTTTTGGAGTGACCACCTCCCTATAACTCTCCTCTATCACCTTTTCACTCTCCCTGACCAGGCAGAGGTCATTGAGCTGCTGCTCCAGGATCCTAATACGGTCCCTTAGGAGCCCCATCTCTCTGCACCTGATGCAGATGTGGACGTCAAGAGGGCCATCCGACACCATGACCTCCCACATCTGACATGCAGTACAGTACACTGCTCTGGCTGACATTCTCTCGCCTTACCCTGGATCGATATCAGTATAATATAATGGAAACTGCTAGGAGAAATCAGCAGGTATCTGACTCAAACAGCTGCTCCCACTGCACCTTTACTAACCCACTGTACCTTTACTCACCCCCTGTACCTTTACTCACCCCCTGTACCTTTACTCACCCCCTGCACCTTTACTCACCCCCTGTACCTTTACTCACCCACTGTACCTTTACTCACCCACTGTACCTTTACTCACCCCCTGTACCTTTACTCACCCCCTGTACCTTTACTCACCCCCTGTACCTTTACTCACCCCCTGTACCTTTACTCACCCCCTGCACCTTTACTCACCCCCTGCACCTTTACTCACCCCCTGCACCTTTACTCACCCACTGCACCTTTACTCACCCACTGCACCTTTACTCACCCCCTGCACCTTTACTCACCCCCTGCACCTTTACTCACCCCCTGCACCTTTACTCACCCACTGTACCTTTACTCACCCACTGCACCTTTACTCACCCCCTGCACCTTTACTCACCCCCTGCACCTTTACTCACCCCCTGCACCTTTACTCACCCCCTGCACCTTTACTCACCCCCTGCACCTTTACTCACCCCCTGCACCTTTACTCACCCCCTGCACCTTTACTCACCCCCTGCACCTTTACTCACCCCCTGCACCTTTACTCACCCCCTGCACCTTTACTCACCCCCTGCACCTTTACTCACCCCCTGCACCTTTACTCACCCCCTGCACCTTTACTCACCCCCTGCACCTTTACTCACCCCCTGCACCTTTACTCACCCCCTGCACCTTTACTCACCCCCTGCACCTTTACTCACCCCCTGCACCTTTACTCACCCCCTGCACCTTTACTCACCCCCTGCACCTTTACTCACCCCCTGCACCTTTACTCACCCCCTGCACCTTTACTCACCCCCTGCACCTTTACTCACCCACTGTACTTTTAACCAGAAAGCAGAAATACTAACCAGAGGCTCCACCCAATCAGCTGCTTCCTCTAGTCTGCTTCCACCAATCAGCGGCTTCCACCAGAAACCTCCCTATTCAGAATGGAATGTTCCGGATTTAGGTAAAAACAAGCCCCTGACCCTCCTCCACTCGCTCCAACGGTCCCGGGCCTCTGCCTGAACAAGCCCCGCGCTGGGTTTATGTACTCACCGCTCCTGACCCTCCTCCACTCGCTCCAACGGTCCCGGGCCTCTGCCTGAACAAGCCCCGCGCTGGGTTTATGTACTCACTGCTCCTGACCCTCCTCCACTCGCTCCAACGGTCCCGGGCCTCTGCCTGAACAAGCCCCGCGCTGGATTTATGTACTCACCGCTCCTGACCCTCCTCCACTCGCTCCAACGGTCCCGGGCCTCTCCGGATAAGACAAATAAGACAACAGTGACTACCTTTCTGAGCCAAAGTCTGTAATTTTGGATGCCACCAAGTAGCCGAAAGAGCATTGCCAATTGCTCTAGCACCACAGTGAGTTGCAAGGTGCATGCATTCTATAACCCACACTGCAAGTGTATCATGCATACATGTCTGTCCTGCTGGAGTAACCCACAATCCTGACATACAATCAATTGTACAACCAAGCTGCTTCCACAATCTTATGTCTTTATCAGGAGCCTCTTCCTGTAACTGAATAATTTCCTGGGTGGTTGGCATTGGCTTTTCTGAGGGAGACCGGTCTTTACATTTCCTTTTAATCTGCCTCATCATTATAGGCACAACCAGCTTGCGCTCCCGGGACACCTCTTTTGCAGTCTGGTCAGCACAACGGTTCCCGATGTTACTGGGGTTTGGCCCTTGGTGTGGGCACTGCACTTTATCACTGAAACTTGCTTCGGCAACATTAAAACTGTAGTAGATCCGACATTAATTTCTGGTGCGATATTGGTGTTCCTGTTGAAGTTAACAATCCTCTTCTTCCTTAATTAACCAAAGTCGTGAACCACTCCAAATGCATATCTTGAGTCGGTATGTATATTTACTTTCAAATCCTTCCCTATAATCCAATCTCTTATTGGGGCAAACAGTTCTGCTTGCTGGGCAGATAATGGTGTTTCGAAGGCAGCCGCCTCCACGCTATTTCCAGTTTGATCTACAACGGCATATGCAGAAAGCCTTTCTCCAAGGGGTCCGATTGATGCACTCCCATCCACATATAGAGTTATATCAGGGTCTGCCATAGGGACATCCCTTAAATCTTCTCTGACAGAAGTATCCTCCCTAATAATAGACAGACATGTTCCAATTCTAATTGTTCCTAATTGATAATAATCTATTGACAATTGATTAATCTAATTGATAATAAAAAGGCAGTCATGTTCTAATTCTAAAAAGGATAAAGGGGAAGTCTTTTAGGTGAGATAAAGAGTTTTCACACAGAGAGTGGTGAATCTGTGGAATTCTCTGCCACAGAAGGTAGTTGAGGCCAGTTCATTGGCTATATTAAAGAGGGAGTTAGATGTGGCCCTTGTGGCTAAAGGGATCAGGGGGTATGGAGAGAAGGCAGGTACAGGATACTGAGTTGGATGATCAGCCGTGATCATATTGAATGGCAGGGTTACACAAAAAGCTGGAGAAACTCAGCGGGTGCAGCAGCATCTAAGGAGCAAAGGAGATAGGCGACGTTTCGGGTCGAGACCCTTCTTCAGACTCTGACGTTTCGGGTCGAGACCCTTCTTCAGACTGAAAAAGGGTCTCGACCCGAAACGTCGCCTATCTCCTTCGCTCCTTAGATGCTGCTGCACCTGCTGAGTTTCTCCAGCTTTTTGTGTAACCTTTGTCTCCATGTTTCTGGGTAAAACTGCAGTGGAGCATCTGGAGAGGATGGTACAATACAACTGGAACGGGCGGTCACTAAGTGGCCTTCCCAAGGCTGGTGCCTGCATAGAGCCTTTTTCAAATTCTCAAAGGCTTTTTGAGCCTCTTCAGACAGTTGGAATTCACCCTCCATCTGGTATAGGGTGTTAACCTTTTAGTATCTAAGGCAATGTTTGGTATCCATTGTCTGCAATAATGTATCATGCCGAACCACTATCTCATCTGTCTTGCCTCTTTTGATGAAGGGAATTCACAAATAGGTTTGACTCTGCTGTCCTCTAGACGCTGCCCTGTTGCTGTTGGTAGGACACCAAGGAACTTCACTTTCTTCTGATCTATCAATACATTGGACTGGGAGACCACATATCCCAGGGATGACAGGTGATTCAATAACTGGGTGGTATCTTTGCCGTTGTTCTGTTCATCCAAACTAGCTTCGAACAAATCGTCCACATACTGGACCAATGTAGATGGGTCCACATGGGAAGCTCAGGGTCTGTAACTATTCTTGCAGGCATCTAGAAAATAGAGTTGGTGAATTTACAAATCACTTGGGCAACCGAGTCCATGTATATTGTTGTCCTTTATAAGTGAAGGCAAAGAGATATTGACGAGCTTGGTGCAAAGGCAAAGAGAAGAAGGAATGATGCAGATCCACAATTGAAAAGGCCTTTGCCTGAGCCGGAATCTGGGCCAAAATGTGGCCTGGACTAGGTGCCAGAGCATGATGTTGTTCTACGACGGCATTAATGGATCGCAGATCCTGAACCAATCTGTACTGATCTGGTTTCCCTGCTTTGGGTACTGCGAGGATAGGAGTGTTGAAACAGGATTGGCACTTAACTAGAATGCCCTGTTCTTGCAGGCCCTGTATTAGTGTGTCAATACTGGGTATTGCCTGATGCTTCAGCGGATACATAGAAAACATAGAAACATAGAAAATAGGTACAGGAGAGGCCATTCGGCCCTTCGAGTCAGCACCGTCATTCATTGTGATCATGGCTGATCATCCCCAATCAATAACCCGTGACTGCCCTCTCCCCATATCCCTTGATTCCACTAGCCCCTAGAGCTCTATCTAACTCTCTTAAATCCATCCAGTGACTTGGCCTCCACTGCCCTCTGTGGCAGGGAATTCCACAAATTCACAACTTTCTGGGTGAAAACGCTTTTTCTCACCTCAGTCTTAAATTGCTTCCCCTTTATTTTAAGACTGTGGCCCCTGGTTCTGGACTCACCCAACATTGGTAACATTTTTCCTGCATCCAGCTTGTCCAGTCCTTTTATAATTTTATATGTTTCTATAAGATCCCCCCTCATCCTTCTAAACTCCAGTGAATACAAGCCTAGTCTTTTCAATCTTTCCTCATATGACAGTCCCGCCATCCCAGGGATGGATCTCGTGAACCTATGCTGCACTGCCTCAATTACAAGGATGTCCTTCTTCAAATTAGAAGACCAAAACTGTACACAATACTCCAGATGTGGTCTCACCAGAGCCCTATACAACTGCAGAAGAACCTCTTTACTCCTATACTGAAATCCTCTTGTTATGAAGACCAACATTCCATTAGCTTTCTTCACTGCCTGCTGTACCTGCACGCCAACTTTCAGTGACCGGTGTACAAGAACACCCAGGTCTCGCTGCACCTCCCCCTTACCTAACCTAACCCCATTGAGATAATAATCTGCCCCCTTGTTTTTGCAGCCAAAGTGGATAACCTCACATTTATCTATATTATACAGCATCTGCCCACTCACAGTTAGATAGATGGCAGTGTCCCATTTTCCTGGAGAGCTACCTGGATGGGAGCAATATGAACACATACTACCTGAGTCGGGTCTTCAGCCCACACCTGTGGGTCCACATACTCTTGCACTTCACAGTCGTATTTTCACATGGGGAGTGTTGTGACCTTTGGTGGCTGGTAAATCTGAACAGTACAATCATTACCGTATTTCCCGGCAATGAAGGCGCACTTACGTCGAAGACGCACCCCCATTTTGAGTTGCTAAATTTGGAGAAAAGGTTGGTACAGGATCAAGGGTTTTGTTTTGGCAGTAGAAAGGGAGATGTGAAACTCCTTCCAGGAGGCAATGAGGAGTACGGGAGCCTCCATCTTCGCCTGTCCCACAATGCACTGTGCGGTTCAGGTCTGAGAGACGGGGACTTCCTGGCTCAGGGAGATCACATAACGCGGAGAGAGAGCCCGGGACGGAGCAGCCAGCCTTCCGCCCAGTAGCTATCCGCCAACCACCACCTCCACCGGTTGCGCCTGTGCCGAAGGACACCGTGGCTGGTCGGCGGCCGGCAGAAGGCGCTGAGGTTTGGCTGTCTGGTCCTGGCGGCCGCTTGCAGCCACCCGAGCTACTTACCTCCCGGCCACAATGCGGTGGCTCCGCACCCAGAGCACCGCAGCAGCGGTGAGTCAGTGAGTTGCTGCCATGATCCCCGACCCCCTCTTTCTCAACGCTCCTGCCTTCCCCGCAACTTTACCCGTGGCAGCCCAGCCAAGTTTGCAACTTTGTGCAGCCCAGACCGTGCTGACCCGGGCCTGACTCCCCACACGCTGTGGAAAGGAACTCTTCCCATCTCTCCCAGTGGCGCTGTCCTTTTACAGCCGCTTCCCACTTCACATCGTTGATAGTTCCAGGTTCAAAGGCGTGGCAGGTTCCACGGAGCAATCGCTACAAAAGCCTTCGGCCTCCAAGACGCAGGTAAATTTAGCATCTAAGACGTCAGGAAATACGGTAAGTAGTGTTTGTTCCTGGCTTATGTTTGGATCTGCCAGAATGACTGCCCGCTGAACCGTTACTCCTAAATCCTTCGCATGCGATGGAAAGTTCACCCGTCTAGTTATGAGTGGGGCAACCCCAGAGACCTGCTTCCATAATTACGTATGCACCTCAGCATATTCTGCTGTCCCCTGTGGTCCGGTTACTGATGCCAAAATGTTTACATCCCACTTGACTCCTTCGTGGGTTTTGAAAAAGGTTTCCAGCTCTCTATTATTACCAGTCCGATCATATGCTAAGGTGATATGAAACGGGGGCTCTTCTTCCAAATCTAGGGGTGTTACTGACGAGCAGCACTGTCTTTCAGGAGCCCATGGAGTTACTGTTATTCCATTATCACTAAATTCAATCTTTAACTGGAATGCACGTTGCCTATCTCTGGCAATCAAATTGCAACCCAATCCTGTTGTAATAACAAATCTATGTTGTGTTGCCTTGCTCTGATGTACTACTTCGACTGGCATGGAGATTGGGTACTGGCAAACTTGTCCCTGGAATCCGGACAGGCTCTGAACTTCGCTAGACTTGGGAAGGTTATAGATTGATTGAAGAGATAGAAACATAGAAAATAGGCGCAGGAGGAGGCCATTCGGCCCTTAGAGCCATTCATTGTGATCATAGCTGATTGTCCCCAATTAATAACCCGTGCCTGCCTTCTCCCATGTGATATGGATGTCCTTGTATCTGCCAAAAAGGTGCATATATACAGTATACACAGGTATAACAGTGGTCTGATCCCAATACTCTCTTCTCTCTCCAGTGTCTTGGGGAAATTGGTTCTAAGGGAGGTGGTTCATCAGGGTAACCTGGATATTCTGGTTAGAAATATAAAAACATAGAAAATAGGTGCAGGAGGAGGCCATTTGGCCCTTTGAGCCAGCACCGCGATGCATTGCTGATCGTCCCCAATCAATAACCCGTGCCTGCCTTCTCCCCATATCCCTTGATTCCACTAGCCCCTATAGAAACATGGTTCTTGTACCCTCGCCCATTCTGGCACATTATGCTTGTTTGGGGACTACTCCATAGGTCTGGACTGGCCCTTGGCATTTCCTTTTTCATAACATATTCGGTCCTTGCTTTAATTTGGAGCTGGTTTTCTTGCTTCTTCATGTCTTTCCAATGATACCTAACTGCACGGGCCATTTGACTTGCACCATTTTTGGACGAATATTATTTGTCTTGATTGCTTGTGCAACGTTGGTTGTCAAGTAATTTACTAAAATTGCGCAGTATTGGGGAGAGTTTGCACCATTTCGAAAACTTAAGTCTCCCGACTGATCGATATACATTTTTGAGAATCTCTCTAGAAATTCTTCTGCTCCCTCTTTTCTCTTGGGTCTGACATCCAGAATTTTAGTGATGTCTATTGACTTTTGGAGGGTGGTGGCAAGGGCAGTTAAAATTACATCTTCTCGTGCATTGTTATTGGTGATTACATTAGCCAATGCCTCGTGAGTTGGGGGCCCTAAATTAGCCAGGAACCTTACATGTTCTGTAGGAGTTATAACCTGCTGAATTATAGCCCACAGATCTCTTGAATCTGCGTGGTACACGCATGGTGGTCTGGAGATAGTCCACAAAAGCAGCGGGTGATTTTTTTCCTATCGGGTATTTTACTTAGTACAGCCATCATTTCATTTGGTTTCCACGGGGAATATACTTCTATAGTTTGAGGATTACCAGCACCAATTGCGTTAGTCAGATCAAAGGCTGGGTTAGGTATCTTCCTAACCATAAGGACTCTCAGGGTCGGTTGCAGTATCCAGATGATTTCCCATTATCAATTAACAATAGAGACAATAGATCAGGCAATTCACAATGCAATGACAAAATTCCTAACACTTAGCAAGTCTACTCACAAAACAATGGTAAAATTCCTAACACACCTTGCAAGTCTCGCACACAAGACCCTCTTCTTCAGATCCGTAACCAGTCTGAAGAAGGGTCTCGACCCGAAACGTCGCCTATCTCCTTCACTCCTTAGATGTTGCTGCACCCGCTGAGTTTCTCCAGCTTTTTGTGTACCCTCTTCTTTCAAACGGGTACCCAAGAACCAGTTACACAAATCCTACACGCACAGATCCACACAGGCTTTTAAAGCGGTAAATTCGGGACCATCTTCTCAAAAGAACAAGCAATCACAATATAGCAGCAAATTACCTGCACTTAAACACTCAGATTCAAACAAGAACAAATACAGTTGTAACACAAGAGCAAAATCATACGCAGCCAAGAAGCAATACAGCTAATAACCACACTGCAATATAATATATAAGCATTCAATAACACACAATTTTAAATTACACTAATTCAACCAAACAGTTTTTACAAGAGTATTTGCACTTTTCTAAGCGTCCCTATATTGCAAGATCAGAAACAAACAACTATCGTAATAACAACCAAAAGCATTCAATATGAAAAGACTAGGCTTGTATTCACTGGAGTTTAGAAGGATGAGGGGTGATCTTATAGAAACATATAAAATTATAAAAGGACTGCTCAAGCTAGATGCAGGAAAAATGTTCCCAATGTTGGGCGAGTCCAGAACCAGGGGCCACAGTCTTAGAATAAAGGGGATGCCATTTAAGACTGAGGTGAGGGGTAATAGACAAGGATGTGTCCTTTCACCAATGTTATTTGCCTTAGCCATAGAACCTTTAGCAGAAAGCATCAGAGGACATTCGGGTATCCATGGATACAACATTAAACATACCAATAACACGATTTCGTTATAAGCAGACGATGTACTCTTATACATCACTAACTCCCAAGTTAGTATTCCAAATGTATTAAACCTTATAGAACAATTTGGTGCCTTTTCAGGGTATAGAATAAACTGGAATAAAAGTGAAATTATGCCAATAAAAGCTCAAGACCCTTCACAACTCCAAAAATTTCCCTTTAAAATCGTTACTGAAAAATTTAGATACGTAGACTTGGAGTCCGCATGACTAGAATATACACCTCTCTATTTCAAACAAATTTCCCACCATTAATTACTAAATTAAATGCCCACATTCAATTCTGGAAAACACTCCCTATTTCCCTTATCGGTAGAGTAAATGCCATGAAGATGATCTTCCTTCCACAACTCCTATATCTATTTCAATCCATATCGATATATCTCCCCAAAAGGTTTTTTATTTTTATTTGACTCTATTAGCACAAATTTCATTTGGGACTATAAAACCCATAGAATACATAAAAGACATTTGTGTAAATCTAAAGAAAATGGAGGATTAGCACTTTCTAATTTCCTTTTCCATTACTGGGCGACTAATATTAAAAACATAATTTACTGGATGGATGATACATATCAACAGGCAAATTGGTTAAAAATGGAGAGGGAAGATTGTTTGCCTTTTAATATAGGCGCGATTCTTCTTTCTCCAACACACCTGAATAAATCAACGTATAATACACAGTACCTTACGTATTTGGAAACGGTTGAAATTAAGTCTCAAACTGAGAAATGTCTCTGTCCTGTTACCAATCGCTAACAATCCTTCGTTTAAACCGTCTACTTTAGATAAGGTGTTTTCACATTGGAAAAACTCAGGAATTAAAACAGTGGGAGACCCCTACGAGAAGGGGATTTTCCTTTTGTTTGAAGAACTACAGGAGAAATATCATTTGAAAGCAGGCAATCTTTTTAGATATCCTCAAATCCGAAGTGAAAACATATACACAAGGCTGTCATGTTATGGGTCCAGATATACTAGATGAGTGTATGAATAGACATGCCGATACAAGCAACTTAACATCCTACATTTATAATATTCTTTTAATTGGACACATCCCATCTTCTGAGATGTATAGGCGAGCATGGGAAGACGAATTGGGTTCATTAATTTCAAAGGATATCTGGGAGGAAACCCTACTATACATACATGACTGCTCTCTCAATGTCAGGCACTCCCTGATACAATTTAAAATACTGCATAGACTTTACTATTCAAAGACCAAATTGAATAAGATCTTCCCAACCATCTCCCCTATTTGTGATAAATGCTACCTCCAAGAAGCGAACTTAACCCATTCCTTTGCTTCCTGTATAAAGTAAAACAACTTCTGGAGAGGAATATTTGATATCTTCTTTAAAATACTTTAAATTAAATTGGAACCAGATATAAAACTGATCACATTAGGTATGTCAGAGGCCTGTACTAAGCTAACGATATTTCAAAGACGTTTCCTTGACTGCAGCCTAATAATGGCGAAAAAACTAATACTCAAATTTTGGAAAAAGACAACAGTTCCCACAGTGAAGATGAGGATTACTGACATGTCCGAGACACTACATTTAGAAAACATTAGGCTTGTCTTGGCTGAAAAAGCAGACCAATTTCTTAAAACCTGGTCGCCTCTCACTGAATTTCTGCAACAATAGTTTGGTTAAACACAAATTTAAAAACGATGCCAGGGATGGGTGGGGAGGGGTGAGGTTAAAGGTATATCTCCATCTTCTCTTTTCTTAGTTCTTTTCTTTCCTCTTGTACTTCTTTGGTAGTTTAGGTGACTTTTCTTTCCTTTATTTTAATTCTTTTTCTTCATTCTCTCCTTTTTTCTTTTTTTTGATTTAGGTTTCAATGGTAAAAATGAAACTGTACAATAATTGTATAACTGTTGTGTCGATTGCCTTATTCCTGTACAATTGAGTCCAATAAATTAAATTTAAAAAAAGACTGAGGTGAGAAAAAATGTTTTCACCCAGAGAGTTGTGAATTTGTGGAATTCCCTGCCACGGAGGGCAGTGGAGGCCAAGTCACTGGATGGATTTAAGAGAGAGTTAGATAGAGCTCTAGGGGCTGGTGGAATCAAGGGATATGGGGAGAAGGCAGGCACAAGTTATTGATTGGGGACGATCAGCCATGATCACAATGAATAGCGGTGCTGGCTCGAAGGGCCGAATGGCCTCCCCCTGCACCTATTTTCTATGTTTCTAACACCTCGAATTTGTAAAATTTAGATTGATGAATTTTGATCACAGTCCTAGAATTATCACAGACGCGTCTTATCAATCCAGTGTTAATTTTTAAAGTATTACAGCCAATTTTACATTAACAGTGATAATACCCAGTACTATTTGAGACTCAAACCCACACAGGCGCGGCCTCAAACCCCAGGCCTCGTAGCCGCTAAATACTGGTCCTCAGCACCTACCGCCTCGTGCTGGCTCTCTGTGCCGATCTTTAAAGTGTCGTCTTTCCAATCGCACCTCAGCGCCGATTCAGTACTTACCCCGTTTAGTACTGCACTAACTCAGTCTTGCCTTTGAAGGTACCTTGCCAATCGATACCCCAACACTGAGCGGGGCCTTGAACCCCAGGGACTCCCACCCTATTAACCTCAGGTACCAACTCAATGGTCCTGACATTGCAGCAGCTGTTGACTTCCTTGGGTGAGGACGAACCTGATAGGGATGAATCTTGTGAGCCTGACCCTCACCCTCTGGGACTCTAACCCACCTAGGCGGGAACTCTATCCCTCCGGAGTCTCGAACTCTCGCCTTCAGTGTTTGCCAGACTATTAACTTCGATCTATCACGTTAGGAATCCACGCACGTCAGCGAATTACTGATTTGTCGCCGGACTAGTGGAACTAGGTAAACCGATGTAACAAAAACTACTCGCACCGGGGGCCCATTTTCTCCTCCCATGATCCGAAACATATCAGTTCCTTCGATCGCAGAATCACGTTGGCAATCCCTTGGGATCCCGGACGAGCCCCCGATGTTAATTCCGGATCTAATCTTACCCCCCCTAGTCTGGTTCAGTCAAACACCGAATACGAACACTGGAATTCCAACTCTATTTTATTGTATACAATACCGCGGGTCCGATCCTCAGAACCACTCACTCGAGCCCAATACAGCCTCGCACAAATAGAACAGACTAAAGACAATCGGCACACCCCAATAAACTCCCCACCCCATTATAGCCCTCCCACCCAAGGGCGCAAAAGTAATTGGGGGGGGCAACCCCTACTATGTTCTGTTGTGCTGAAGCAAAGCAAGAATTTCATTGTCCTATCAGGGACACATGACAATAAACTCACTTGAACTTGAACCCCTACAAGCCAATTACCGATATACCTAGAATGACCACTCTTTGGCCCAATCATATATCAGTACATAACATTGTTTCAACACATAGCACTTAGGGAGAAACATTTCCATTAAGTAAAGAAACATTACCATTAGGTAAAGAAACCTTTTTCTTGAGGCCACTCTTCTGGACCAATCGCAAGTACCGGCAGAAAGGTACCGAAATATAGTTGAGACATAACATTTCCTCAACCAATTGCAAGCATGCCTTTAGCATCAGGGCATAGCTGCACCTGCAGAATCCCAGACATCTTGGCAACTTGTAGGCCATCTGGACAGAAACTTTCTGCAACCCCTTCCCAGGCTTCAGACTCCCTGGAGCCATCTATGTCGCATGGGTTTCCAGTTCCCTGCAAATGATGTCACCCTTAGTGAAGTAGGTTTCACAGACATCTGCCATTTTCCCAAGTAGCCAAACCCCTGCGTATTCACAGGTAAGGGAAGAGACAAAAGTTTACAGTGAGGGGAAGGAGAGGGTGCAACATCAAGGGTCGCAGTGAGTGGAATGAGGTGCAAATGTTTACAGTTTAGGGGAGGGAGAGACTTCGAGATCACGATGAATGGGAGGGTGAGACATTGGGCATCAGTGAAAGAGGGAGAGGGAAGAAACATAGAAAATAGGTGCAGGAGTAGACCATTCGGCCCTTCAAGCCTGCACCGCCATTCAGTATGATCATGGCTGATCATCCAACTCAGTATCCCGTACCTGCCTTCTCTATATACCCCCTGATCCCCTTAGCCACAGGGGCCGCATCTAACTCCCTCTTAAATATAGCCAATGAACTGGCCTCAACTACCTTCGGTGGCAGAGAATTCCAGAGATTCCCCACTCTCTGTGTGAAAAATGTTTTTCACATCTCGGTCTCAAAAGATTTCCCCCTTATCCTTAAACTGTGACCCCTTGTCCTGGACTTCCCCAACATCGGGAACAATCTTCCTGCATCTAGCCTGTCCAACCCCTTAAGAATTTTGTCAGTTTCTAAATCTTCTAAATTCTAGTGAGTACAAGCCTATCCAGTCTTTCTTCATATGAAAGTCCTGACATCCCAGGAATCAGTCTGGTGAACCTTCTCTGTACTCCCTCTATGGCAAGAATGTCTTTCTTCAGATTTGGAGACCAAAACTGTACGCAATCCTCCAGGTGTGGTCTCACCAAGACCCTGTACAACTGCAGTAGAACCTCCCTGCTCCTATATTCAAATCCTTTTGCTATGAATGCTAACATACCATTCGCTTTCTTCACTGCCTGCTGCATCTGCATGCCTACTTTCAATGACTGGTGTACCATGACACCCAGGTCTCGTTGCAAATCCCCTTTTCCTAATCAGCCACCATTCAGATAATAGTCTACTTTCCTGTTGTTGCCACCAAAGTGGATAACCTCACATTTATCCACATTATACTGCATCTGCCATGCATTTGCCCACTCACCCAGCCTATCCAGGTCACCTTGCAGTCTCCTAGCATCCTCCTCACAGCTAACACTGCCCCCCAGCTTCGTGTCATCGGCAAACTTGGAGATGTTGCATTCAATTCCCTCGTCCAAATCATTAATATATATTGTAAACAGCTGGGGTCCCAGCACTGAGCCTTGTGGGACCCCACTAGTCACTGCCTGCCATCCTGAAAAAGACCCGTTTACTCCTACTCTTTGCTTCCTGTCTGCCAGCCAGTTTTCTATCCACATCAATACTGAACCCCTAATACCATGCGCTTTAAGTTTATATACTAAAGGGTATGAAGAGGGTCGCTGTAAGGGGGAGGAGAGACAGAGTGTCACAGTGAGGGGAAGGAGATAACATAGAAACACAAAGAGTGATCGGTGATCATGCTGAGGTGAAAATAAAGGAGGAGGGAGCTGAGGCCGTGAAGGTCATGGATGAATATACAGTTTGGAAGGGCAGAGGTCCCGCTGTTTGGGGATGAAGGACCTTGCAGTTTGGTGGATGAGGGATCCCACAGTTGGGGGTGGGGGTCACTGCCTCATCGTGGCTGTCGGGTCTCTGTGCCCACTCTTCTAATTGCTCCCCTTTCCCACACTAGGATCTCTAGACAGTAACTGGGTGATAGGAGGAGTCCTGGAGAAGAAACTTGCCCCCTTGCCTCTGACCCTGGCCCTTGGAGCTTTCATCGACCACCTGAAGAATAAGTTGCAATACGGCTTCACGGTGACGGTATGCTGATGGTGTGGGTGGGGGGGGGGGGGGGGGGGGGGGGGGGGGGGTGGGGGTGGTGAGAAGGGGAGAGTGTTGTGCATTGAAGGGTCCCACCCAGTGGAGGAAACACTAGACGCAGGCCCAGTCAACATCAACAACTTCAAAAGTGAAACCCATGGGATGCACTGGACATACGTGCTCCTGGAATCATCACTCTCTACCAGACTGGACGCGCTCTGGAGTCCAATCCTCCAGCTGTTGGATGGGATCTTGTTCACTCCACACTTGACAGTATCCGTGAGGTGAGGCATTGATGACGTTGGTGGGATTAGAAGCAGGGGACAGGAGCAGTGTGGTCCAACCCGTATTATAGTCTCCACCTCAACAGTGCCCTCCATAATGTTTGGGACTGACCCATCATTTATTTATTTACCTTTGTTCTTCACAATTTTAGATTTGTAATAGAAAAAAATCACATAAAGGGTATTTTTATACATTTTGGTTTCACCATGTAGAAATTACATAGTCCCCCCCCATCTCATGGCACCCTAATGTTTGGGACGCATGGATTCACAGGTGTTTGTAATTGCTCAGGTGTGTTTAAATGCCTGCTTAATGCAGGTATAAGAGAGCTCTCAGCACCTAGTCTTTCCTTCACCTTTGGAAACTTTTATTGCTGTTTATCAATATGACGACTAAAGTTGTACCAATGAAAGTCAAAGAGGCCATTATGAGACTGAGAAACAAGAATAAAACTGTTTGAGACATCAACCAAACCTTAGGCTTACCAAAACCAACTGTTTGGAACATCATTAAGAAGAAAGAGACCACTGGTGAGCTTTCTAATCGTAAAGGGACTGGCAAGCCAAGGAAGATGATGACAGAAGAATTCTCTCTATAATAAAGAAAAATCCCCAAACACCTGTCCGACAGATCAGAAACATTCTTTATGAGTCAGGAGTGTGTTTGTCAATGACCACTGTCTGCAGAAGACTTCATGAACAGAAATACAGAGGCGACACTGCAAGATGCAAACCACTGGTTAGCCGCAAAAATAGGATGCCAAGGTTACAGTTTGCCAAGAAGTACTTAAAAGAGCAAACACAGTTTAGGGAAAAAGGTCTTGTGGACCGATGAGACGAAGATTATGGTAACTTATTTCAGAGTGATGGCAAGAGCAAAGTATGGAGGAGAGAAGGAACTGCCCAAGATCCAAAGCATAACCACCTCATCTGTGAACACAGTGGTGGGGGTGTTATGGCCTGCTGTGTTATGTTATGTTATGGCTGCTGAAGGTACTGGCTCACTTATCTTCATTGATGATACAACTGCTGATGGTAGTAACATAATGAATTCTGAAGTGTATAGACACATCGTATCTGCTCAAGTTCAAACAAATGCTTCAAAACTCATTGGCTGGCGGTTCATTCTACACAAGACAATGATCTCAAACATACTGCTAAAGCAACAAACAAGTTTTTCAAAGCTAAAAAAATTACTTCTAGAGTGGCCAAGTCAATCACCCGATCTGAACTCAATTGAGAATGCCTTTTATATGCTGAAGACACAACTGAAGGGGACTAGCCCCCAAAACAAGCATAAGCTAAAGATGGCTGTAATACAAGCCTGGCAGAACATCACCTGAGAAGACACCCAGCAACTGGTGATGTCCATGAATCGCAGACTTCAAGTAGCCATTGCGTGCAAAGGATTTGCAACAAAATACTAAACATAACTATTTTCAATTACATGACATTGTTGTGTCCCAAACATTATGGTGCCCTGAAATGTATAAACAGTGCTGTAATTTCTACATGATGAAACCAAAATGTATATATAATCTGATAATGTGCACTTTAACCACATGTGATTTTTTTCTATTACAAATCTCAAATTGTGGAGTACAGAGGCAAATAAATAAATGATCGGTCTTTGTCTCAAACATTATGGAGGGCACTGTATGTGGTCCCAACCCTGGGATATTCATTCAGAAACCGCACAGTTTGGTCTAACCCAGGGATACGAGGCAGGCCTATTCCCCTCTCTAGATACTGTTAGGGGTATGGGGAAAGCAACAGCTGCAGCCAGATCAGCGGCACTACAGCAGGGAGGGATAAAGTTTACATGAACAGTAGAGGACAAACAGGCCATGATTAGCAAATTTGCTGATGATACAAAAGTTAGTGGCTTTGCAGATTGTGAAGATGGTTGTGAACGATTGCAGCAGGATCTGGTTCGATTGGCCAGGTTGGCGGAGGAATGGTTGATGGAATTTAATACAGAGAATTGTGAGGTGTTGCATTTGGGGATGTCAAACAAGGACAGGACCTACACAGTGAATGGTCGGCCTGTGGGCAGTGTGTAGAGCAGAGTGATCTAGGAGTACAAGTGCATGGTTCCATGAAGGTCAAGTTGCAGGTAGATAAAGTGGTCAAAAGGCTTTTGGCTTTTTGGCCTTCATCAGTCAGACTGTTGAGTATAGAAGTTGGGAGGTCAAGTTGCAGTTGTATAAGATGTTGGTGAGAACGCATTTAGAATATTGTGTTCAGTTCTGAGCACCATGTTATAGGAAAGATCTTGTCAAGCTTGAAAGGGTTCAGATGCAGGCATTACTATGGCTGTGAACAAGACTTCATGATTGTGTATTGTCTCACTGCTCCCAAAGTCAAGGATGTCTTGGAGCTGATACAGAATATACTGCAAGGGGAGGGTGAGTAACCAGAGGTCGAGATCGACATTGGAACCAACGGCATAGGTGGGAAGAAAGATGATGTTCTTCAATGGAAATTTAGGAAATTATGTAGAAAATTAAAAAGCGGGACCTCTAAGATTGTAACCTCTGGATTCCTATGCTTACCAGCACTATGCCATGGGCGAGTGGGCAGAGGAATAGGAAGATTGTCCACTTAAATCTGTGGCTAAAGAGCTGTTGCAGAGAGGAAAACTTCAGGTACATGTATCATTGGGATCTTCACTGGAGCAGATATAACGTGCAAGACTTGTGCACCTCGACTGTCACAAGTATAATATCCTTGCCAGGATGTTTCATACTGCTGCTCTCGAGGGTGCAAACCAGTGAGGAAGAGTGGGTGTGACCCAGAAGAACAGTGCTTCTGGTGATGATGCAGACAGGTAGAAAATAAAACCGGCAAATCCAGCAGGAAGAGCCGATACCGGGGAGTGAGAGAGGGCCAGTCGGCTTAAAGCCTTTTCAGTAAAGCAAGGACCCTTGCAGTAGAATCAACGAGCTGAGGGCATGAATCAGTGTATGGGACAATTATATTATTGTGGTCATGGAAACGTGATTGAGGAAGGACAGAATTGGCAGTTTCATGTCCTAGGTTACAGAGGTTTCAGCCCTGATGGAAGGGAAGGGGGGGGTTGAAAAAGAGGATAATCAGGGAGAGCTTTACTGCAGTACTAATGAAATGCTTGGATAGAGTGGATGTGGAGAGGATGTTCACACTGGCGGGAGAGTAGGACCAGAGGTCCTAGCCTCGGAAAAAAGGATGTTGCTTTAGGAAGATGAGGACAAATTTCTTTCGTCAGAGGATGGTGAATCTGTGGAATTCATTGCCACTTGCTGTGGAGGCCAAGTCAATTGATATTTTTAAGGCAGAGATTCACAGATTCTTGGTTAGTACGGGAGTCGGGTTATATGGAGAAGGCAGGTGAATGGGGTTGAGAGGGAGACGGGGAGAGATAGATCAGCCATGATTGAATGGCAGTAGGCTTAATGGGCCAAATGACCTAATTCTGCTCCTATCACTTAAGAACTAAGAGACGCCATCTGGAGGTCTCGGCCAGTGAGGCCACATGTGGGGAATATAGAAATCTGAAAGAACAATCATTTTGATCACCAGGCATTGGTGGAACAGATGTGTAGGCAGATCATAGGAGGGCATAATAGGTGATAATAGTGAGAGATTTTAACTTTTCCAAAATCGACTGGAATGTCCTTATTGCCGGGGACTTAGATGGCGTGGGATTCATAAAACGCAACCAGGAGATTTTATTAGGGCAGTATTTGTAGAGTGCTGAAGGCATGAGAGAATGCTGATGCTGGAATCTGGAGCAACTCACCGGCTCAGGCAACATCCTGGGAGGGAAATGGACAGTGGATGATACAGTGGGGAGAGAGTCAGTATACAGAAGTGACAGGGGGTGTGAGGCATGACAACAATCTGCTTTTACTGTCTTGTCTCTAATAGATGAAATCGTCCCTCTTCCTATTTTGTACCAAGCTCATCCCTTTTCATGACTATCTTAAAGCTTACCAAATGCTGCTCATTATATCTGAGAGGGTAGAGTGGAGAGGGGGCAGAGGTGAGGGGGAGGGTTAATCCAGGGGTTGCTAGGTGATTGCTGAAAACATTAAAATATATATTTTCTTTTCACATTTCCAACACCCTCTGCCTCAACACCCACACTCTACCCCCCCCCCCACCTAGCTTAATCTGCCCATAATTTCCCCCCCCCCCCCCCCCCCCCCCATATTCCAGTTTCCTCCCAAATCTCATACATGTGTGGGTGAGGTATGGGGGTGAGGGGCAGAATCCCTGGGCGTGGGGATTGGGATACAAAGAATCAATATGTAAACTGGTGCTAGATGCCTGGCATGGAGTATCCGGCCAATGGGCCTATTTCCACAAGGTACCTCTTGGTGACGAGTAGACAATGTTCTGTGTCCTTGTCAAAATACGGAGTTTCGCTCTTTCAGCGGCCCTTGTAGGACGGTCAGCCTCTGTCCAAGACCGGTCAAGATGGGAGTCTCCCTCATTACAAGATTGGTGGTGGAGGAGAGTCTTCCCCATTGATGGGACAGGTGATGGAACAGTCTCCCTCATTACAAGGGCTGGTGATGGAAGGGAGTCCTCATTACTAGACCAATGACAGAGGGGCTCTCCTAATTTAAGGGGCGGTTACAGAAGGGTGTTGTTGCAGGGACATCTGATAATGGATCCGATTACAAGACAGGATCATTGCAGGGCAACAGAAGGGTCTCTCATTACAAGACCTGTGACGGAGGGACATCTACCTTACAAGGCCAACTAGGGAGCAGTCTCCATTGCAGGGTGCAATGACGGAGGGGTGTCCAAAGACGTGCAGGTTAATTGGCTTCTGTAAATTGCCCATAATGTGTCGGATGTCAAAGTGGGATAACATTGAACTAGCGTGCGGGTGATCAGTGGTCAGCGTGGAGCCGGGGGTCGAAGGGCCTGTTTCCACGATACGGTGATGGAATGACATCTCCCTCGTTACACTTTCAGTGGCAGGGAGAGTATACCTTGTTACAAGTTACTGTCGGAGGAAACGGTCTGGTCAGTGGGCCCCAGCATTAATTAATCTGAAGAGATTGGTGTGTACTATTTCATGGAATATCTGTATGTAACTAATAAATTATTGAGCAGAAACAAGGAGCTGCCGTCTGAAGAAGTCCTGACCCGAAATGTCACCCATCCATGTTCTCCAGCGATGCTGCCTGACCAGCTGAGTTACTCCAATATTTTGTGTCTTTCCTCAATAAATTATTGAAATAATCAGTATGCCTTACTGGTATCTGCGTGCGTGTCAATCTATGTGTGCTATGCAAACAAAGTCTACTCAGTCCATGGTGTTGGGTCACTGATGTTAATCCAGCTGCCTTACTCTGTCCCTAACTCAGTACTTTGTGTCTAACCCCTGCAATGGGACCATGCAGAATTCAGTCACACAGCGTGGAAACGGGCCCTTCGGCTCAATTTGCCCACGCCAACCTTACACGAGTCCACCTGCCTGTGTTTTGCACATATCCTTCTAAACCCATCATATCCCATCCACGTACCTATCCAAATGTTTTAAACGTTGTGATAGTACCTGCTTCAACTACTTCCGTCAGCTCGTTCCATATACCTACTACCCTTGGTGTAACAAAAAAGTTATCGCTCAGGTTCCTATTAGCCCCCCCCCACCTTAAACCTCTGTCGCTGGTTCTTGATTCCCTATATGGAGTAAAAGATTATTTACCTTCTCTATAGCATCATCCCTCATCCACCTGCGCTCCAGAGGCCGCTTCGCTGTCTAACCCGTGGTTTCAAAAAACCCTAGACACAAATACAGGGTCATAACAAAATCATGACTGCCATTGGCAGTTTACAGTGTAGAGGGAGCTTCTCTCATGTCTGACCCGTGTTGTGGGATTGTGTGATGGGACAGTGTAGAGGGAGCTTCACTGCGTTTCCTCTCAGTCGGACCTGGCTGTGGGAGGTGTGGCGCCATGCCTGCCATCAGTAGGGTGAACTGTTCGTGTGGGGAGGAAGTGTACAAAATCATGAGAGGAATAGATCGGGTGGGTGCACAGTCTTTTATCCAGAGTAGTGGAATCGAGGACCAGAGGACAAAGATTCAAGGTGAAGGGGAAAAGATTTAATAGGAATCCGAGGGGTAACATTTTCACACAAGGCGTAGTGGGCAGTGATGGAAATGGGGGGGTACGCAGGGGTACGACGTTCCCCTAGTTTTCAATTTCCAGCTCGAGTTTAATGAGTACTGCAGAAAGATTCGAGCCGTTTCTCATTTTATTCAACTCAGATGAAAACGATTTGTTAACTGCCACTGTTAGCACCTGTTAACACCAGTAGTTAACAGTAGTTATACATCGATCCACATTCCTCAGTAAATGTCATTGTCTTTTAACACCACGTTCCTTTGAATAAAATTCATGGGAGACTTTCTTAAACTCACTGTCAGGGCTACCGGACCGTGAGCACGGGCTCAGGTAAAGTCACGTTATTTTATTATCCAATGTTATTTTAGTTGCCTCTCTGCCTCCGTGCCTCTCTCTCTGCCTCTGTGCCCCTCTCTCTCTCTCTGCCTCCGTGCCCCTCTCTCTCTCTCTGCCTCCGTGCCCCTCTCTCTCTGCCTCCGTGCCCCTCTCTCTCTCTGCCTCTGTGCCCCTCTCTCTCTGCCTCCGTGCCCCTCTCTCTCTCTGCCTCCGTGCCCCTCTCTCTCTCTGCCTCCGTGCCCCTCTCTCTCTCTGCCTCCGTGCCTCTCTCTCTCTCTCTGCCTCCGTGCCCCTCTCTCTCTCTGCCTCTGTGCCCCTCTCTCTCTCTGCCTCCGTGCCTCTCTCTCTCTCTGCCACCATGCCTCTCTCTCTCTCTCTGCCTCCGTGCCCCTCTCTCTCTGCCTCCGTGCCCCTCTCTCTCTCTCTGCCTCTGTGCCCCTCTCTCTCTCTGCCTCCGTGCCCCTCTCTCTCTCTGCCTCCGTGCCCCTCTCTCTCTCTGCCTCTGTGCCCCTCTCTCTCTCTGCCTCCGTGCCTCTCTCTCTGCCTCCGTGCCCCTCTCTCTCTCTCTGCCTCCGTGCCCCTCTCTCTCTCTGCCTCCGTGCCCCTCTCTCTGCCTCCGTGCCCCTCTCTCTCTCTGCCTCCGTGCCCCTCTCTCTCTCTGCCTCCGTGCCCCTCTCTCTCTGCCTCCGTGCCCCTCTCTCTCTCTGCCTCCGTACCCCTCTCTCTCTGCCTCCGTGCCCCTCTCTCTCTCTGCCTCCGTGCCCCTCTCTCTGCCTCCGTGCCCCTCTCTCTCTCTGCCTCCGTGCCCCTCTCTCTCTCTGCCTCCGTGCCCCTCTCTCTCTGCCTCCGTGCCCCTCTCTCTGCCTCCGTGCCCCTCTCTCTCTCTCTCTGCCTCCGTGCCCCTCTCTCTCTGCCTCCGTGCCCCTCTCTCTCTCTGCCTCCGTGCCTCTCTCTCTCTCTCTCTCTCTGCCTCCGTGCCTCTCTCTGCCTCCGTGCCTCTCTCTCTCTGCCTCTGTACCTCTCTCTCTGCCTCTGTGTCTGTCCCCGCTCTCGAAAACTCGATGTATTTCGGGAGGTATTTTGATGAAAGGAGATGCATAAAATGTGCACATTTAAGAAATCAGGGTTCAGAAATACAAACCTTCAAATACAAATGATATGCTACATTTTTAAATGGGAAATAATGCTTAAGAAGCTAATAGAAAATGTATAAATCATTGGTTTTGCCATAGTTAGAATATGTTTATCGTTATTTTTTTTTATTTTTTTGTTTTTGAAAAAAACCTAATAAAAAGATTTTAAAATAAAAGAATATTGTGTTCAATTGTTTTGGAACGATATGTCCTTCAGCTAACAAAAATAATGAATAATTAGTCTGAGTTCGTCAATTAGTTAATGGTGCAGTAACGCTTGGCTAGTCACCGTTGAATGGTATTCGATATATTAGTTAAGAGGGAGAAGGATGAGTCAGAAAACAAGGCTCTAAATGTAAGTAAACTTTGGGAAAGTGAGGCAGAAGAGTAGACTGTGTAGAGCATTGACAAACAATGTGAAATGCTTCAAAATCTTCTTGGTAATAGAAGAAGAAGGGTTTTGGTTGCCTATTTCCTTCGCTCCATAGATGCTGCCGCACCTGCTGAGTTTCTCCAACACTTTTGTCTACCTTCGATTTTCCAGCATCTGCAGTTCATTCTTAAACAGATTAGTGGGCAAAATCAGAGCACATGGTATTGGGCTCAACGGAATAACTCAACGGAACAGGCAGCATCTCTGGAGAAAAGGAATGGGCGACGTTTTGGTTCGAGACCCTTTTTCATCCTGATGTCATGGATGAGTGGGTCAGAGACAATAAGACTGGTGGGAGAACTGGGAAGGGGGGGGGGGGGGTGGAGAGACAGCGGGAAAGCAAGGGCTATTTGAAGTTACATAAGTCAATGTTCATACCGCTGGGGTGTAAGCTACCCAGGCAAAATATGAGGTGCTGTCCCTCCAATTTGCACTGGGCCTCACTCTGACAATGGAGGAGGCCCAGGTCAGAAAGGTCTGATTGGGAATGGGAGGGGAATAGTGTGAACTCACAGCTTTATCCTGCGCTACTTAATCCAAGGACGAGCGGACAGGTGGACGAAAACAACGATCATAGAGTGGAATAGATGACATTTCAGGTCAAGACCCTTCTTCAGAATGAGACAGGGGAAAGAGGAACAAGAGATATAGACGTTACTAAGGACAAGTGAATGGAAGCTACGTCTACATCTCCTGTTTCCCTTTCCCTTGGCTGTCAGTCTGAAGAAGGGTCTCGACCCGAAATGTCATCTATTCCACACTGTGATCATTGTTTTCGTCCGACTGAGAGAGAAAAATGCAAGAAAGCAGCTATGACGTATAATACACAATAAACTGGATTATAAATACACAATAAACAAGTTATGCATTCTTGCACTCTTACATGGGTATGACCGCGCATAAAAAATCCCCCCCCTTCCATCACAACCTTACCCTCACGGACCTTACAATACCCCTAGTTCCTAAAACCCATTTCCATCACTGGTGGTGGGCATATGGAACAAGCTGCCAGAGGAGGTAATTTAGGCTGGGACTATCCCATAATTTCAGAAACAGACAGGTACATGGATAGGACAGGTTTGGAGGAATATGGATCAAGCACGGGCAAGTGGGACTAGTGGAGTTGGGACATGTTGGCCGGAGTGGGCAAGTTTGGCCGAAGGGCATGTTTCCGCACTGTTTCACTCTGTGACTATGTGGTACCTTGCTTGCTTACCACCTGTATGAGCGGACTGCAGATTCCGGATTTGCTAGATCCATCCTTGATGGAACTGCAGCATGTCTATCCAGCACCGTCAGCCCCATGCGACCACCCACCGCACAAAGACTGCCCACTCTGTGACAGGGAACGTTTCCCCCTCGCCTCTGTCCCTTACTGTTAAAGAGTAGCAGTTCCAGACCGCCTCGCCCCCCTATTTGAGATCCCTGGACATCCGGTACCTCACTGCCCGTACGTTCTCCATCCAAGAGCAAGCGGGGCATTCAGGGCGGAGATCCTTGGATTTGGATTGTTGGGCGAATCCAGGGAAATTTACGCCAGTGTGGGATCGAGGTAAAAGTTCAGCCGTGGTCTCACTGAACGGGGCGGCAGCAACGAGGGGCCGAATCGTCTGTGCGGCCCCGATGTCACACTTTTACATTATATGTATCAGTGGAGGCAGAGAAAGGCCATTTGGCTAAAGCCGAAAGGATGTAAAAAGGCCCTTGTGCCAAACTTGTTTATGCAGACCGTCGCCATTCTAGTCTGCTCCCATTTGCCCAGGTGGATAAGAACAGCACCAGATCTTGGCCGCTCCTAAATTCTCATCCATTCTCGACACCACCAGAGTTTGCACAGAGCTCACGCACTCCGACAAGAACTTGCTCTCCCCTCTCTTCTCGCCCCACATCCCTCTCCCTCTCCCCGCTACCACTATCCGTATCCTGCTCTCCCCATCCTCCCACTCATCTCTCTCCCTTCAACACTCTGCCCATCTCTCCGCACCCTTTCCCCTCACACCTTTCACCTCAGCCCTCAACACGAGCCCCTTCATCCCTTTCTTGCCTCACATCTTTAGTTTAGACTAGAGGCACCGCGTGGAAACAGGCCCTTCGGCCCATCCAGTCCACATTGAGCATCGATCACCACGACAGTTCTATCCTGCACACTGGAATGTTCATAAACCAATTAACATACAAATCGATACGTCTTGAGTATGCAAAGTGAAGCACCCGGAGAAAACCCATGCGGTCAAAGGGAGAACGTGCAAACTTCACGCAGACAGCGCCCGTAGTCAGGATCGAACCCAGGTCTCTGACGCTGCAACAATTCTACCGCTGCGCCACTGTACAGACCGAATCTCTCGCACTATCCATCCCCCTCACCCCTCGGCCCCTGTCCTCGCATCCATCTGCCAACATGCCTCTTCCCTCTTTCTGCTCATCCCTCCCACTGTCTTCCCTCTACTCTTTGCCCGTTCCTTCTGTCCTTTCGACCATCTCACTGACAGACCCCAGTCTGTGAGGGTTGGAAATAACACCTCCAACACCATCTCTCTGAGCACCGGCTCCCCTCAGGGCTGTGTCCTGAGTCCACTGCTGTTCACCCTGATGACCCACGACTGTTGTGCCAGGTTTAGTACAAACCGCATCATGAAGTACGCAGATGACACAACAGTGGTGGGCCTCATCAGGGACGACAATGAGCTGGCTTACAGGGAGGAGGTGAAACAACTGGTGGACTGGTGCAATACGAACAACCTGATCCTGAATGTCGAAAAAACAAAGGAGGTCATCGTCGACCAGGAAAAACCGGCACAGTCCCACACCACTTCACATCAATGACAGCGATGTGGTGGTGGTCAGTAGCACTAAGTTCCTGGGGGTGCAGATCACTAACAGTCTGACCTGGTCGAATAACATCTCATCAACAGTTAAGAGAGCGCAGCAGCGGTTGCACTTTCTGCGCCGGATGAGAAGAGCTCACCTCCCCCATCCCATCCTCACTACTTTCTACAGGGGCACCATAGAGAGTATTTTGACCAGCTGTATCTCTGTCTGGTTTGGGGACTGTAAAGCCTCCGACTGGAAGTCCGTGCAGTGAGTGGTGAGGACAGCGGAAAAAATCATCGGGACCTCTCTCCTCTCAATCGGGGATATTGCGACCAAACGTTGCGTGTCTAAGGCCAGCAGTATTATAAAAGACCCCACACATCTCCATCACGGACTGTTCATTCTGCTGCCCTCGGGAAAAAGATATCGCAGCATAAGGAGCAGAACATCAAGGTTCTGCAACAGCTTCTTCCCACGAGCCATCAGACTCCTGAATGCCATGTAATGGGCTGCCACCATTGTCTATTTATCCTTTTATCCATTTTATCCATGTCTATCCTTCTGGTAATTATCGTGTTGCACAGGGAGCCAAATGCAACGGAATTTTGTCTGCATATATCGATGTATTTCTAAATGACAATAAAGTTTGTTTGACTTTTGACTTTGACTTTTGACAGCTGCCCCGTCACCCCCCTGCCCTTCTCCACTGATAGCTCTCTCCGCGCTCACCTCTCCCCCTCTGTCCTTTCAATCTGGCCCCTCCTCTCCCCCCGCCTCCTGCATTGGCTCGGCATCCTTGCTTGCTGCCGTGTCTCTGGCATTGCTCGCATCCGCTGCTCGCTCGGGTCACCAGCAGCCGGCGAGAGGAGCCAGGAGAGACAGACAGACAGACAGACAGCGGGAGGTGAACCGACGAGATTTGCTTTCGAACTGGACACTGCTGCCGAGATGAGTGCGGTAGGAATCTGAAGTTTCACATATTCTGCTCCGGTGAAGGTGAAGGTGAGAGATGCAGGGAGAGAGATTCGGAGAGTTGGTGGGAAGGAGTGAGTGAGTGAGTGAGTGAGTGAGTGAGAGGGGGAACGGAAGGAGGAACAAGGGGCCGAGAGATGATGAGAGGATAGAGGGACAGGCAGAGACGGCGGGATGATAGAGTGGGACATTATAGGGAGAGCGAGAGAGAGACGCGGATAGAAAGGCAGGAGAGTGGACACTGAGACAAATTCTGTGACAGAGAGATGGCGGGGGGTTGGCGAAGTACAGCGGATACAAGCAGTACAGACGGAGACTGCTCGGGCCATCAATCGTTGTGCTAGCTCTGTGCACGAGCTCTCCCGCTACTGCCATCTCCCCACACGCTAACATACCCACCAGAAGGAAACCACTCGGCCCATTGAGTCATGCTGGCTACCGACCGCACATTCCCAGCAGGGACACTGCCCTCTCGCAACCCCGGGATTATCGCCCTTACCCACACAACGGGCAACTTCAAGCGGAGAATTAACCCACGGACACGCACGTCTTTGGGATACGGGACGGAGCCGAAGCACCCGCTGTAGAAAGTGCAAACTCCAAACGCACAGCGCTGCCATCTCCGGTTCCAGTTGCAGTCCATCAGAAGAGATTTGGTATTCACTAGGAAAGGTCGGAGATTGCGTGGTTCGGCTTCTAAGCATTGAGTGAGGGAGGGGGAGAGGAGGGGAAGGAGAGTGAAGGAAGGTGGGGAGAGATGAATGGGAGGGGGATAGGGTCGAGAATGGAAGGATTAACGGGGGGAGTGGAGGGAGAGCGAGGAAGGGAGGGGTGGGATACAGGGATGCAGGGTGATATTGTGATATGAGGGAGGGAACGAGGTAGAGAGATGAGAGCAATAGAGAGGAGATAGGAAGGATACGTCCCGGCGAGGAAGAAGGTACACGAGAGAGAGTGATAGAGGGAGAGTATAGATAGAGAGGGAAACACAGAGAGGGTGGAAGAGAGGGAGAGAGAGAGAGAGAGAGAGCAGGCAAGGGGAAGGAGAGAGGGGAGAGGCAAAGGGAGGGAAAGACGGGTCGAGTCATGACAAAGTCGGAGAGAGAGTTGGAAAGATGAAGAAACATTCTGGGCATGATGATAGCAAGGGACAGAGAGAAGAGAAAAGTGGGGGTAAGAGAGAGAGAGGGGGGATCAGTGGACGTAGAAATAAGCAAATGGAGAGAGAGGACTGGTTGGTGGGGAAAGCTGCCCAGCCTCGGACGCTGGGATTCCAAGAAGAATGTAGACACGGGAACCACAGGCCCACAATGTTTGTGACAAGTTACACTGAGCTCATCTGTCTGTATCTATATTACTTTATTTGCTGCATATCTAAAAGCCTCTTCAACACCAGTAACGATTCTGTCTCCACCATCACTCCCCATTACACTCTCCCCCTCTAGTGTTGAATTCAACATGTCTGGGGAAGCGGTTCTGTGTTTACCCTATTGCCTTCATAAATGTAGATACTTCTATCAAGCCTTCCCTCAACCTCCGATGTTGTAGAAATCACGGCGGTGCAGCGGCAGCGGCTGCTGTCGAGAGCTGCTGCCTTCCAGCGCCGGAGACCCTGGTTCGATCATGATCACGGCGCTGCTGTCCATACACAGTTTGTACCTTCTCCCTATGAGCGCTTGGGTTTCCCCAGGTCTGTAGATAGTGCTGGTGTATGGTGATTGGTGGTCGGTGTGGGCTCGTGGGCTGAAGGGCCTGTTTCCCCGCTGTATCTCTGAACTAAAACTAAAATCTATGCAGCCTTTAAACTAAACCGTCTAATCCAGATAGCACCCTATATACCTCATTCACATCTCACAGGGAATGCCATTCATTGTATATTTTCCTCCAACGTTCGACCACCCAAAATGCAACACCACACACTTGCTCGGATTAAGCCCCATCTGCTATTTCTATGCCCATGTCTGCAGCTGGTCTATATCTCGCTGTCTGTCCTGACAGCATTTCTCACTGTATGCAACTCTGCAACTTTGGTGTCATCAACAAAAGTACTCACCAACCCATTCACATTTACGTCTATGTCATTTATATATCTATATAACAAACAGCAGAGGTCCCAGCACAAATCCCTGAGGTACACTGGTCACAGACCACCAGCCAGAATATCCACCTTCCACCACAACACTATGGTCTATGAAAAAGCAAGTCCCGAATCCATACAATTAACTCACCACGGATCCTGTGCAGCTTCTGGATCAGCCTACTATGAAGGACCTTATCAAATGCTTTACTAGTATCCATGTACACAACAACCAACACCATCAATCCTCTTTGTCACCTCCTCTAAGAATTCAGTCAAGTTAGTGAGACACACCATGTAGCGCTGGCTGACCTTAACTAGCCCGTTCTTCCATTTGGGACTAAATGGGTGTAAATCCTATATCAAAGAATTATCTTCAATTGTTTCCCAACCACTGACCTGAGGCTCATTGGCCAAGAGTTCCTTGGATTCATAAGTTCATAAGTGATAAGAGCAGAATTAGGCCCATCAAGTCTACTCCGTTATTCAATCATGGCCGGTCTATATTTCCCGCTTCACCCCATTCTCCTGCTTTCTCCACATAACTCCTGACACCCATACTAATCAAGTATCTATCCATCTCTGCCTTAAAAATATCCATTGACGGCCTCCGTTGCCTTCTGTGGCAATAAATTCCACAGATCCACTCTTCACTTCCCTTCTGAAACAAAGGAACAACATTGGCCACTCTCCAGTCCCCCAGGATCTCACCTGTTGTTAGAGAAGGAATGAAGATCCTTATCAAGGCCCCTGCAATTTTCTCTCTTGCCTCCCTCGATATCCTGGGATAGACGCCATCAGGCCTTGGCGATATCCACCTTAAAGCTCTTTATCTAAAGAACCTCAATGTTAAATTGTCCCAGCATATTTGTATTTGCCACGCTAATCTCACTTTCTTAAGTCCTTCTATTCGGTAAACACAACTGCAAGGTACTCATTTTGTACCTCACCTACATCTTTTGACTCCAGGCATAGATTCCCTCCTTTACCCTACCTTCCACATTGTCACCCTGGTGGCAAGGTGGTGGCACGGTGGTGACATGGTGGCACGCTGGTGGCATGGTGGTGGCATGGTGGTGGCGTTGGGGCATGGTGGTGGCGCTGGTGGCATGGTGGTGGCGCTGGTGGCACGGTGGTGGCACGGTTGTGGCGCTGGTGGCATGGTGGTGGCACGATGGTGGTGGCGATGGTGGTGGCGCTGGTGGCACGCTGGTGGCATGGTGGTGGCGCTGGTGGCGCTGGTGGCACGGTGGTGACGGTGGTGGCACTGGTGGCATGGTGGTGGCACTGGGGGCACGGTGGCGTAACGGTAGAGTTGCTGCCTTACAGCGCTTGCAGCGCCGGAGACCCGGGTTCGATCCTGACTATGGGTTCAGTTTGTACGTTCTCCCCGTGGCCGCATGAGTTTTCTCTGAGAACTCCGATTACTTCCCACATACCAAAGACGTACGTAGGTACATTTGCTTGGTATAAGGGTAAATTGTCCCTAGTGTGTGTAAGATAGTGTAAATGTGTGGTGATTGTTAGCCGGTACAGACTCGCTGGGCCGAAGGGCCTGTTTCCGCGCTGTATCTCTAAACTAAACTAAACCCTCTTATTTTTAATATACAGTGTCCCATAATGTTTGGGACAAAGACCCATCATTATTTGCCTCTGTACTCCACAATTTGAGATTTGTAATAGAAAAAATCACATGTGGTTAAAGTGCACATTGTCAGATTTTATTAAAGGGTATGTAGTAAAAGATATTAAAGGCAGCAACTCGGCTTGTATACACCGGAATTTAGAAGGATGAGAGGGAATCTTATTGAAACATATAAGATTATTAAGGGATTGGACACAGTAGAGGCAGGAAACATGTTCCCAATGTTGGGGGAGTCCAGAACCAGGGGCCATAGTTTAAGAATAAGGGGTAGGCTATTTAGAACGGAGATGAGGAAAAACATTTTCACCCAGAGAGATGCAGATCTGTGGAATTCTCTGCCTCAGAAGGCAGTGGAAGCATATTCTCTGGATGCTTTCAAGAGAGAGTTAGATGGAGCTCTTAAAGATAGGGATATGGGGAGAAGGCAGTAATGGGGTATTCATTGTGGATGATCACCAATGATCACATTGAATGGTAGTGCTGGATCGAAGGGCCAAATGGCCTACTCCTGCACCTATTGTCTGTGTATCTATGTATATTTATACATTTTGGTCTCGCCATATAGAAATTACAGCTGTGTTTATATATAGTCTCGCCCCCCCAATTCTGGGCGCCATAATGTTTGGGACGCATGGCTTCACAGGTGTTTGTAATTGTTCAGGTGTGTTTAATTGCCTCCTTAATGCAGGTATAAGAGAGCTCTCAGCACCTAGTCTTTCCTCGAGTCTTTCCTTCACCTTTGGAAACTTTTATTGCTGTTTATCAACTTGAGGACCAAAGTTGTGCCAATGAAAGTCAAAGAGGCCATTATGAGAATGAGAAACAAGAATACAACTGTTGGAGACAGTAAGCCAAACCTTAGGCTTACCAAAATCAACTGTTTGGAACATCATTAAGAAGAAAGAGAGCACTGGTGAGCTTACTAATCGCAAAAGGACTGGCAGGCCAAGAAAGACCTCCACAGCTGATGACAGAAGAATTCTCTCTATAATAAAGAAAAATCCTCAAACTCCTGTCCGACAGATCAGAAACGCTCTTCAGGAGTCGGGTGTGCATTTGTCAATGACCCCTGTCCGCAGAAGACTTCATGAACAGAAATACAGAGGCTACACTGCAGGATGCCAACCACTGATTAGCCGCAAAAATAGAATGGCCAGGTTACAGTTTTCCAAGAAGTACTTAAAAGAGCAACCGCAGTTTAGGAAAAAGGTTTTGAAGACAGATGAGATGAAGATGACGGTAATTTATATCAGATTGATGGCAAGAGCAAAGTCTGGAGGAGAGAAGGAACTGCCCAAGATCCAAAGCATAACCACCTCATCTGTGAAACACGGTGGTTGTGGTGTTATGGCCTGGGCATGTTTGGCTGCTGAAGGTACTGGCTCACGTATCTTCATTGGTGATACAACCGCTGATGGTTGTAGCATAATCCCATAGAGGGTAGGGAAGATTCAAACAAGAGGGCATGACATGAGAATTAAGGGACAGAAAGTTTAGGGGTAACATGAGGGGGAGCTTCTTTACTCAGAGAGTGGTGGCTGTGTGGAATGATCTTCCAGCAGAAGTGGTGAAGGCAGGATCGATTTTAACATTTAAAAGTAAAGTGGATAGGTATATGGACAGGAAGGGAATGGAGGGGTATGGTCTGAGTGCAGGTAGATGGGACTAGGGGAAAATAAATGGTCGGCACGGACTGGAAGGGCCGAGAAGGCCTGTTTCCGTGCTGTAATTGTTATATGGTTATAATGAATTCTGAAGTGTATGGACACATCGTATCTGATCGAATTCAAACAAATGCTTCAAAAGTCATTGGCTGGCAGTTCATTCTACACAAGACAATGATCTCAAACATACTGCTAAAGCAACAAAGGAGTTTTTTAAAGCTAAAAAATTGTCACTTCTTGAGTGGCCAATCACCCGATCTGAACACAATTGAGAATGCCTTTTATATGCTGAAGAGAAAACTGAAGGGGACTAGCCCCCAAAAGAAGCATAAGCTAAAGATGGCTGCAATACAGGCCTGGCAGAGCATTACCAGAGAAGACACCCAGCAACTGGTGATGCCCAATAATCGCAGACTTCAAGCAGTCATTGAATGCAAAGGGCATGTAACAAAATACTCAACATAACCACTTTCATTTAAATGACATTGCTGTGTCCAAAACATTATGGTGCCCTGAAATGTGGAGGGGGACGATGTATAGACAGTGCTGTAATTTCTACATGGTGAAACCAAAACGTAGAAAAATGGCCTTTATTAAAAACTGACATTGAGCACTTGAACCGCATGTGATTTTTTTCTATTACAAATGTAAAATTGTGGAGTACAGAGGCAAATAAATGAATTATGGGTCTTTGTCCCAAACATTATGGAGGGCACTGTATGTATAAAAAGCCTTGGGATTTTCCATAGTCCATTGCTAATTAAATTTTGTGGGCCCCTTTTAGTCCTTCTCAGCATCCACGTGAGTTATTTCCTACTCGCTTTATATTCCTCATATATGTGGTCTGATGCCACCCTCATAAACCTCATAGACGCTTCCTTTTGCTTCCTAACCAGTTACAACTTCGTTGGTCATCCACGTTCCCTTACCTTGTCATCCTTAACCCTCCTCCTTATTGAAACATGGTGATCCTGCACTTTGATCAGCTGGCCTTTAAATGTGTCCCAATCGACCCTCCTTAATTCCTGCCTGATGTGATTGTAATCTGCCTTGCCCCAATCAAATACCTTAGAAGATTGAGAGGGGATCTTATAGAAACGTACAAAATTCTTAAGGGGTTGGACAGGCTAGATGCAGGAAGATTGTTCCCGATGTTGGGGAAGTCCAGAACAAGGGGTCACAGTTTAAGGATAAGGGGGAAATCTTTTAGGACCGAGATGAGAAAAACATTTTTCACACAGAGAGTGGTGAATCTGTGGAATTCTCTGCCACAGAAGGTAGTTGAGGTCACTTCATTGGCTCTATTTAAGAGGGAGTTAGATGTGGCACTTGTGGCTAAAGGGATCAGGGGGTATGGAGAGAAGGCAGGTACAGGATAGTGAGTTGGATGATCAGCCATGATCATATTGAATGGCGGTACAGGCTCGAAGGGCCGAATGGCCTACCTCTGCACCTATTTTCTATGTTTCTATGTTTCCCCCAACATTTGAACCTATTCCTGTTCATAACAATCTTAAAACATATGGAGTTGTGATTCTCCACAGTCTCGTCCCATCGCAACGCCAGTTGCCAGGCCAGGCTTGTTTCCCAACACAAGGTTCCATATGGTCCCGCCTCAAGTCGGACTATTCACATACTATTTAAGGAAACCTTCTTGCATATACGGACAAAGCAGCGGCAGGTGGTGAGAGGGGAGGGAATCATACAGCATGGAAAAGGCCCTCCACCTGAGGGACACTGATCACATCCTGCCGGTGGTGACGACCTGAAGAAAGCACTGTCAGCCAGGGGCTACGTCACCCAGGCACTGCAGCAGCTTGGTGTACCTGGTGGGGTATGTTGGCAGCTTGGCCAGGGCTTGCTGTCTGCTGCCCCCCTCATTCACACTAGGCTTCCCTGTGCCGCTGGAAGAGCAGCGAGCCCGGGCAAAGGATTTATATCCATGAAGTGGACAGGAGGCCCATGCCATCTTCTCATTGTCATTCAGTAAACGGGGCCACCTATTGTGAATTACACAAGTTGGTGAGTGCCTGTAATTCCAAACGCTGATCCAAGCTCCAAGATCATCAGCTTTACCACAATATTCCTTACATTGAAGTAAGCACACTTCATCCGATCATTGTCCCCATATCCATGCGAGCTTGGGCGGGCTAGGAATGTAAGAGGATGAGGGATGATTTTTTAGAAGTTTATAGGTTCATGAGGGGAATAGATAGGGTAAATGCACAGTCTTTTACTCAAGTTTAGGTATCAAGAACTAGGGAACATAGGTTTACGTTGAGAGGGAACATTTTAATAGTATTTAACCTGAGGGCAACTGTTTCACACAAAGGGTGGGAGCTATTTGGAATGAGTTGCTAGATGAGGTAATTGAGGCAAGAACTATAACAATATTTAAACGATATTTGTACAGATACAAGGATAGGAAAGATTTAGGGCTAAACATGGGCTGTTGTGACATCTTGGTCAGCCTGGACAAGTTGGACTGTTGGGCCTTTTCCATGCTGTATGACTATAAATAGCAGCAGGTGTGAGAGGTCAAAAAGAGAGTGGATGGAGGATATCAAGACTGCAGTAGGCCAGTGTGTGCCTGGGGAATCCTTGCAGTGAAGGGCATGCATGGAAGACACTCCATGATTGGAGTCACCCATCTCACAGATTGTGCTTGTTTGACTTTAGCTGCTTCATCGCTGACCTTCCTTCCATCCTGACAGAAGTATGGATGTGCACTGGTGTTTACACAATGTTCAGTTCCATTCACACCTTCTCAGCGAGTGAACAGCCCGTGCCTACAAGCAGCAGGACCAGCCGACGTTCATGGGTGGCTGGTAACATCCACATCACACGAGTGCCAGGCAACTTCAATCTCCAGTGAGAGACTCTGACCACCTATTCCTGACGCTTGATTCAATGACATTTCCATCAGCCAGAGCTTTGTCCTTTTCCTCATTTGTCACTTTGACTCTCTCTCTCCCTCCTTCCCCTCACCCCCTCCCTCTCCGTCTCTGTCTCCCTCTGTCCCCAACCGTTCCCTCACTCCTGACTATATCAACACCCATTCTAGGCTCTGCTGCTGCACTGTGGGGCTGGGGGAGGGGAATACAGGGGATTATCCTCTGTTAGACGAAGATAGAATCGACCTAAATATGAAAGCAAACATCAAAGACCACGATCGGCGCAGTGCTCGCCTTCCACACTTCCCTTGACGGCCCCAGATCCTCACTCCCCATCTCCCTCTCCCCTCCACTCCCTTCCCTTCCCTTGTGTAGCAGACAGAAGCAGGATGTGAGAGACAGAAGGGAGGAGAGAGGTCTGGGAGTGGAGGGAGGGAGTAGGGAAAGGGAGGAACGGAGAAGGGAGTGAGGGAGGGGGAGTGAGGGAGGGGGAGAGTGAGAAAGTTAATTCTTTATTTTTACTATATTTTTGTAAATTTTATTCATTAATAAAAATATTTTTACTTTCTATTTTCTCTTTTGTAGAGGGTGGAATAGTGGTGTCGTTGGTAGAGCTGCTGTCCCACAACAATAGAAACTCAGGTTTGATCCTGACTGGGTTTATCTATGTGGAGCTTTCCCGTTCTCCCCGTGACCATGTAGGTTTTCTCCGGCCTCCCAAATTCCAAAGGCATGTGGGTATGGAGGTTAATGAACAGCCCAATTACATCAAGTCCGCACCGAGTGGATGAGAAAGTGAAATGACACAGAACATATGAATGGGTGATTGATGATTGGCATGGTTTCGGTGGGCTGAAGGATCCATTTCACACTCTATCTCTGGCCCTTTCCCTGCTTTTCACTTTATTTTCTCTCTCCATCTTTCTCTCCCGTTTCTCTCTCTCCCTCCCTCTCTCCCTACCGCTCAGCCTCTGGCAGCATTTCCAGATCCTGACGATCTCTGTTTCGCTTCAGGGCAATTTATCTATTGCTAACTCAGAGTGCAAGTGTGAAATTGGAAATCACAGGCATCTGGGCACCAAGAATCCGTGACTAACATGATGGAGGGCTCAGATGAAACTCCCGCTCGCGCTGCTTTTCTCATAAATCCATTTACATTTGACCGACTGCAGGGCAAAAGACAGATTTATTTTTGGCAGTTGTCAAACAGGCAGTCCGTTCCCCATCGGAGGGTTTAACCCCTCGCCACCTCTCCCCGTACACATCCGCCGGGTAGCTCGGTCCCAGTTGGAGGGTATTAACCCTCTAACCACCCTCTCCTCATCCACACATATCGGCAGCTGTTCCCCATTGGAGGAGATCAACACTATCACACACCTCTCCCCATCCACATGCGCTGGGCAGATGAAAATGCATTTGCACATCTAACTGACCCAGACTCAGATTCAAGACCAGATTCAGATATTGTCTTATCAATGAGACTCATTATTCACACGAAGGTCATAACTGTATAGGTTATACACGATAACGATATTCAACAATTTAAACAATGGCAAAACAGTGGAAATGTGCAAAGATTGTCGTGCAATCTAAAGAAGTGCAAAAAATACTAACATGTCAAAATGGAGCAGCCAAATGAATGTGGAGTTACGAGTACACAGCAGTCAGTACCTCGATAGGGGTGTGAAGGAGGTCGAGAACAGAGCAGTTGCCACACCAGGCTTAGATACATTCCATCAGAATAACTTCTATAGCATATAATTTGATAAACAGATCTGCAGACATTTATACTCCCAAAAGTGAATGGGAATTAGAAGATCAAATAGGCCAGGAGGTTGCAGACAGCTGCAGGACTAATGGGGTTGTCAATGTATGGAATATTAACTATCCCAATATTGACTGGGACTCTCATGGTAGACATTGTCTATGTGTATTTCAGCAAGGCATTTGGCAAGGTTCTCGATGGTCGGCTGGATCATATATGATCCAAAGAGAGCGAGCCAATTCATGGAAGGAAGCAGATGGTGGAAGGTTGTTTTTTGGACTGGAGGCCTGTGACGAGTGGTGTGCCACAGGCTTCAGTTGTGGACCCATTTTTGTTCCTCATCTATATCAATGATTTGGATGAAAAACGTACGAGACATGATTGGTAAGTTTGCAGATGACAATAAGTGGGTGGTATTGTAGATTGTGAAGATGGTTGTCAAAAATTGCAGCAGTATCTTGATCAGTTGGGCAGGTGGGCGGAGGAATGGTTGATGGAGTTTAATGCAGATGAGTACAAGGTGTTGCATTTTTGAAAGTCTAACCAGGGCAGGAGAGTGAATGGCCGGGCTATGGAGAGTGTTGTAGAGCAGAGGGATCTTGGAATGCAGGGACATAGTTCCTTGAAAGTGGTGTCACTGGTAGAAAGGGTGATCAAGAAGGCTTTTGGCATGTTGGCCATCATCAGTCAGAGTTTTTAATATAGAAGTTGGGAAGTCATGTGGCAGTTGCACAAGACTTGGTGAGGCCACATTTAGAGTATTTTGTTCAGTTCTGGTCACCTCGTTGTATGAAAGATATTGTTCAGCTAGAAAGGGTGCAAAGATTTACAAGGATGCCGCCAGGACTTGAGGGCCTGAGAGATAAGGAGTGCTCTAGCAGGCTAGGACAATAGGTGCAGGAGTAGGCCATTCAGCCCTTCGAGCCATTGAGTAGGTCATTCGGCCCTTCGAGCACATTCGAGTCAATGTGATCATGGCTGATCATCCACAATCAGTACCCCATTCTTGCCTTCTCCCCATATCCCTTGACTCTGCTATCTTTAAGAGCTCTATCTAACTCTCTCTTGAAAGCATCCAGAGAACCGGCCTCCACCACCCCCTGAGGCAGAGAATTCCACAGACACAACTCTCTGTGTGAAAAAGTATTTCCTCATCTCTGTTCTTAAACTGTGGCCCCTGGTTCTGTGCTCCCCCAACATCGGGAACATGTTTCCTGCCTCTAGCATGCCCAAACCCTTAATAATCTTATATGTTTCAATAAGATCTCCTCTCATCCTTCTAATTCCAGAGTATACAAGCCCAGCCACTCCATTCTTTCAACATCTGACAGTCCCGCCATCCCGGGAATTAACCTGGTGAACCTGTGCTGCACTCCCTCAATAGCAAGAATGTTCTTCCCCAAATTTGGGACAAAAATTGCACACAATACTCCAGGTGTGGCCTCACTAGGGTGCTGTACAACTGCAGAAGGACCTCTTTGCTCCTATACTCAACTCCACTTGTTATGAAGGCCAACATGCCATTCGCTTGCTGTACTTGCATGCTTATTTTTAGTGACTGATGAACAAGGACCCCTAGATCCCGCTGTACTTACCCTTTTCCCAACTTGACACCATTTAGATAATAATCTACCTTCCTGTTTTTGCCACCAAAGTGGATAAACTCACATGTATCCACATTAAACTGCACCTGCCATGCATCTGCCCACTTACCCAACCTGATCAAGTCACCCTGCATCCTCATAGCGCCCCGCTCACAGTTCACACTGCCGCCCTTCTTTGTGTCATCTGCAATTTTGCTAATGTTACTTTTAATCCCTTCATCTAAATTATGAATATATATTGTAAATAGCTGCAGTCCCAGCACCGAGCCTTGCGGTACCCCACTAGTCACTGCCTGCCATTCTGAAATTGACCCGTTAATCTAATCTCTTTGTTTCCTGTCTGCCAACCAATTTTCTATTCATGTCAGCACTCTACCCCCAATACCATGTGCTCTAATTTTGCCCACTAATCTCATATGTGGCACCTTATCAAATGCTTTCTGAAAGTCCAGGTACACTACATTCACTGGCTCTCCCTTGTCCATTTTCCTAGTTACATCCTCAAAAAATTCCAGATTAGCCAAGCATGATTTCCCCTTCGTAAATCCATGCTGACGTGGACTGATCCTGTTACTGCTATCCAAATGTGCCGCTATTTCATCTTTTATAATTGACTCCAGCATCTTCCCCACCACCGATATCAGGCTAACTGGTCTATAATTCCCTGTTTTCTCTCTCCCGCCTTTCTTAAAAAGTGGGATTACATTAGCTACCCTCCAATCCACAGGAGCTGATCCTGAATCTACAGAACATTGAAAAATGATCACCAATGCATCCACAATTTCTAGAGCCACTTCCTAGGATGCAGACCATCAGACCCTGGGGATTTATCAGCCTTCAGTCCCATTAGTCTACCCAACACCATTTCCTGTCTAATGTGAATTTCCTTCAGTTCCTCCATCACCCCAGATCCCCTGGCCACGAGTATATCGATTGTTTGTGTCCTCCTTAGTGAAGACGGATCCAAAGTACCAGTTCAACGTGTCTGCCATTTCCTTGTTCTCCATAATAAATTCACCCTTTTCTGTCCTCAAGGGTCCAATTTTGGTCTTAACTATTTTTTTCCTCTTCACATACCTAAAGAAGCTTTTACTATCCACCTTTATATTCTTGGCTAGCTTACCTTCATAACTTCAACCAGCGTGGGACCTTCTCTATGAATGGTAGGACACTGGTGTTTATTGCAGGGCAGAGGGCGAGAATCATTGGGCCACTCAGTATGTGAACAGGCCCTTTGGCCCAACTGGCTCTTGCCAACCAAGATTCCCCATGTACATTAGTCCCACCTTCCTGCATTTGGCCAATATCCCTCTAAACCTTTCCCATCCATGCACCTGTGCAAATCTTTTAAATGTTGCTATTGTACCTGCCTCAACCACCTCCTCTGGCAACTTGTTCCATATACCCACCAACGTTGCCTCTCAGGTTCCTATTACATTAGCATTTATATCAAGAGGGCTGGAATACAAAAACTGAGATGTAATGCTGAGGCTGTATAAGGCGCTGGTCAGGTCGCATTTGAAGTACTGTGCGGAAATTTGGGCCCCATATCTGTGGAAGGATGTGCTGGCTCTGGAGAGGGTCCAGAGGAGGTTTACAAGAATGATTCCAGGACTGAGTGGGATGGCATATGATGAGCATTTGACAGCACTGGGCCTGTACTCACTGGAGTTTAGAAGGTTGAGGGGGGACCTCATTGAAACTTACATAATAATGAAAGGCATAGATAGAGTGGATGTGGAGAGGATGTTTCCGCAGGTGGGAGAGTCTAGGACCAGAGGTCATAGCCTCAGAATTAAAGGGCGCTCTTTTAAAAAGGTGAGGAGGAATTTGTTTAGTCAGATGGTAATCCGTGGAACTCATTGCCACAGAGGGCTGTGGAGGCCAAGTCAGTGGATATTTTTAAGGCATAGACAAGTTCTTGATTAGAATGGGTGTCAAGGGTTATGGGTAGAAGGCAGGAAAATGGGATTAGGTGGCAGAGGCAGCCGTGATTGAATGGCGGAGTGGACTCGATGGGCTGAAAGACCCAATTCTACTCCTGTAACTTATGAACTTGTAAATCCTCCCCCTCTCATGTTAAACCTATGCTCTGGTTCTTGACTCTCCTATTCTGGGTAAAAGACTATGTGCATGTACCCTAACTATTTCCCCATAATCTTATACACCTCAATAAGATCACCCCTCATCCTCCTGCACTCCAAGAAAAATAGTTTTTGCCTGCCAAACCTCTTCCTAAAGCCCAGGACCCCAAGTCCTGGCAACATCCTCGTAAATTTTCTCTGCACTATTTCAACCTTAACAATATCTTTCCGATAGCAGGATGACCAAAACTGAACATGATACTCCAAATATGGCTTCCACAACGTCTTGTATAACTGTAACATAACATCCTATCTTCTATACTCAATACTTTGACTGTAGAAGCGCAATGTACCAAAGCCTTCTTGAGCACCCTATTTACCTTTGACGCAACTCCAAGGAACTATATACCTGCATTTTTAGATCCCTCTGCTTTACAACACTCTTTGCAGGTCTGTCGTTCACTGTGAAAGATCTGTCCTGGTTTGACTTCCCAAAGTGCAACACCTCGCACTCATCTGCATTAAACTCCATCAACTTTGCCAAACTGATCAAGAATTTACTGTAATTTTTTGATATCCATCTTTCTTCCATTTAAAAAAAGCACACTTTAGTGTCATCTGTAAACCTATTAATCATGTCATGTAATTTCTCATCCAAATCATTGATATAAACCACAAACAGCACTGGGCACAGCACTGCTTCCTGAGGCACACCACTAGTCTCAGGCCACCAGTCTGAGAAACAATCTTCCACCGTCACCCTCTGTTCCATTGCCTGAAACCAATTTTCTATCCAGTGGGCTAGCTTTCCCCGGATCCTGTGCGATCCAACCTTCCAAAGCAGCTTACTATGTGGAACCTTATCAAGTGCTTTTCTGGAATCCACATAGACATCTACAGCTCTGCTCGTATCAACCTTTTTGATTACTTCTTCAAAAAACTCAATCAGATTCATGAAACACGATCATTATCCTGAATCAACCCATCTATCCAAATACATAAAAATCTTATCCCTCAGAATGCTCCAATAACTTGCCTATCTTGCGGGCTTTACCATCTAGGCGTACGGGCTTTACTTTTGAGCCCTTCTTAAATAAAGCCACCCTCCAATCATTCAGCTCCCCACCTGTAACTAATGATGTTTGACACATGTCAGCCTGTGATTTCTTTGCTGGTTTCGTACAGTGTCCTCGGATATATTTGATCAGGCCTGAGAGATTTTACCTTCATACATCTTAGAACCTTCAACACCTCCTCGTCCGCGATACCAACTGGCCTCAAGACGCCCATTAACTGTGCCAAGTTCCCCAGACCATGTCTTTTTCCACAGTAAAACCAGAGGACAAATTCACAATAAAACCACAGGAATGTGCCCACCTCTGCGGCTTCACACCGTTGTCTGGCTCTCCGAGGCGAGGGGGCCTACTCACTCTATGGTCACCCCCTTTTCCTTAATCAGGGCTGCCAACTCTCACGTTTTGAGCGTGACACTCACTCATTTCGAGAAATTCTCACGCCCTCACGCTGATCACAAATTTCTCACGCTCTGTCGTGAGAAACTCTGTGATCAACAAAAATGTCAAAACTCAGATAAACTGCATGGGCTGCGGGTGTTGGAGACCCGGGGCTAAGGGAGGGATGGAACCAGAACCAGCGGCGGGGACAGATGCCGGGAACGGGGCTGGCGAGTGTTTGCGGGGCTGGCGAGTCGCTCGCTGCATCTCCGGCCATGGAGCAGCTTCAGTTCAAGAGTCCCGGGCCGTCAAGAGGCATCGGAACCGTTGCGCCGCTGCCGTGAGAGTCTCTGTGCCGAAGGGACAGAGACTCTCCAAGGGAGGCGGAGAGAGAGAGGGGAAGGAGACAGGGGGGAGAGAGAGGGGAGAGGCAGAGGGGGAGAGAATCGGGAGAGAGAAGACGGGGGGGTAGAGAGAGGGGAGGGAGAGAGAGGTATGGAAGAGAGATAGCGAGAGAGAGACGAGAGAGATAGGGAGAGGGAGAGAGAGAGAGGGGGGGAAAGAGGAAGAGAGAGAGGAGAGAGAGAAGAAAGGGGAGAGAGCGGGACGAGGGAGAGAGGGGTAAAGAGGGAAATGGGAGAAAGTGAGGGGGGGGCAAAGAGAAAGAGGAGATAGAGACAGAGGAGAAAGAGAGGGGGAGAGCAAGGGGGAGAGTGAGGTGGGAGGGAGAGGTGAGAGAGAGGAGAGAGGGAGAGAGAGAGGGGAGAGAGTGTGGAGAGAGTGTGTGGACAGAGAGCGAGAGGGAGAGAGGGGGGAGGGGGGAGAGGAGAGAGAGGGAGAGAGGGAGGAGAGAAATGGGGAGAGAGAGAGAGAGGGCGGGAGAGAGGGGGAGAGCCCTTGGTTCTGGACTCCCCCAACATCGGAAACATGTTACCTGCCTCGGGCGTGTCCAAGTCCTTAACAAATGGTAACAGAATACTGAGTGAGTATAATTTTATGGATGAGAAATTGTGTTCAACCAATAGATGACTTCTTTGACAAAGTAACTAGCATGTTAGATAATAAGGAAGTCAATGAATGTAGCAAATGTTGTTATCCATAATTTGGTCTGTGAAGTGCCCCATAAAGGATTACTGCATTAGCTAAGCACCTGTGGACTTGAACGTGATAGGTTAAGTCCAGGGGGTCAGATATGGGGCTTTATGTGTAGGCCAGATATATTGTCAGTGCAAAGGGGCTAGGAGCAAGGCCAAGTTTGCATCCAGAGTCAAGGTCTGGAGTAGTACTAGGTGTGCAGTCAAAGCTGGGACAATGGGAGTGTTCAGCACTGGGAACCAAAGCAGGTAAGCAGCTATGATCAGGGTAGAACAGGGTAAGGCTGGACTCAGGGTCAGGAATGAGAGAAGGTATGCAACTGGAGTCAGGGGCAGGAGTAGTACCAGGTGTGCAGTGAGACCCAGGTTGGTCAACATGGGCCAAGTGTTTGATTATAACCTGATATCCATACATGAATACATTAATATGCACCACAATTATACAGTATGCACCATATTGCACAATTCCAAGCTGAAAAATGCAAACGTTCCGTACCAATGGGAGGGGGGGGGGGGCACCCTCCTCCCACACCCCCCCACACCCCTAGTCGCTCCGCTCCCTCGGGCTTGGGGTCTCTCGCAATTTCTCACTCCCAACTCTCACCCAATGTTGGCAGCCCTGCCTTAATGGACATAAAATCTCTTTAGATTTCCCTTAATATTACCTGCCAGAGCTATCTGCTGCCCCCTTTCAGCTTTCCTGATTTCCTGCCTTAGTATACTCCTCATTTCCCCAAATTTCTCCAGGAATACACTCCTCCAGGGGGTGGTAGAGAGGCCCAGTGATACACCTGCTGCCTTATAGCGCCAGAGACCTGGGTTCGATTCAGACTGTGCTGGGGTGGGAGATTGCAACCTTCACGTGGTCCGCCCTGTTTCGACAAATGCAATCAACACAATCACAAGTGCACAATCAAATAAGATCCAATAGAACAAGTTGTCCTACAACTTTAGGCTGTGCACGCCATATGCAAGAAGAAGAAGAAGATTCAGAATATGCTGTCTGAGCAGAACTTGTACGTTTTCCCTGTGACCGCGTGGGGTTTGTCCGGGTGCTCCGCTCCCCTCCCACATCCCAATGACATGCAGGTTTTAGGTCAATTGGCTTCAGTAAAATTGCCCCGAGTGAGAAGGATGAAGGGGGGATAGTAGGTTGCTCTGGAAATAGTGGACGCATTGGTGATCATTTTCCAATGTTCAATAGATTCAGGATCAGTTCCTGTGGATTGGAGAATAACTAATGTTATCCCAAAGGAGCGAGAGAGAAAACGGGGAATTACAGACCAGTAGCCTGACTTTGGTGGTGAGAAAGATGCTGGAGTCAATAGAGACATATAAAATTACTAGACAAAGTGGGACCCGTTGGGTGACCAGTTTGGGGGGGGGGGGGGGCTTTCTGGAGCGTTAGTATGGGTGTTGTGTGCTGAAGGAACTGGTTTCTAGAGGGCTAGTATGGCCAATGTGGGCTGAATGGATTCTTGGGCTGGTAGCTCAGTCACTCAAGCCTGTTGTGCTGGCAGCTCACTCACTCATGGCTGGTTGGCTGGCAGTTGACTCACGGCTATTCCTTGAAATTCCATTTCAACCAGGGTGTTTCTTACCACTTCAAGCAGGGTGCATGACCATCAAATTCAAGTGCAGTTTCATACCATTTCAAGCAGGGTGCAAGGCCACTAAAGACAGCGAGTCGTGACCTCTCCCTCCTCCATCCTGCAGAGACTGAGCCACGCCCACACGTCTGGGTTTTATAGTCCCTCCCCCCTCCCACCAGAAGGGGCGTGGCCTTATGGCGTGTTTGACAGGAGAGAGAATCTCAACATTTTTTAAACACTAATAACTCTTTTATTTTTCATCGATGGGAAAAATGCTTGGCACCTGATGAGCGGAGGGGGACTGAATAAGATGGCCAAATATCACAGTCATATGTGGTAGCGTTTTTTCTAAAATCAACATAAAGCGCAAACAGGAAATGGTCAAGATTAGATTTTCAATTATATAGAAGGGAAGGCAACTTTAATTAGGCAAGGCAACTTTAATTAGGTAAGGCAATTTTAATTAGGCAACACAGCTTTAGCATTTCCAAACCAAAGGCAACACAGCGTTAGCATTTCCAAACCAAAGGCAACACAGCTTTAGCAGTTCCAAACCAAAGGCAACACAGCTTTAGCATTTCCAAACCAAAGGCAACACAGCTTTAGCATTTCCAAACCAAAGGCAACACAGCTTTAGCATTTCCAAACTTTATTTTCAAACCACATTAGGGGCACTGACAGGTCAGTAAAACCACTCACAGTTTAGTAGACATGTGTTCAGTGTTATTCACAGCTCAGACTGAGAGACATGACCTTCTCGCTCCCCTATCTTACAGAGACTGACTGAGGCATTCAACATTTCTGGGTTTTATAGTCCCTCCAGAAGGGGCGTGCCCTTCAGGAGAGAGAATCTCAACATTTTTTGAACACTAATAACTCTTTTATTTTTCATCAATGGGAAAAATCCTCTCGACCTGTGCAGCAGAGGGGGACTCTGAGTAAGATGGCCAAAAATCAAAGCCATAAGTGGCAGCGATTTTTCTAAAATCAATATACAGAACAACAGGAAGTGGTCAAGATCAGACTTTTAGTAATATATAAGATAAAAGGACTGGACAAGCTAGATGCAGGAAAAATGTTCCCAATGTTGGGTGAGTCCAGAACCAGGAGCCACAGTCTTAGAATAAAGGGGAGGCCATTTAAGACTGAGGTGAGAAAAAACTTTTTCACCCAGAGAGTTGTGAATTTGTAGAATTCCATGCCACAGAGGGCAGTGGTGGCGAAATCACTGGATGGATTTAAGAGAGAGTTAGATAGAACTCTAGGGGCTACTGGAATCAAGGGATATTGGGAGAAGGCAGGCACGGGTTATTGATTGGGGACGATCAGCCATGATCACAATGAATGGTGGTGCTGGCTCGAAGGGCTGAATGGCCTCCTCCTGCACCTATTTTCTATGTTTCTATATAGGTAATTGATGGTCGGGCATGGTAAGCCGAAAGGCCTGTTACCACACACATTATCTCTAAAACTAACAATTGATCCCAGCTGTCTATACCTGTTCCATACTTCCTCCTTTTTCCTGACCAGCATCTCAACTTTTCTCATCATCCAAGCTCCTTATGCACACCTGTTTTGCCCTTCACTCTAACAGAAACATGCTTACCGTGAGCTCTTGTCATCTCACCTTTAAAAGCATTCCACTTTCTGGCCCTTCCTTTCCTCGGAAAGGACTTAGTCCAATCAACTTGAGCAAATCCGTCAAAGTTGGCCTTGTTCCAATTCAGAATTTTAACTCACTGAGCCACCCTAGTTTTATCCCTACTCTAAGAGTGTATGTGCATAATTCCCTGAAAGTGGTGGCGTAGCTAGGTAGTGAAGAATGCTTTTAGCATGCTGGTCTTCATCTGTCAGGGAATTGTGTACAGAAGTCAGGGCATTATAATACAGTTGTACAAGACATTGGTGATGTCATTGAGCTATAAAAAAGGGTGCCATTAAACTGCAAAGTGTGGAGAGATTTATGAGGATGTCACCAGGACACGAAGGCCTGAGCTAACCGAGACTTTGTGCAGGTTACGATTTTATTCCGTGGAATGAAGGAGGGGCGACCTCATAAAATCATGAGGGAAGTGGACAGGTACATGGATAGAAAACATTTAGAGGGATAAAGGCGAGCCACAGGCAAATGAGACCTGCTTAGATGGGGCATCTTGGTCAAAATGCAAGAGTTGAGTTAGCCTGTTTCCATGCTGTATCACCTGTATGACTCATTAAGAGGGAGAGATTTAAGAGGGCATTCATTTCACTCAGAGGATAGCCTGTATCTGGAACAATCTCGAGACAAGCTGTAGAAGTGGATATAATTCCAACTTTGAAGAGATTTGGACTGATATATGAATAGGAAACATATTGGCCAATACAGGTAAATGAGACTTGCTCAGAATCCCAACTTGGCTGGCATGAGTAAGTTGAGCCAAAGGGCCGAATGCCCTACACCTGCACCTGTTTTCCTAGCCTATTGTCTCAGTGAGCATACGATCGTTCAGGACAGAGATGGGGTGAAATTTATTTCTCTAGGGTTGCGGGATCTCTCCCCCAAAGGCCTTGGAGGCTCAATCACTCAGGAGACTCAGGACAGAGATCACTGGGATATTGAATGAATGATGGGATGTGGATGAGTGTGAGTGTTAGTGAAGGAGAATGAGGCTAACTCAGAGATCAGCCATGGTCTCACTGAATGTGGCAGCAGGTGTGAGAGGCTGAATGTCCTGTCTGGCATCACTTTCCTCCAACATTTTTTAATGGTTCCTTAATGGAAAGCAGGTTTAGGGATTGGGGAATTGAAGTATCTGCTTGACAGGCTGTGCAACCATTTGATGCATTTGCAAAATTGTTTGTTTAGTGAAGTGTGCGGAACAAACTCCCCGGAGACAAGATTGAAAGAGACAGGATGTAAGTGCAGCTGCAGGCAAAAATATGTGGTTTGTGGACAAAATCAAGAGAGGGAGATATTCCGGATTGAAAATCACTGTAGGGATCTGTTATTCTACACATCAACCCCTGAGGTTGACTCCATCTGCAGTTCACGCATTGAGATGTTATTGTAAATATAAATCTCCCCGAACCTCGTAAATGAATCCCAGCCTCTATCCAGTCTCAAGATCTGTTTTTCTATACATAAATCCCTGAACCCCACAATTACACACTGCCAGGATCTTTTATTCTATAAAAGATAAACCTCCCCATCTCACCAAACCCCTGGGTCAGGTCCCCCCCACCCCCCGAACCCTGAGATTATAATCCAGCCTGTAGCCCACTCCCACGATTTGTTATTCGAAAAACATACTCCCAAACCCCCTTGACCATATACCAGTCTGTAACACATCCAGGGATGGTTATCCTATATATAATTTAATTGAACCCTTTATTAAATCCCACCCTGTAACCCACTCCCATTGATCTGTTACTGTTAAAATCCCATGAACCCCTGGATTAAATCTCAGTCTGCAGCTCACACAGGGGAGTCTGTTGTTCGGTATATCCCTGATATACCCTGAACCCCTGAATTAGAATCCAGCCTGTAACTCACCACCTGACCCCTGGGTTAGATGCGGCCCTGACTCACCCCTCAGCTGTTGCTCCGCACTGATCTCCCTCTTCCTTTCTGTTCCAGGTCAATGACAGTAATGCCGGTCCGCATACAGAGGATCTGCCTGGCACCAGGACCGGTACGTTCCTCCGGAGCGATGGCAGTACAGCATGGTTCCCCATTCCCCTCCCCAACACCCCCCCTCCCCCCCCCCCCCACCCCTCTACCCCACCCAGTCCTCCCACACTATCTCCCCCTCTGTCCTCATTATTTAGTTACCTCCATCAGGTTCCCTCTCAGCATCTTCTGCTCCAGGTGGTGGCAAGGGATGCCCATTGATGACTAGGCTGAGTCCACTACTCTCCACAGCCGTGGATTCCTGTGCGTTGAATTGCCATACCAGGCCACGGTGCAATCAGTCAGGATGTTCTCTGGAGCGCATTTGTGGACGTTTGTTGGAGTATTCAGTGACATCCCAAATGTCTTTAAACTTCTAAGAATGTGCCTTCTTTATGATTGTTACCAGCTGGGCCCAGAACAGGTGGGCAGGAATGCTAAGCTGTTCTCCCAACTTTCGTTTCATGGTCACAATTAATTCCTTGATTCTATTGGCATTGAGTGAGAGGTGGCTGTTGTTGACGCACCACTTAACCACGTGTCCTAACTCTCTCCTATACATTGACTCATCACAACCAATGATGTGGCCAACTGCATTGGCATCATTGCCCAATTTACAGTTGGCATTGGAGCTGTGCTCAGCCACAACATCATGGGTGTAAAGAGACTAGAGCAGGGAGTTCAGCGTGCAGCGTGGTGCAGCCTTGACGTGCACCTGTGTTGACGACAGTGAGAATGACACTGATTGTGGTTACCGATGGGAAAGTCTTGGACCCAGCAGCAAAGGGAGGCAGAGGCTTGCGTTTTGGAGCTTGGTGATGAGTGGTACAAATAATGTTGTTGCATGCTGAGCTCCCAGTTTCTATCTCTTTCTGTTCCTCTCTTTTGATCGATCTGCCTCTCCCTCGCTCAAACCCACCCCATGCATGTCTCGCCTGCTGTGTGTGTGCACATGTATGGACACACACAGCACATGTTATGTGCATGTGTTGGGTCTCTTAGTGTGCGTGCATGCATGTATTATGTTTGTGTACACAGTCCATCCATGTAACACAGATGGATTATAAATTCTAATGTACTGCACCAATAGCAGGAGGCCACTAGCCCAGAGCTGGTCTACCTTGGCCTCCACCCCACTTGCACAGAGTCATTGAGTCAAACAACACTGAAGCACGGCGTTTGGCCAGACTCTGACCAAGTATCCCACAGAAACCTTCCTATCCATGAACCTGTCCAAATATCTTGTGAATGTTGTAATTGTACTCACCTCTATCACTTCCTCTGGCAGTCTGTCATATACCTGCCACCCTTTGTGTGAAAATATTGCCCCATAGGTTGCCTTTAAATCTTTCCCCATTCACCTCAAACCTGTGCGCTCTAGTTTTAGACTCCACTATCCCCAAAAAATGTTGCGACTATCCACCTTATCTCTGTTCTCAATATTTTATATTCCTTTAACACGTCAACCCTCAGCCTCCTAGTCCAGGATATAAACCCCAGCCTCTAGAGCCTCTCCTGCCTGTTCCCCACATCAGACTCCTCCACAGACTTGCTCGTGTAACCGTGAGATAACCAGTGACAGTGCACTGTTTGCGAAACACTCACTAGTTGGAGAGATCCACATAAACACAGGTGCAATCCCCCCTCATGCTCATGTCAAACCTCAGTTCTCTTATTCCCAGATCCCTCCCTGCCCATCTCGATTTAGAAACATAAAAACATAGAAAGTAGGCCATTCGGCCCTTCGAGCCTGCACCGCCATTCAATATGATCATGGCTGATCATCCAACTCAGTATCCTGTACCTGCCTTCTCTCCATACCCCCTGATCCCTTTAGCCACAAGGGCCACATCTAACTCCCTCTTAAATATAAAGTAAAGTAAAGTAAAGTATCCTTTATTGTCATTCAGACCTTTCGGTCTGAACGAAATTCCGTTACCTTGCAGTCATAACATTTAATAAAAAACAAAACGCACAATAAACACATATTTAACATCCACCACAGTGAGTTCACCAGGCACCTCCTCACTGTGATGGAGGCAAAAGTCTTAAAGTCTTTGTCTTCGTCTTCTTCCCTCCTTGTTCTCCCTCTGCGCTGAGGCGATCCAGGCCTCCGATGTTCTCGTCCACGAGGCCCACGGCCGAGCCTCCGAAGCCGGGCTGCCGCCACCGCTGGAACGCTGGAACACCACCACAGCTCTGAATCAGGGTCCGCCGCTAGAACACTGGAACGCTGGAGCACCGCAGCTCTGAAGCCGGGTCGCCGCTGGAACACTGGAACGCTGGAGCACCGCAGCTCTGAAGCCAGGTTCCCGCTGGAACACTGGAACGCTGGAGCACCACAGCTCTGAAGCCAGGTCCCCGCTGGAACGCCGCTGGAGTACCGCAGCTCTGAAGCCGGGTCCCCGCTGGAACACTGGAACGCTGGAGCACCACAGCTCTGAAGCCAGGTCCCCGCTGGAACGCCTCTGGAGCACCGCAGCTCTGAAGCCGGGTCCCCGCTGGAACGTCGCTGGAGCACCGCAGCTTTGAAGCCGGGTCCCCGCTGGAACACTGGAACGCTGGAGCACCACAGCTCTGAAGCCGGGTCCCCGCTGGAACACGGGAACGCTGGAGCACCACAGCTCTGAAGCTGGGTCCCCGCTGGAACACTGGAACGCTGGAGCACCACAGCTCTGAAGCCAGGTCCCCGCTGGAACGCCGCTGGAGCACCGCAGCTCTGAAGCCGGGTCCCCGCTGGAACGCTGCTGGAGCACCGCAGCTCTGAAGCCGGGTCCCCGCTGGAGCACCGCAGCTCTGAAGCCGGGTCCCCGCTGGAACGCCGCTGGAGCACCGCAGCTCTGAAGCCGGGTCCCCGCTGGAACGCCGCCGCTGGAGCACCGCCAGCTCCACCATTAGGCCTCAGCACAGACGGTGACGGGGGACACGACAAGAAACGTTGTACCCCTCCGAAAGGAGAGACTAAGACCCTGTTTCTCCCCCCCACCCCCCACCATACACGGCCTAATAAACCAAAATTGTAACTAAAACAGACACAAGGAGACAAAAAGAAAAGAAAAAACAGTCGAGCCGCAGCTGCCAGCCAATGAACTGGCCTCAACTACCTTCTGTGCCAGAGAATTCCAGAGAGTCTGTGTGAAAAATGTTTTTCTCATCTTGGTCCTAAAAGATTTCCCCCTCATCCTTAGACTGTGACCCCTTGTCCTGGACTTCCCCAACATCGGGAACAATCTTCCTGCATCTAGCCTGTCCAACCCCTTAAGAATTTTGTACGTTTCTATAAGATCCCCCCTCAATCTTCTAAATTCTAGCGAATACAAGCCGAGTCTATCCAGTCCTTCTTCATATGAAAGTCCTGACATCCCAGGAATCAGTCTGGTGAACCTTCTCTGTACCCTCTATGGCAAGAATGTCTTTCCTCAAATTTGGAGACCAAAACTGTACGCAATACTCCAGGTGGGGTCTCACCAAGACCCTGTACAACTGCAGTAGAACCTCCCTGCTCCTATACTCAAATCCTTTTGCTATGAATGCTAACATACCATTCGCTTTCTTCACTGCCTGCTGCACCTGCATGCCTACTTTTAATGAATGGTGTACCATGACACCCAGGTCTCGTTGCATCTCCCCTTTTCCTAATCGGCCACCATTCAAATAATAGTCTACTTTCCTGTTTTTGCCACCAAAGTGGATAAGCTCACATTTATCCATATTATACTGCATCTGCCATGCATTTGCCCACTCACCCAGCCTATCCAAGTCACCTTGCAGCCTCCTAGCATCCTCCTCACAGTTAACACTTCCCCCCAGCTTCGTGTCATCCGCAAACTTGGAGATGTTGCATTCAATTCCCTCGTCCAAATCATTAATATATATTGTAAATAGCTGGGGTCCCAGCACTGAGCCTTGCAGCACCCCACTAGTCAATGCCTGCCATCCTGAAAAGGACCCGTTCACTCCTACTCTTTGCTTCCTGTCTGCCAGCCAGTTCTCTATCCACATCAATACTGAACCCCCAATACCGTGTGCTTTAAGTTTGCATACTAATCTCTTATGTGGGACCTTGTCGAAAGCCTTCTGAAAGTCCAGATATAACACATCCACTCTAGAGGGTGGAATCCTCTCAGCTTCTCCTTGGTTGGACCAATACAGAAGTTTTGATAAGATTAGAGTCATAGTGTGAAATGTCATGGAAACAGGCCCTTCGGCCCAACTTGCCCACACTGATCAACATGACCCATCTACACTCATCCCACCTGCCTGCATTTGGCTCATACCCCGCTAAACCTGTCCTATCCAATCTGTCATCTAATTTTTCTTAAACATTGCCCAGCCTCAACCCCGTCCTCTGGCAGCTCGATCTATACACCCACCACCCTTTGTGTGAAAAAATGAGCCCTCAGATTCCTATTCAATCTTCCCCCCTTCACCTTAAACCTATGTCCTCTAGTTCTTGAATCCCCTATTCTGGGCAAGAGACTCTGTGCGTCTACCCGATTTATTCCTCTCATGATTTTATACACCTTTATAAGATCACCCCTCTTCATCCTGCGCTCCAACAAAAGAGTCCCAGCTGCCTCAACCTCTCGTGGGGTGGCATGGTGGCGCAGCGGTAGAGTTGCTACCTCACAGGGCCAGAGACCCAGGTTCGATCCTGATTACGGGAGCTGTCTGTACAGACTTTGTGTTTTCTCCCCATGACCTGCGTGGGTTTTCTCCAGGATATCCGGTTTCCTCCCACACTCCCAACACGTACAGGTTTATAGCTTAATTGGCTTGGCAGAATTATAAGTTGTCCCAAGGTTGTGCAGGATTCGTGGTCAGCGTGGACTCGGTAGGCCAAAGTTCCTGTTTCCACGCTTTATCTCTAAAGCAAACTTTCCCTTTAGCTCAGGCCTGGCAACATCCTTGTTAAATCTTCCCTGTATCCTTTCCAACTTGACAACATCTTTTCTATAACACGGTACCCAGATCTGAACACAATACTCTAAATGCAGCCTTACAGTGAGTCTTACATAGCTGCAACATGACATCACAACTTCTATACTCAATACTCTTGACTGATAAAGGCCATAGTTACCTGGGAAGCCACCTTCAATGAACTATATACCTGCACTACAACACTCCCCAGAGCCCTGCCATTCATTGTGTAGCTCAGGGAAGAGGTTCTGCAGCCTCTCCTGGCCAGGCCTACATCTGAATTCTCCATTAGGTGCACAGGAGATTCACCAGTGTCGGAGGATTTTAGTTATGGGTGAAATCGGATAAATTGAGCTTGTTTTTCCTGGAGTGATCGAAAGCGAGGGGAGAATTGAAAAAGGTATCTATGATTTTGGGAAGCAAAGATAGTGATGTCAGAATTGTTTACTCTAGGTGCGGGTAGCAGGTTTGAGGGGAGTTGAAAGTGAAAGTGTTTTAAGGGGATCTGAGAATGCAGGTTTGTTTTACACAGAATGGTTCATGCCTGGAATTCGGTGCCAGAGGAGATGGTGGAATCAGATACATTCCCTACGTTTGGCAGACCATTAGACACACACTTGAATAGGCATCGAAAAGACGAGCATTACATTGTCATGTGTCCCAGATAGAATAATGAAATCCTTACTTGCAGCAGCACAACAGAATATGTAAACATAGTACACTGTAAACAATATAATATACATAACATGACGTGGGATTTTTCTTCATCTTAAGAAAGATCAGTATGTGTGTATATATATACACACTCACATATACACACATATGTATATATACACACACACATACGTATACATAAAAAACAACAACAGTGCAAAAATAACAAAAATATATGTAGTTCAGAACTTATTTGGAGGTTGTAGTGTTTTTTAGCCTAATGGCTTTCGGGAAGAAGCTGTTCCTGAACCTGGACATTACAGTTTTCGGGCTGCTGCACCTTGTTCCCGATGGCAGATGTGAGATCAGAGTGTGGCCAGGGTGGTGTGGGTCTCTGATGATGCTGGCTGTCTTTTTGAGGCAGCGCCTCCTGTAAATCCTTTCGATGGTGGGGAGGTCAGAAGCCATCAACACACCATCTACATTCCTTGAGGAAACCAGAGCATCCAAGGTTATAAGGAAAGGCTGAGCAAACTGGGTAATTTTACCCCAGAGTGCTGAGATAATCATAGAATCATGGGGGGCATTTATAACTTAAATAGCCACAGTCATTTTCCCAGGGTAGAGGAGTCCAGAACTAGAGGGCATAGGTTTTAGGTGAGAGGGGAAAAATTTAGAAGAGACGTCAGCAGCCACCTTTTTCGCCCAGGTGGTGGGTTTGTGGGATGAGCTGTGGTGGTAGAGGTGGGTACAATTATAACATGTATTCAACATGTACATGGAACAGTTGAGAGGAATATGGTTTAATGCAGGAAATTGGGACTAGCTCAGGTAGGCAACTTGCTGATCATAGACAAGGGCTGAAGTGGGAGCACTGCAATATTGATGAAATAGGTCATCACTGCAGGAATGAGGGATGATGTTCACTCTTCAAATGTGCCCAAGTGGGGAGAGCTCAAAAACATGACGATCAGTTTGCTCGGAGCCTCCCAGTGCTCAGTGGGAGCAGACATGTCAACAGACCACGGAGTGGTGAAGAGGGTTGCAGCGTTTGGGGATTTCAAGTTCCTAACATTTGCTGGGGCCACCTTCGTGTGAAGGGTGACTTTTTTGAGGTGCATAGGAGAGATTCCTGTGCCAATTTATAGATAGTCCTACAAGGAATGAAGTAGTGGCACAACTAATCCTGGGAGATACTGGACACGTGGATGAAATGCCAGAGGGCAAGTACTTTGGAGAGAGTGCCTGTAACTCAGTCAGTTTCAAGGAAATTATAGGAAGAAATAAGTACTGTCCAAAAATTGAGTGCCTGAAATCTAGGAAGGCAGAGTTCAATGTCTTGGACAGGACCTGGCAAACCTACAGTCTGCAGCTGCATCAGGGTAAATCTACAACCCACCTCTTCTAAAAATGAAATAGTGAGAATTCAGGGCCAGTGAACTCTGTAAGGGCGTAGGGCCAAAAAGAAAAGACTAGATCACAAAACACTCTGTGCAGGAACTGTGTGGGTCAAGTAGCATCTGTGGAGGGAATGGACAGAAGACATTTAGGGTCTGGACCCATTTTCAGACTGATTGGAGTGGGAGGGAAGAAAGCTAAAAAAGAGGTGGGTATGGGCAAAGCCTGGCAAGTGATGGGTGGATATAAGTGAGGGGGGTTTGTTTGGCAGATGGTTAGCGTAAGCGATAAAGACTGGAGAATGGAAATGATCTTGGAGAAGTGAAATGTAAAGGCAAAGGGATGGATATGTGTTGTTGTGACCAGGGGAAGGGGAAAGAATGAGATAAAATGGAAATAGACAAGCAAAACACAAAATGCAAGGAAAAACAAGTAGAGTAGCTATGGAAACAATGAGATTCAAAGAGGAGGAAGTACTGGCACTTTTGAAAAATATGAAAGTAGATAAGTCTCCAGGTCCTGACAGGATATTCCCTAGGACATTGAGGGAAGTTAGTGTAGAAATAGCAGGGGCTATGACAGAAATATTTCAAATGTCATTAGAAACGGGAATAGTGCCGGAGGATTGGCGTACTGCGCATGTTGTTCCATTGTTTAAAAAGGGTTCAAAGAATAAACCTAGCAATTATAGACCTGTTAGTTTGATGTCAGTGGTGGACAAATTAATGGAAAGGATACTTAGAGATAATATATATAAGCATCTGGATAAACAGGGTCTGATCAAGAACAGTCAACATGGATTTGTGCCTGGAAGGTCATGTTTGACAAACCTTCGTGAATTTTTTGAAGAGATTACTAGGGAAATTGATGAGGGTAAAGCAGTGGATGTTGTCTATATGGATTTCAGTAAGGCCTTTGACAAGGTTCCCCATGGAAGGTTGGTTAAGAAGGTTCAATCTTTGGGTGTTAATGGCGGAGTAGCAAGATGGATTCAACAGTGGCTGAATAGGAGATGCCAGAGAGTAATGGTGGATGGCTGTTTGTCAGGTTGGAAGCCGGTGACCAGTGGGATGCCTCAGGAATCTGTGTTGGGTCCACTGTTGTTTGTCATGTACATCAATGATCTAGATGATGCAGTGGAAAATTGGATAAGTAAGTATGCAGATGATACTGAGATAGGTGGTGCTGTGGATAATGAAGTAGATTTTCAAAGTCTACAGAGAGATTTGGGCCATTTGGAAAAGTGGGCTGAAAGATGGCAGATGGAGTTTAATGCTGATAAGTGTGAGGTGCTACATCTTGGCAGGACAAATCAAAATAGGACGTAAATGGTAGGGAATTGAGGAATGCTGTGGAACAGAGGGATCTAGGAATAATTGTGCATAGTTCCCTGAAGGTGGAATCGCATGTAGATAGGGTGGTAAAGAAAGCTTTTGGTGTGCTGGCCTTTATAAATCAGAGCATTGAATATAGGAGTAGGGAAGTAATGTTAAAATTGTACAAGGCATTGGTGAGACCAATTCTGGAGTATGGTGTACAATTTTGGTCCCCTAATTATAGGAAGGATGTCAACAAAATAGAGAGAGTACAGAGAAGATTTACTAGAATGTTGCCTGGGTTCCAGCAACTAAGTTACAGAGAAAGGTTGCACAAGTTAGGTCTTTATTCTTTGGAGCGCAGAAGGTTAAGGGGGGATTTGATTGAGGTCTTTAAAATGATGAAAGGGATAGACAGAGTTGACGTGGATAAGCTTTTCCCATTGAGGGTAGGGAAGATTCAAAGAAGAGGGCATGACATGAGAATTAAGGGACTGAAGTTTAGGGGTAACATGAGGGGGAACTTCTTTATTCAGAGAGTGGTGGCTGTGTGGAATGATCTTCCTACAGAAGTGGTGGAGGCAGGATCGATTTTAACATTTAAAAGTAAAGTGGATAGGTATATGGACGGGAAGGGAATGGAGGGGTATGGTCTGAGTGCAGGTAGATGGGACTAGGGGAAAATAAATGGTCGGCACGGACTGGAAGGGCCGAGAAGGCCTGTTTCCGTGCTGTAATTGTTATATGGTTAACTAAGCGGGTCAGGTCTTGGGAACCCTGGATGTTGATGGATATCGAGCATTTGATAACGGTAAAAGGAGAATAGAGCAAGTACTGAGAATGGCTAGACTCAAGAAGAACAGCAGGGATACTTAAAAATATAAACTAGGAGAGTGAAGAACGGCCTTGAAATCTCACTGGCAGATAAGATGAAGGAAAATCCCACGTCATGTTATGTATATCTGGAGCAAGAGCATAACCAGGGAAAGAGTGGGGCATCAAAAGGGCACAACAGGTATTGACAGGTCCCTGCAACATGTTCAACAGACATCGTCAATGAACACTTCTCATCTCTCACCATCAAAGAGGAGGACATTGTAGTTACAAATTACAGGGAGAGGGACAGAAATATGCTCGGTCTTAACATTGAAAAGGAAGTATTAGACACATTGGTACACAAATTGAATGAGTCCTTGGGGCCTTAGATGAGATGTATCCCAGGCAGTTGTATAAAGGCAGCAAGGAGATTGTCTTGGCAGAGATATTGAAACCTTCACCTGCCACACGTGAGGTGTCAGATGGTGGAGGATTGCAAATGTGTTTACAAAGCTCAAGAATGGCAAAATGGATAAACAAAGGAATTATGGGCCAGTGAGTCCAACATCAGTGGTAGGGAAATTATTGGATAAAACGCATCAGGGACAGGATTCATCTACACTTGGGAAGGCAGAGGTTGATCATGGAGCGTCAGTATGGTTTTGTTAGTTGGATAATTTAACTGAGACAACTAAACATATTGACAAGTGCAAAATAGTTGATGCAGTTCACATGCAAGGCCTCACACGGGAGACAGGCTGGAGCCTATGGAATCCAGGGAAGTCTGCAAATTGGATCCAAAATTGACTTGGGAACAGGAGAGAGAGTATCGGTGGAGGGTTGCTGGTGATTTTGGAAGCCTGTGACATGATGTATCATAGCATCAAGGCCATGACCCTTGCTGTTTGTTATATTCATTAACCACTTATAAATGAAGAGCTATGATTAATAAGCTTGCAGCTGACAGGAAAATTGGCAGAGTTGTGGATAGTGAGGAAACATGCCTAAGGACAGTAGGAAATATATTAATTTGAAATGTGGGCAGAAAACTGGCAGATGGAGTTTAATCCAGACTAGTGGGAGTTATTGTGCAATAAGTCAAAAGTCAGAGGAAAATATCCAGTTCCTATGAAGGAGCTTAGGGTGCAAGTCCATAGCTCTTTGAAAAGGGCAGCACAAAAGATAGGGTGGTAAAGGAGACGGAATGATTGGTCAGAGTGCTTAGTATAAAAGTTGAGAAATCACATTATAGCTGTGTAAGTCTTTTGGTCAGGCCACATTGGAGGTATTGGGTATAGCACCCCAATACGGGAATGATGTGGGGGATTTCCATTGATTTCCCTGAAGCTTCAGAGGCTGAGGGGTGACTTGATGGAAGCATTTAAAAGTATGAGCGGCATAGATATTCTTTTTCCTAGGCCAGTGATGTCAAATACTAGAGGCATAAGTTCAAGGTGAGAGGGGAAAGGTTTAAAGGAAATGTGTAAGGGAATTTTTGTTTACGCTGAGAGTGGTGAGTGCCTGGAATGAGCTGCCAGGGATGCTGGTGGAAGCAGATGCAATGGCAAGGCACGTTTAAGAGACAATTAGGTACATGAGCAGTCAGAGAAAGGGGGTTTTCAAACCATGTGCAGGCTGATAGGATGAGTTTGCATTATGTCAGCCCAGACATCATGGGCTTAAGGGGCAATTCATGTGCTGTATTCTATATTGTAGGATTAATAAGGGTAGGCCATACATCATGAATGGTAGGGGTCAAGGGACTATTGTGAACAGAAGCACCTTAGTCTACATACTTAGGCTCTCTGAAGTGGAGGTACAGTAGGGTGAAGGCCAGTAGGATATTACCATCATCAGACAGGGCATAGGGAAAAACATTAAAGAGGCCACACCTGTTGTACCTTGTACAGTTCTGGACACTGCACTACAGAAAGGATGTGGTTGTACCAGAGAGGTGGTAGAGGAGGTTTCCAGGGACAGAGGGGTCATTTATGGAGGGAGACCAGGTTTCTTTCCCCAGAATGGAGGATGCTGAGGGGGGACCTGATTGAAGTGCACAAAATAATGAGATGGATGGATAAGGATATTGTAAGGAATGTGTCCCCATGCGAGTGAATCTGAGGTCAGATGAGGTAGGAGGTTAGAGTAGATCTGAGGGGGAAATTTTTCTCTGCAAGGGTCTGGAGTCTGGAATGCACTGCCTGAGAGGGTGATGGAGGCAGACACTCACACGTGTAAGTATCTGGACGGGCACTTGGATCATCAAGGCAGAGAAACTTGGGCAGGATGGGCCCGTTTCCATGCTGTTCCACTCTGCCCTTTTCTGTTTAACTGGCCCTCCTTCCTTCTTATCCTCACCTCACAGATAAGCCAAAGTGCCCAGGAAAGGCAGAGGAAGAGATCGACATTGACCTGTGTGCGCCGGAGACGGAGAAGGCAGCCTTGGCCATCCAGGGTCAGTTCCGCAAGTTCCAGAGGAAGAAAAAGCCGGGGCCGACTTCCTAGGCCAGTTCTCAGGGGCAGCACTGGCCGCAGAGTCAAGAATACCTTCCTCTGTCAGCATTTCTAAACCCTGAAATAAAAGCAGGAATGTGCTTCCCACAACCTTTTGTCAGTGGGTCAGGCAGCATCTGTGGATAACGAACCACAAGCAACAGAGCCCTCTCAGCCAATTACATTCATTCAAGCCTAGGTAGGGTCCCAGAAGTTCCTAGTCTGTATCAATGATTGGACGAGAGGATCAAGTGTCATAGATCCAGCTGTACCAATGTGGGATACGGAGGGAAGCTTCATGGGGTGTACAGTGGGCATAGGTGGAAAACTAGATAGCACAGTAATAGAGTTGCTGCCTTACCGCGCCAGACACCTGGGTTCAATCCTGACGACGGGTGTTGTCTGTACAACGTTTGCAAGTTCTCCCTGTAACTGTGTGAGTTTCCTCCCACATTCCAAAGACATGTAGGTTTGTAGTTTAATGGCTTTTGTAAATTGTCCCTAGCGTGTAGGATAGAACTAGTATATGGTGACTTTTGCTCAATGCACTTGGTGGGCCGAAGGGCCAGTTTCCACACTGTATTTCTAAAACTAAGTGTGAGATCCTCACTCACAGAAAGAAATTGGATAGCTGGAGTGTGTTGGAAGGAACTGCAGATGTTGCTGGATTGTTGAAGGACATTTTAGACAGTGCGAGGTGGGATGGTGGTGTAGAGAGAGACCAGGGAGTCCCTGGACACCAGTCATTGGACGTTCCCCTGCAGGAAGAGCTGCAGTCGGTAGAGAGACAGTCCCTGGGCCTTCATTGCGGGAGGGTTTGAGTCGAGGAGTAGAAATGTCGCGCTCCAATTATCCGGGGCCCTGGGGAGACCGCAGCTAGCATATTGTGACAGGTTTGGGCTCCCCACCTGAGGGAGGATCAGGTGATGGAGGGAGTGCAGCAGAGGCCACCAGTTTGATTTCCGGGATGGGGGTTTGTCTCAGGGGGAGAGAGGAAACAGATTTGGAATGTCCTCTCTGGAGTTTAGTAAAACTCACTGAACCATCCAAACTCCTTCCAGGGCTTGTAATTGGTGTTGTTTATAACTGCCACATGCACCAAGAGAATAACAAAAAGTGCAGAATATAATTTTTCAGCTTTGTGGCATCAGTTCCATCAAAAAATGTCCAATATCCGCAATGAGGTAGGTTGGAGGATTGAGGTGATATCCAAAATCGTTCAGGAAGACCTATTCAGAAGTATGACAACAGAGGGGAAAAGGTTGTTGCATGCTTACAAGCTTTTGAATGTTCTGTCTGGCAGGTCGTTCTCCTGGTGGAGAAGCGAGAACGACCAAGGTGAAAACATTTCTTGCTTATGTTGGCTGCTTTCGAGACAGCGTGAAGTGTAGCTGGAGATGGAGTGAACTGTGGGGAGTCTAGTCTCTGTGATGGACTGAGCTATATCTCCAACTTTCTGCAACTTAATGCAGAAATAAGTAGAGCCATTCTCTAACAAAGCTGTGATGCAACCCGACAATGTTTTCTCCAATGCATCTGTAGATGTTGGTCAGAGTTGTTGGGCATGTTGAATTTCGTTTGTCTCTTGAGGAGGTAGCGGTGTTGGTGTGCTAAATTGGCCATAGTTTCAATGTGGTTGGTAAAGGACTGGTTATTGGTAATATTTACACCAAGGAACTTGAAGCTCTCTTTTGACTTGAAGTTCAAGTTTACGTTTATTGTCACTTAACCAATTAAGGTACAGTGACATTTGAGTTACTTTAGAAGTTGCTTGAGTTACTTGAGTTGACTTTAGAAATACAGCATGGAAACAGGCTCTTCAGCCCACGCTGACCAGAGATCCCCCTGTGCACTAGCACTATCCTACACACCAGGGACATTTTACAGAATCCAATTAACCAACAAAAATGTATCTCTTTGGAATGTGGGAGGAAACCGGAGCAAACCCACGAGATCACAGGGAGCATGTACAGGCCCTGTACAAACAGCACCGTTGTCAGGATCAAACCCGGGTCTCCACAGCTGTAAGGCAGCAACTCTACGGCTGCACCACTGTGCTGCCCAATCATACAGAGTACAGAGGAGATTTACTAGAATGTTGCCTGGGTTTCAGCACCTAAGTTACAGAGAAAGGTTGAACAAGATAGAGCGCAGAAGGTAAAGGGGGGACTTGATAGAGGTCTTTAAAATGATAAGAGGGATAGACAGAGTTCACGTGGATAAGCTTTTTCCATTGAGAGTAGGGAAGATTCAAACAAGAGGACATGATTAGAGAATTAAGGGATCGAAGTTTTGGGGTAACATGAGGGGGAACTATATTACTCAGAGAGTGGTAGCTGTGTGGAATGAGCTTCCAGTAGATGTGGTGGAAGCAGGTTTGATTTTATCATTTAAAAATGAATAGGATAGGTATATGGACAGGAAAGGTATGGAGGGTTATGGTCTGAGTGCAGCAGGCACGTGCCGTGAGTAATTACTCAGGGTAGCAACTCAGTCCGCATTTAAAAAAAAAATTAAACCGCGCATGCGCAGATTGTTCTCCGCGTTAAATAAATAAATAAATAAAAACAGTGACATTTCAATTTGCCCAAGGCTTTCTAGTCCCAGACCAATTGGGGGAACAGTTTAATTCACAGCGTGTGGAGAGTCTGTGCCAGGGGTAAAGTTGTGGGGAGGGCCAGTAACTCACTCACTCACCGCTGCCGCAGCTCTCCGGGAGCGAAGCCAAGCACTGTAGCTGGGGATAGAAGCAGCTCGGGGAGCGACCACCGGGACCCAACAGCAAAACTGGCCGCCACTTCAGCGCCTTCTGCTGGCCCGCTCACCTTTGGCAGTGCTCTCCGTCGGAACACCTGTCACCTGCCGTTCGCCGACTTCGCTCATGTCAGCGGCTTCCCGCAAATCCTTAAATTCCCACAGCCGAGTAACCTCAATCGCGCTGTCGGAATTTAAGGACATGAGTGAGGCCAGCGAGCGGCCGGAGAGAGGTTTTTAGACGGAGAGCTGCCAGAGGTGAGTGGGGACCGGCAGAAGGAGTTAAGGTGGCGGCTGGTTACGCTGTCCGGCCCAGCGGCCGCTCAGCCACCCAAGCTACTTCTCTCCCCCCCCCCCCCGGCCTCAATGCGGTGGCATTCCACGCCTCCGTGCAAGGAGCGTCGCAAGTGGCATTATCCCATTCATAACATGCGTGCCCTCCCCGCAACTTTACCCCGGGCCAGACTCCACAAACGCTGTGGAAGGAGCTCTCCCCACACCCCGGGAAATACAGTATTTAAAAACATAAACACAAAATGTACTTACCACATTATTGGTACACAAACTCCATTCTTCTCTCTTTGTTACCTAACATACACTTTAAAAATATTGACAAACTATATTGGAAAACCCCGCCAAGAAACTTGCGCTGCGCATGCGCAGTAGACTGGTGCGCATGCGCAGTGCTGCAAAGGCAGAATTTCAGCTGCCTTCAGCCCTGCTTGAAACTGACGGCTTCAGGCAGCGCTGACGGCACGTGGCCTGCACAGAGCATCCCGTGTTACAAGCGCTGCGGATGAAAGGCACGGAGAATTATGCCTTCCTAAGAGATCGGTCTCTTACATAGGCATAATTCTCCATGCCTTTACTATTTATATTTAGTTACATTACTATGTTATAATTTTAGTCAGGGTAGGCAGTGCCTACCTTGCCTAGCCTGACGGCACGTGCCTGGAGTGCAGGTAGATGGAACTAGGTGAGAGTAAGTGTTCGGCACGGACTAGAAGGGCCGAGATGGCCTGTTTCCGTGCTGTAATTGTTGTATGTTCATTTCCCTTTTCCATTTACATCATTTCCATTTTCAGCAGCATTGATGCTGATTGCTGACAATGAGGGAGAGGTTGTTCTGACACCATTACAAAGCTCTCTTTCTCCCACCTGAACTCCATCTCATCATGAGATGAGGTCCACCACATGGCATTATCTGCAAACTTGTAGATGGAGTTAGAGAAGAATTTGGCCACACAGTTGTGAATTTATAGGGAGTTCAGGGAATAGACTAAGGGGTTGAGAACGCATCCTTGCAGGGACCGGTTTTGAGAATGATTGTGGAGATTGCTTTGTGGCCTATCCTCACTGATTGTGGGCTGTGGGTCAGAAAGTCAGAGATTCCGTAGCGGGGGCAGTGGATGGTGCTTACTTCTAGGTCCAGGAGTTTAGAGATGCCTTTGGATGAATTATGGTGTTGAAGGAAGGACAAGAGCCAATAACTAGGAGTCTGACATAAGCATCCTTCCTATCTTGGTATTATGCATATGAGTGCAGAGCCAGGGAGACCATAGCTGATCTTTAGCTCAGACTTGCTCTCCTGCATCGACCTCTGCTGTGGACCTAGTGCAACGGCAGGTAAATAGAAACATAGAAACATAGAAAATAGGTGCAGGAGTAGGCCATTCGGCCCTTCGAGCCTGCACCGCCATTCAATGTGATCATGGCTGATCATCCAACTCAGTATCCCGTACCTGCCTTCTCTCCATACCCCCTGATCCCTTTAGCCACAAGTGCCACATCTAACGCCCTCTTAAATATAGCCAATGAACTGGCCTCAACTACCTTCTGTGGCAGAGAATTCCAGAGACTCACCACTCTCTGTGTAAAGAATGTTTTCCTCATTTCGGTCCTAAAGGAATTCCCCCTTATCCTTAGACTGTGACCCCTTGTTCTGGATTGCAGTAGATCAAGGCTGTTTCGGAGGCTGGTGGATCTGAGGAGTGGATTTCCATGGCTGGGATGTCTAGAACCAGGTATCTTTAGAATTATCTCCCCAGCGGCACTGAGAGGATTCATAGAACATGGACTAGTACAGCAGAACAGGTCCTTCAGCCCGCAATGTTTGTGCCGAATGTGATGCCAAGCGTCTCTTATTTATCTGCACATAACCTATATCCCTCCATATCTAAAATTCTCTTAAATGGCACTCTCATATCTGCCTCAACCAACAATGGTAGTGTATTCCAGGCACGCAGCAGCCCTGTATATCTGCTTTCGCACGCCTCACCTCAAAGTTATGCACTCTAGTACGTGATCCATCATGGGAAAATGGTTCTGTTTTCTCAGGAATGCAGGTGGTTTAAGGGTGACCTCATAGAAGTATATAAACATATGAAAGATAGTCAAAATCTTTTTTCACAGGATGGAAAAAATCAATTACTAGATGGCATAGTTTTAAGGTGAGAGGGGCAAGGTTTAGGGGAGATATGCAGTGCGGGTTTTGTGCCTGGACCGCTCCTCTGGGGGCGATGGTTAAGATAGATAGGATAGTGGCAATGAACAGTCTTTTGATAGGCAATGGAGGGATATGGATATGCGCAGGCAGATAAGAGTTGGTCTTTGCAACATGTTCAGCAAACAATTGTTTGGCTGAAGGGCCTGTTCTTGTGCTGTACTGTTCGATAGAACCCATCTCGTCACCCTTTTCTTCAATTAATTCAAAGCAACGTTCTCTGCACTCATTTAGCCCTATGTAGGAAGGAACTGCAGATGCTGGTTTACACCGAAGATAGCGGTGAGGTCAAGACAAACTAGAGTTAAATGAAGGTAGACACAAAATGCTGGAGTAACTGCAGGACGGGCAGCATCTCTGGAGAAAAGGAAGAGGTGACTTTTTTGGGTCAAGACCCTTCTTCAGACTGAGAGTCAGGTGAGAGGGAAACTGGAGATATGGAAGGGTACAAAGAGAATGTAAGGTGTTTAATGACAGATCAAATCAAAGCAGATGATGATCAAGGAAATGTTGAATGGTTCATTGTTGACTGAGAGGAACGTGACAACCTGTAAAAGTAAGCAAGAGGATAGTGATCTTTTATTCGTTTATTCTATATCTAACGATATCACGGTCTATATCTCTTGTTTCCCTTTCCCCTGACTCCCAGTCTGAAGAAGGGTCTGGACATGAAACGTTACAAATTCCTTTTCTCCAGAGATACTGCCTGACCATCTGAATTACTCCAGATGTTTGTGTCTAATCCTGTACACATCCGTGACCCACCCTGGTCAATGCTACATTTATCTGCACTTGACCTTTTACTGTAGCCCCTCCACCCCCATCTTCACCGCCGCCTACCACGTACCGGCGCCGCCCATTGGGGAGGCCCGAGGCGCCACTATTGGCGCTCCCTACTCGGCTGCCGCTGCTCCGGCAGAGGAGGATGGAGTGGACGGATCTGCCAGCTGAGTCGACCGGAGTGGAAGCCGAACGGGACAAATCTCACAGAGAGCTGTAGTCCATGCCACTATCTTGGTGCAGGACGACGCATTTGCGACGGCGCCATCTTCCACACAAGGCTGCATGTCTACGCCACCATCTTGGTGCGGGGCATGCGTGACGGCCATCTTGGTGCGGGGCATGATGTGGCGCCATCTTGGTGCGGGGCACAATGTGTGGCCATCTTGGTGCGGGGCATGCGTGATGGCCATCTTGGTGCGGGGCATGATGTGTCCACATCTTGGCGCGGGGCATGCGTGACGGCCATCTTGGTGCGGGGCATGAAGTGTCGCCATCTTGTGTGGGATTAGACCGTGTTAGCCACCATGTTGTTGAGGGGGAGACTGCGGGACTATTCTGCGAGAGGCAGATGAAGTAAGCCGCCAGTTTGTAAAAAAACAAGAGAATTTGTAGTCGTATTGTTGAGTGGCAGTCTGAAACTGACGCCATGGTGTTGAGGGGTTACTCGGGGGAAGGCACGCTATGTTCCGGGGCAGGTTACTGTTGAGGGCATATTCAAGGCAGGCCTGCGCCTTGTGGTTGAGGGCCTCTGAAGTTGACTTCATGTGTATCATCCGCCTCCACTTGAATGAGGGGCAACGCCTGATGAATCATTCGTTTCTGATGTAGAAAATAACCAAAGCCCTCACTCTGAGCCATATAATTCCCCAGAGCGAAGGACAACTCCTCCTTTTCCCTGGAGCACCCTCACATCCCTCTCTATCTCTGTAACCTCAACCATCTGCAGTGAATATACGGAGTTAAGAACGAGGTTTAAAAACAGGACTTTGATGGTAGTAATCCACGGATTACTCCCAGTGGCACGAACAAGTTAGGGTAAGAATACAAATATATGTCAGATAAATGTGTGGCAGAGCTGAAATTTGGAGTTTGGACAATTGGGATCTCTTCTGGGGCAGTGGGATGGATTGCACCTAAACTGGAAGGAATATTGAGTCTGTTATTGGGGAGTTTTAAACTAGATTGGCTGGGGTGATGGTCCTGGATCTTAAAGGTGGTAGATTTACGTGTATCGAGGTACAGTGAAAAGCTTTTGTTGTGTGTTAACCAGTCAGCGGGAAGACAATACATGATTACAGTCGAGCCATCCACATCTTACAGATAAACAGGATATTGTTTAGTGCAAGATAAAGGTCAGTAAAGTCCAATTAAAGATAGTCCGAGTGTGTCCCATGAGGTAGATAGTAGCTTACAATTAGGGCCGGCCTTAGGAGGTGCGGGGCCCAATTGGGAACAATTTTGGTGAGCTCCAGGTTCCCAGCCAAGGTCTGTCAGCCCTGTTATTTAGTATATATTATGAAATTGTACGCTAAGGTGCTATGGATTATACACTGTCTTGATCTCTCCTGCTCCCGTCTGACTGTCAGTACCTCTACTGGCTTTCAAACTTTACTGTAGCTGATAATTACCATTAAACTGCATTATGTGATTGGACGCAACCCCCTTAGAGACAGCGGTTGATTGGCCGCCAAATAATCGGGCACAAAAAAATGGACAAATAGGAAAACAATAAAATCGCTGTTCGGTGCGAACTCAGTGGACTATCTGCGCTGTATCTCCAAACTAAACAGTATAACATGCAGGTACATTAATTTAATATAAAATTCAGTGATTATTTCACATGATTTCTCACTGTAAAGCTCAGTATCTGACCCATCTCTGTTTGACATGTTTGGTCTGCCTTGGGCATTGACTCTGAACTAAAAACCTAAACCAGACAATTATATCGTCACATTGGACTCAGTAAACTCACACATCTCTGCATTCTGGAGGCTGCCGTGGTTGGAATCCCCGGCTCTGAGACCAGAGTGGGTAAAGCGACCTGCGATCTATACCTAAGATGATAGCTCTTCTCAAATAAAAAAACAGTTAAAGTTTTCACTCTAACCATGATGGCTAGAGCTTCTTGCAAATTGATCTAGGACCTCGCTAAGTAAATATTGTCGTAACGCTCAGTTGAGATCAAATGAAGAAGATATTCATTACATTGTTCAGTGGAGCCCATGGATGTGTCACTGAAAGCAGTGAAGAAAGCAAACTCCACACTGCTTGTCCCCGCATTTAATGAAGTGACTTTTAATTTACTTCAAATAAAAGTTGATTTATCTTTGTAACAAACGTCAACTGTGCTTCTAATGAAAGAGAAATCAATACTCTTCTTTCTCTTCTGTAATTCAGTTGACTTTTATTTAAAGTGGAAGACACAAGCATTGTCAGCTCCACCTGGCCTTCACCCAGAGTGACTGTGGAGTCCAGAACCAGGGCCCACAGTTTATGAATTTAGGCCATTTAGGACTGAGATGACGAAAAACCTTTTCACCTAGAGAGTTGTGAATCTGCAATTCTCTGCCACAGAAGGCAATGGAGGCCAATTTTCTGGATTTTTTCAAGAGAGAGATTTAGCTCTTAGGGCTAACGGAATCAAGGGATATGGGGAGAAAGCAGGAACAGGGATACTGACTTTAGATGATCAGCCATGATCATATTGAATGGCTGTGCTGGCTCGAATGGGTTGAAAGGCCTACTCCTGCACCTATTTTCTATGTTTCTGTTTCTATGACTGATAGAAATATATGCTCCATTCTTGAATGTGTCTCGTGCGGGATTTAAAAATTCCCGTCAAGTCATAACGTGCCAATAAAGATGCTCTGCTTTCTTTCCATAGATTATCTGCTCTAGTTTAGTTTAGTGATACAGCACGGAAATAGGCCCTTCGGCCCTCCGAGTTCGCACCGACCCCTGCACACTAGCACTATCCTACACACAGTTCTTCAGACTGAGAGTCAGGGGAGAGGGAAACTAGAGGTATGAAAAGACACAGAACAAACCCCAGAACAGAATGATCTGTTCTGTACCTTTTCTCACCTCTAGTTTTCCTAATAATATGGAAACCTTTGAACCATTGAAACGAAGATACACAAAATGCTGGAGTAACTCAGCGGGACAGGCAGCATCTCTGGATAGAAGGAATGGGTGGCGTTTTGGGTTGAGAACCCTCTTCAGACCCTTCAACCAGCTCATTGGAGGTTTGTCCAGCACATTGGGGAAGTGAGTTATGCTTTACTCTAAAATCTTGGCAACAAAAGTCAATGACCCCCCCCCCCCAAACAGAAAGGAACCCCAGATGCAGCCGTCACCGCAAAACGTCAATGATTCCAGGAATGCCGAGGCGACAGGGTGAGAGAGAGGGAGTGAGAGAGCGGGAGAGAGCAAGAGAGAGACGAGATGGGGAGTGGGGGACAGAGCGCGCGAGAGAGAGAGGGGGAGGGAGAGCGCGAAAGAGAGAGACACAACGTGAGTCGGTAGGTGAATGACTAACCTGCACACCTAGAAGAAGCTCGCGGTCCAGAGCACTCAATCATGATGGTGAGTTTTAAGAAATTCTCAATGTGTCATCAGTTCATCGATCTACATTTCTCAGTAAATGTAATTGTGTTTTGACCAAGTATTAATGATGCCGCGTTCCTTTGAATAAAATTCACGGGAGTCGGCAGCATCTGTGGAGCGAAGGAAATAGGCAATGTTTTGGGCCGAAACCCTTCTTCAGACCTTTCTTCAGTCTGTACCCTTCTTCAAACCCTTGTGCAGACCCGGGAGATCAGGTTGGTTAGTACGGACTGAGCGGAGGTGTTCGGCGAAGCGGTCGCCGAGCCTACGCTTGGTCTCGCCGATGTAGAGAAGGTGACACCTATGACAGCGGATGCAGTAGATGAGGTTGGAGGAGATGCAGGTGAACCTCTGCCTCACCTGGAAAGACTGTTTGGGTCCTTGGATAGAGTTGAGGGGGGAGGTAAAGTGACAAGTGTAGCATTTCCTGTGGTTGCAGGGGAAAGTACCAGGGGAGGGCGTGGTCTGGGTGAGAAGGGACAAATTGACCAGGGAGTTACGGAGGGAACCGTCTCTCGGGAGAGCAGAAAGGGGAGGAGATGGGAAGATGTGGCCAGTGGTAGGATCTCGCTGGAGATGGTGAAAATGTCGGAGGATTATATGTTGTATGCGCCGGCTGATGGGGTGGAAGGACAAGGGGGACTCTGTCCTTGTTACGAGTAGGGAGATGGGGAATAAGAGCGGAGCTGTGGGATATAATGGAGACCTTGGAGAGTTACTTTCTCAGATATATCTATATACTTTTAAAACTGTGTGTGTGTGTGGGTGTAAGGCATTTTGCATTTGAAACGCATCTCCTCGAAAACCAGACGCAAAAACGCAGAGATTTTTACAATTTCGGTTGGGATTTAACTTACGATTTCATAAATGAACTCTCTAAATTCGGTCAATTATTTCCCCCGATTTTGAATAAAGTTATTCACAAAACTAACTTTTTATAATATAATAACCGCTTGCTAACTGCTACGTCACAATGCCCGCATGCCCACCAATCAAGGCCCACCTGCGTCCTGGCCCCGCCCCCCCACTTGACTCCTGGCCCTACCTCCCCTGCTGTGGATTGTTTATTGTTTACTGTAAAGCATTGTTTATTTCTTTTTTTCATACCATTGAATTTAATTCTTTCTCTGTGTCCCACTCCGTGTCCCTCCCCACCCCCGGCCCGGCTCTGGATTAAACATGTGTTGTTTCGCAGGAGTTAAGTCACCCCGTGCCCTGCTGGACTTCTTTAGTGGGAGTCCCGCAGCGGGAGGCATGGCGCGAGCGTAGTTAGAGACATCAAGTCCACTAGCGCTTCGGCTCAGCTTCTAGAACATTACAGTTCGCAGTCGGCCGCCGCCTCACTCGGGACCACGCCCGCCCACTCCGGGGGGGGTTGTTGGTGTGTGTGTGGGGGTGGTTAATGTGTGTGACGCTGCATGCCCCCCGTCCCCCCCCAACCGCACGTTGGGGGAACAGACCCAACGGGTCTGCACTTGGTCTAGTATATATATTAGAATACGAGATACAACTAATACAAAGGTCACATAACTATCACCCAAACACCTTTCCCCTCAAGGCGACCCCACTCTCCTGCACAAATGTCTTATCTCTTATCTCGGCCTAAGCAGGCTAATTAATCCTAGCAAAAGACTGAACACAGAATCCATTATTATTCCAGAGCTGCCTTGCTGTCTTGGGCTAGTATAAACATTCATAGACCCTGACCTCTGTTATCTTAAAGTTGTAACACCAGAGCACAAAAATGTGACCTCGAGAAAGAGGCCCCAACCACTGTTATTTTATCTGTTTTTTAAATCTTAAGAGACTAGTCAGACTAATTTTCAATACAAGATTATAAAAGATACAAAAAAGTATAAAAATAATATACTATATTACCTGCAATGGAGATGGTGAGATTAAGGAACGGTAGGGAGATGTCGGAAATGATCCAGGTGAATTTGAGTGCCGGTTGGAAATTGGTGGTGAAATGGATGAAGTCAGTGAGTTCTGCATGGTTGCAGGAGGTAGCCCCAATGCAGTTGTCAATGTAGCGGAGGTAGAGTTCAGGGATAGGGCCACGGTACACCTCGAACAGGGATTGTTCGACGTGCCCTACAAAGAGGCAGCATAGCTAGGCCCCATGCGTGTGCCCATAGCTACCCTTGGATTTAGAGGAAATGGGACGAGTCAATGGAAAAGTGGTTAAGGGTGAGGGCCATCTCTGCTTGGCGGAGGAGAGTATTAGAAGAATTAAATTGGTTGAGGAAGAAACGGAGGGGTTTAAGACCCTCCTGGTGGGGGATAAAGATGTAGAGTGACTGAACATCCTCAAGATTCAAGGACAGTTTCCAGCTGTTGCCAGGTAACAACCATTCTATGACTAACTAGAGAGCGGCCCCGCCCAGACCTACCATCTACATGGGTTACACAAAAAGCTGGAGAAACTCAGCGGGTGCAGCAGCATCTAAGGAGCGAAGGAGATAGGCGTCTGAAGAAGGGTCTCGACCCGAAAAGGTCGCCTATCTCCTTCACTCCTTAGATGCTGCTGCACCCGCTGAGTTTCTCCAGCTTTTTGTGTAACCCTCGATTCTCCAGCATCTGCAGTTCCTTCTTTAACACTTACCATCTACATCATTGGAGACCCTCAGACTATCTTTAATCGGACGTTACTGGACTTTTATCTTGCACTAAACATTGTTCCCTTTGTCCTGTATCTGCACACTGTGCATGACCTGATTGTAATCATGTATAGTCTGATCATAATCATAAGCACTGACTGGATAATATGCACCAAACAGGCTTTTCACGTGACAATAAACTAAACTAAACAGGAGTGACGAGTATTCTCAGAGAATGGATTAGCTTGGGGTCTGAAATATTATAGCTTGAACAGAAATATGGCTGAAAGAAGAAAAGGACAGGGACGAGAACAGCAGCTCAATGTTCCAGGGTACAGATGCTACCGGTATCATTGAGATGAAAGTAAGAGAAGGGTTGCGGGGAGAGGGATTGCCTTTTTGATGTAGGAGGACATAGCAGTACTGACAGAATATTATTCTAGCGAGGCTATCTTAGAAGCAGGAAAGGAATGATCACTGCTGGGACTGTATTATAGTCAGCAGGGATTAGTGGAGCAGAAGTGTTTGTGATTGCTGATAGCTATAAAAAAAGGTCTCATAGGTAATTAGCTTCCGTCCGTCCATCTGCGAGAGATGATTGTGCGGCTTTGATGTTGTTCTGTTTGGAGAGGGGAATGTTTCATTTTGGAAACAGGAAGGGAATAATCAGGGATCTGAAGAAGGGTCTCGACCCGAAACGTCGCCTATCTCCTTCGCTCCTTAGATGCTGCTGCACCCGCTGAGTTTCTCCAGCCTTTTGTGTAACCAAGGGAATAATCATTGATGTCAGCAGGGATTATAGTCAGCAGGGATTAGAGGAACAGATGTGTTTGAGATTGCTGATAAAGTAGGCATTGAATGTTCCTGAATATTAACTGGGTCTCCCACAGTATAAAGGGTGTGGATGGAAGTTGGTTAAATACCTCCAGGAAAGCTTCTTGAATAACCATTTATTGGGCCCTAATTGAGAGGACACACCACTGGAGCTAGTCTCGGGCAGCAAGATAGTGCAAGTGATTGAAATGTCACCAGGAGAGTACTTTGGGACCAGTAACCACAATGTATTAGTTTTATATTAGTTATGGAGAATTATTGGACTGGTCCACAAGTTAAAAGCAAAGCAGACTGAAGGCATTAGGTGGAAACTTGCAGAGATTGTTTGGACTAGTCTGTTTGTAGGTAAGGAGACAAGTTGTAGGATCAAGTGAACCCCATGGCAAGTATAAGATGTGTGGGATGTGGGGGTGGTTAGTGTTTGTGACGCCGCTGGTCACCCTTCCCCCCCCCCCCCCCCCCCCCCGCAACCCCGTGTTGAGGGGATGGGACCCACTTCGTATAGTATATTTCTAAATCTCTCATCTTGTTTGTTTGCTGGTTTGCATGTACTATATTTGCGCAAACAATGGTACATGTTAGTACTACAATGTTTGCACCGCCTTACTCACCATTGTCCTGTGACCTAAATTAAACATGTTTCGTTCAGATTGATGGTATATTTTATCAGTTATTGACGTTTTAAAAAACACACTTAAAAAACTTGTCCTGCCTGTCAGCAGTGTTTCACTCCACAATTACATCACAATGGGATCTCATTTACATAAATTGCCCGTCTGCAGTGAACCATCCCACAATGACATCACAATGTGATGTAATTTACATATTGTCTGCCCCTCAGCAATGTTCCACCCTCACAATGACATCACAATGGGATCTCATTTACTTAGAAAAACAGTACTCCACCCCACAAAGACATCACAATGGGATCTAATGTACAAAAACCACGTTTTAATAACCAGGTGACAACTGGGGTTATGGAAGGAGGGAGTGATTGACTGACTGAGGGTAGAGGAAAGGAGAGGTGAGGGAGAGAGAGGAGGAGAGGGGAAAAAAGGAGCATGAAGAGGAGAGGGAGGAATTGCTGGGGGTTGAGGAGGAGTGGAGGAGGATAGGGGTAGGAAGGGGAATGGCGAGGTAATGGAGGAAGGGTTGGGGAAGAGGGAGGAGGGGAGTGAGGGGGTGAGTGGAAGAAGCAGAGGAGGGTTGGTGGAGGGTGGGGAGAGGGAGAACGATGGAGGGGAATAGAGGACTGAAGAGGGAGAGTTAGATGCGCTCACATTCATCTTATATTTGATGAATATATATATATATATATATATATATTATATATATATTATATATATATATATATATATATATATATATATATATATATATTATTGCCACGTCAGAGCAATTGGGGGCTATGGGTCAGTGATGGTATATTGCATTGGGGGACCAGGCCTCCTGTGTGACAAGGACCCAATGGGTCCCACTTGGTTTAGTATCTATATACTTTTAAAACTCTTGTGTGTGTGTGTGCATCATTTTGCCTTTGAAACGTATTTCATCGAAACCCTGATGCAAAAACACGGAGAATTTTACAATTTCGGTAGGGATTTAACGTATGATTTCATAAATTCACTCCTCTCTAGATTTGGTCAAATATTTCCCCAGATTTTGAATAAAATTGTTCACAAAACATCAAAATGTTTTAAAATCAAACTGCTGCATGAGTCAGTGCACCTCACAGATGTCCAAATTTCGCCAGCTTACTCACCATTGTCCTGTGCTGTGATTGCACCAGGTTTCGTTCTGATCGGTGGTCCAATGTAAAAGTTAGTGAGGTTTAAAAAATCTTTAAAACCACGCTTGCGCAGATCGATCTTCACTTCTGCCGTTCAGCGCTGCGACTCCACGGGACGGTCCGCCCCTTCCTGCACCACCGCAGCTTCAGAGGAGCTGAGGATGGCCAGTGGAGCTTTCCAACCGGACACAATTTTCGGAGGGACCAGAAACGGCGCGGGAGATGTCGCCAATGGAAAGCGGAGAATCTGATCCCGGCGGAAGTGAACGCCCAGCGACCAGTGCCTACTAAGAGTTCCCATTGCACTGTCAGCTGGAGTCCCTTCCCCTCTGATCCCCTCACCCATGATACCACCCTGTCCCCCACAACCCCGGCCCCCGATGGCCTCCGCATAAACTCCGTCCCCCTCTCCAGGATGCTCCCACCCCACCGGTACTCTCTCTATTTTGTTGACATCCTTCCTATAATTAGGCGACCAAAATTGTACACCATACTCCAGAATTGGTCTCACCAATGCCTTGTACAATATTAACATTACTTCCCTACTCCTATATTCAATGCTCTGATTTATAAAGGCCAGCACAACAAAAGTTTTCTTTACCACCCTATCTACATGCGATTCCACCTTCAGGGAACTATGAACTCCTCAATTCCCTACCATTTACCATGTACGTCCTATTTTGATTTGTCCTGCCAAGATGTAGCACTTTACACCTATCAGCATTAAACTCCATCTGCCATCTTTCAGCCCACTTTTCCAAATGGCCCAAATCTCTCTGTAGACTTTGAAAATCTACTTCATTATCCACAGCACCACCTATCTTAGTATCATCTGCATACTTACTTATCCAATTTTCCACCCCATCATCCAGATCATTGATGTACATGACAAACAACAGTGGACCCAACACAGATCCCTGAGGCACCCCACTGGTCACCGGCTTCCAACCTGACAAACAGCCATCCACCATTACTCTCTGACATCTCCCATTTAGTCACTGTTGAATCCATCTTACTACTCTGCCATTAACACCCAAAGATTGAACCTTCTTAACCAACCTTCCATGGGGAACCTTGTCAAAGGCCTTACTTAAATCCATATAGACAACATCCACTGCTTTACCCTCATCAATTTCCCTAGTAACCTCTTCAAAAAATTCAAGAAGGTTTGTCAAACATGACCTTCCAGGCACAAATCCATGTTGACTGTTCCTGATCAGACCCTGTTTATCCAGATGCTTATATATATTATCTCTAAGTATCCTTTCCATTAATTTGCCCACCACTGACGTCAAACTAACCGGTCTATAATTGCTAGGTTTATTCTTTGAACATTTTTTAAACAATGGAACAACATGCGCAGTACGCCAATCCTCCGGCTCTATTCCAGTTTCTAATGACATTTGAAATATTTCTGTCATAGCCCCTGCTATTTCTACACTAACTTCCCTCAATGTCCTAGGTAATATCCTGTCATGACCTGGAGACTTATCCACTTTTATATTTTTCAAAAGTGTCAGTACTTCCTCCTCTTTGAATCTCATAGTTTCCATAGCTACTCTACTTTTTTCCCTTACCTCACAGAGTTCAATATCCTTCTCCTTGGTGAATACCAAAGAAAAGAAATTGTTCAATATCTCCCCCAACTCTTTTGGCTCTGCAGATAGCTGTCCATTCTGGCTCTCTAATGGTCCAATTTCATCCCTCGATATCCTTTTGCTATTAATATAGCTGTAGAAACCCTTTGGATTTACTTTCACCTTTCTTGCCAAAGCAACCTCATATCTTCTTTTAGCCTTTCTAATTTCTTTCTTAAGATTCTTTTTACATTCTTTATACTCCTCTAGCACCTCATTTACTTCATGCCTCATATAATTATTGTAGATATCTCTCTTTTTTCGAAACAAGTGTCCAATTTCCCTTGAAAACCATGGCTCTTTCCAATTTCTACTATTTCCTTTCAACCGAACAGGGACATAAAGATTCTGTACTCTTACAATTTCCCCTTTAAATGTCCTCCATTTCTCTTCTACATCCTTCCCATAAAACAAAATGTCTCAATTCACTCCTTTTAAATCCTTACGCATTCCCTCAAAGTTAGCCTTTCTCCAATCAAAAATCTCAACCCTAGGTCCAGTTCTGACTCTCTCCATAATTATATTGAATCTAATGGTATTGTGATCACTGGTCCCGAAGTGCTCACCAACGCATACCTCCGTCACCTGACCTGCCTCATTTCCTAACAGGATGTCCAGCACTGCCCCTTCTCTGGTAGATACCTCTATGTATTGCTGCAAAAAACTATCCTGCACACATTTTACAAACTCCAAGCCATACAGCCCATTTACAGAATGTGTTTCCCAGTCTATTTTTGGAAAATTGAAATCTCCCACAATCACTACTTTGTGCTTACTACTAATATCTGCTATCTCCTTACATATTTGCTCTTCCAATTCTCGCTGCCCATTTGGCGGTCTATAATACACCCCTAAAAGTGTTGCTACACCGTTCCCACTTCTCAGTTCCACCAAAATAGCCTCCCTGGATGAGCCCTCTAATCTATCCTGCCAAAGCACTGCTGCAATATCTTCTCTGACAAGCAATGCTCCACCTCCATCTCTGGTCCCTCCAATTCTATCACACCTGAAGCAACGAAATCCTGGAATATTTAGTTTCCAATCACAGCCCTCCTGCAACCATGTTTCACTGATTGCCACAACATCATATTTCCAGGTGTCAATCCAGGCTCTAAGTTCATCCACCTTTCTTACAATGCTCCCAGCATTAAAATATACACATTTTAGAAACTCACCATCCCTTATTCTCTGTTTATTATCTTTTTCCTCTTTCTCGCATATCATCGATACTATTACTAAAATTCTCATCTTGACCACTTCCGATCTGCGTTTGTAACGCCCATTCCAGGGGCGTGAAGAATAAAACCCCAGAGGTGGGGCGTGAGTCAGTCAGTCAGGATGCCGTGAGTGAGAGTTGAGTCCAGCACTGTGAGTCCACCAGCCGTTAGTGAGTGAACTGTGAGACTACAAGCTGTGAAACATAGAAACATAGAAAATAGGTGCAGGAGGAGGCCATTCGGCCCTTTGAGGCAGCACCGCCATTCATTGTGATCATGGCTGATCGTCCCCTATCAATAACCCGTGCCTTCCTTCTCCCCATATCCCTTGACTCCACTAGCCCCTAGAGCTCTATCTAACTCTCTCTTAAATCCATCCAGTGACTTGGCCTCCACTGCCCTCTGTGGCAGGGAATTCCATAAATTCACAACTCTCTGGGTGAAAACCTTTTTCTCACCTCAGTCTTAAATGACCTCCTCTTTATTCTAAGACTGTGGCCCCTGGTTCTGGACTCACCCAACATTGGGAACATTTTTCCTGCATCTAGCTTGTCCAGTTGTTTTATAATTTTATATGTTTCTTTAAGATCCCCCCACATCCTTCTAAACTCCAGTGAATACAAGCCTACAAGAAATCAATCTTTCCTCATATGACAGTCCCGCCATTCCAGGGATCAATCTCGTGAACCTACGCTGCACTGCCTCAATCACAAGGATGTCCTTCCTCAAATTAGGAGACCAAAACTGTACACAATACTCCAGATGTGGTCTCACCAGAGCCCTATACAACTGCAGAAGAACCTCTTTACTCATGTACTGTAATCCTCTTGTTATGAAGGCCAACATTCCATTAGCTTTCTTCACTGCCTGCTGTACCTGCACGCCAACTTTCAGTGTGTACAAGGATGCCCAGGTCTCGCTTCACCTCCCTCTTACCAAACCTAACCCCATTGAGATAATAATCTGCCCCCTTGTTTTTGTCGCCATAGTGGATAACCTGTGAGTGACTGAACTGTGAGTCTACAAGCCGTGCTGAGTGAACTGTGAGTCTACAAGCCGTGGCTCAATCCAGAGGTCACGCTCAGTCTGGCGGTCACGCTCAGTCTGGAGATCGTGCTCAGTCCAGAGGTCGTGCTAAGTCCAGAGGTCGCGCTCAGTCCAGAGTTCGGACATGAGTCTAGAAGTCGCGCTCTGTCCAGAAGTCGGGGTGAGTATAGTCAAGAGTTTTACTGTCATATATCCCGGATGTGTGTATGTGATGGGGGCTGTGGCTGTGTGTGTGTGTGTGAGAGAGAGAGGGTGTGTGTGAGTGTGTGTGTGTGTGAGATGGAGGGTGTGTGTGTGTGTGTATGCGCAATGGAGGGTGTGTGTGTGATGGAGGGTGGGTGGGTGTATGTGTGTGAGAGAAAGATGAAGGGTGTGTGTGTGATGGAGGGTGTGTTTGTGTGTGTGTATGCGCAATGGGGGGTGTGTGTGTGATGGAGGGTGTGTGTGATGGATGGTGGGTGGGTGTATGTGTGTGAGAGAAAGATGAAGGGTGTGTGTGTGAGATGGGGGGTGTTTGTGTGTGTGTGTGAGATGGAGGGTGTGTGTGTGAGAGAGATGGAGGGTGTGTGTGTGTGATGGAGGGTGTGTATGTGTGATGGAGGGTGTGTGAGTGTGAATGTATGTGTGTCTGTGAATGTGTGGGAGATGGAGGGTGTGTGTGAGATGGATGGTGTGTGTGAGTGAGTGAGTTGGAGGATGTGAGTGAGATGGAGTGTGTGAGTGTGTGTGAGTGAGATGGAGGGTGTGAGTGTGTGTGTGAAATTGATGGTGTGTGTGTGTGATGGAGGGTTTGTGTGTGTGCGAGATGGAGGGTGTGTGTGAGATGGAGGGTTTGTGTGTGTGCGAGATGGAGTGTGTGTGCGAGATGGAGTGTGTGTGCGAGATGGAGGGTGTGTGTGAGTGTGTGTGAGATGGAGGGTGAGTGTGTGTGAGTGAGATGGAGGGTGAGTGTGTGAGATAGAGGGTGTATGTGTGTCTTTGAGATGGTGGCTGTGTGTGTGTGTGAGATATAGAGGGGGTGTGTGAGTGTGTGTGTCTGTGTGATGGAGGGTGTGTGTTAAGAGATGGAGGGTGTGAATTTGATTTGATTTGTTTCAATTTATTGGCATTGTCTTCAATTAAGAGACAATGAAATTTCGCTTTCCCTTACAGTCATACAAAAAATAAAATTAAAAAAACACAAAAACACAGAACACAGTAGTAAAACACAACACAAACATGTCCACAGGGGCACCAAAGTTCCCCACTGTGAGGGAGGGAACCAAAGTCCAGTCAACCTCCTCACTGATGTTCCCCAATGTTCACCCATGGTCGGGGCTTCCCGAGCACCCCGTAGTCACCCCTATGGGCGGCCCGATGTTCAGGCCCTATCGCCGGGAACGATGAAACCCTGACGTCGAACGGGAGAACATCGTCAGTGGCCTGAACCTCTGAATCGTCCACCTTCCCCCGGAGCCCGCGGCTCTCGATGTCCATAGGCCACGCTGGGCGGAGATTCACGCTGGCGACCCCCGGCAAAGGGTCCCAGGACTCCGCGATGTTAAAGTTAGCACCGCCCGCGTGGGGAGCTCCGCACCCACAGCTCTGCGATGTTGGAGCAGCGGCCCAACACTCCGGAGCCGCGAGGGGGAGGTGGGGCGAGGACGCCACTTGGATAATAGCCACATCCTAGCCCGGAAGCGACTGAAGGACTGTTCCACCCTTACCCTACCCGCTTCCCCCCACATACTTACAAAAACTTACAAAAACACACTCTAAACATAACAAAAAATAAAAAAAGGCAACTAGACCGTGGGCGGACGCAGCTAGTCACACTGCCACTGGATGTCCAGGCGTGTGTGTGTTTGTGAGTGAGATGGAGGGTGTGTGCGTGTAAATGAGATGGAGGGTGTGAGCGTGTGTGTGTGTGAGAGATGGAGGGTGCGTGTGTGAGATTGAGGGTGTGTGTATGTGTGTAAGATGGAGGGTGTGTGTGTGAGTGTGTGAGATTGAGGGTGTATGTATGTGTGTGTGAGATTGAGGGTGTGTGTGTGTATGTGAGTGATGGCTAACCCCCGTGTTATTCACAATCCCCCTCGATTATTCACAATCCCCTCCCGGTTATCCACAACCCCCCCCCCCCCCCCATCCCCCCACTCTCCCTCCTCACCTCTCCCTTTGCCCTCCCTTATTCACAACCCCCCCCCCCCCCCCCCTCCACACATCACAATGGGATCCCGGATATCATTTCTTTTAAAAAATCGCGATGTTCATTTATATTGATTTTATTCTAAAAAAAACTCCTTTAATTAAATTATTCTGTTTTCATTAACAGCTAACATTGTCTTTAGGTTATTTTAAAGAAAAAACGTGATTTTCATTAAGAATTTCATTTAAAATAAAATCGTGATTTTCATGGGGGGGTTGTTAGATGGGGGAAGATGATTTGTGAGGGAGAGGGGGGTAGGGTGGGTAAAGTGGGGGAGGTGAGGAGGTAGAGAGTGGGGGACGAGGGGGGATAGACGGAGAGTTGGGTGGTAGTGGGGGAGGTAGAGAGTGGGGGATTGAGGGAGAGGAGGGCAGTGGGAAAGGTGAGGAGGGAGAGTGGGTCGGTGGGATGGGGGGAGGTGAGGAGTGGTCGAAGAGAGGGATAGAGGGAGAGGAGGATGTTAGGAAGGGGAGGGGTTATGGAGGAAGGAAGGGAGGGCGTGACTGAGGGTTGGGGAAAGGAGAGGGAGGGAGAGGTGTGGGATGGAGGGGAGGAGGATAGGGGAAAGAAGAGGAAGGGTGAAGAGGACGGGGAGGGAGTGATGGGGGATGAGGGGAATGGAGGAGTGCTTTCCATTCGAGGTCATCTGACGTAGCCTCAGTCTATATATGGTTTTCCCCTGGCTGTCATAGATGGATCCATCAACTACATGTCCTCTTTGTGCCAACATTTTGTTATCATTCCCCTTACCCCCAGATCCAACAAGGAAGTTTCCCTGGTTCTTGACTTTCACGCCACCAGCCTCCTCTCTGGCCTCCATCCATGGACCCCAGTAGTTCTTCCAGCTGAGACAGAGGTTCACATGCACCTCCTACAACCTTGTCTACTACATCTGGTATTCCCAAATTGGCCTCATAATACTTGGTTTGGCTGTGTTTGGGTATTGTCTGCAGTTCTGCTCGCCCCAGGATGATGTGGAGACTATGTAGAGGATGAAGAAGAGATGTATCAGAATGCTGCCTGGATTAGAGGGTAATAACTTTTATTGTTTTCTATGGAGCATCGGAGGCTGAGGGGAGACCTGATGGCAATATATAAAGTTAGGAGAGGTATAGAAAGGATAGGCAGTACGAACCTTATTCCCAGGTTGGAATTGTTATATACCAGAGGACATATCTCTAAGGTGAAAAATGTTAAAGATGTGGGGTTTGTTTTACACAGAGGATGGTGGGTGCCTGAAAGTTGCTGCCAGGGATGGTGGTGGAGGCAGATACGATAATGGCTTTTAAGAGGCTTTTAGAGAGGTATACAGATAGGTATACAGACTCTCCGCCCCACCGACCATCTGCCCACCGGGACCTCCCACGCTCCGCCCGCCTACCTGGACTCTATTGCCATCGATTCCTCCGACCCTCGCCACTCCACCGTCCTCCAGCAACCCACAGCCGTCGCCTTACCTGCCGCCTGGACTCAGCACTGGGCCTGCAGCTTCCACGCTGCAGATACCCTCTCCCCTGGGTTTGACTGCACTGGGTCCTAGTGATAGTTACCCTAACCCTGGTAACCTCAGTGACTGTTCCACTGGGTCTTCCCCATCCCCCTCAAACTATGTGACCCCTGCTCTTCCCCACCCACACTACAGTCTTCATGCCCCCCCCCCCCCCCGACCACCCACCACCCACCCACCAGACATCGCCTCGTCCTCAGTCCACTTACCTGCCTTCCTCCGGGCTCAACCCCCATCCCTGCCATGTGTTCACCATCCCCCCGACCTCCCCCTCTCTGACACCGAACAGTCAGTCCTCAGCAGAGGTCTCACTGTTGTCCCCCTCCGTCCCCACCTTAATGTGTCCCGCGCCCGCCGCGACTTGGAGCTCTTCTACCGTCACCTTCGCCTCACAGCGTTCTTCCATGGGAACGAGTCCCCGCGCCCCACTGTTGATCCCTTGCCCGTCTCCAACGTACCCCCTCCTCGTGGACCCCCCCTCATGGCCTTACGGCTTTCGAACTTTTTATTCAAAACTGCCAGCGGGATCTCAACCTCTCTACTCCCTTGTCTCACTCTAACCTCTCCCCCCCTGAACATACTGCCATCGACTCGCTCCGCAACAACCCAGACCTGGTTATCAAACCCGCCGACAAGGGAGGTGCCGTGGTAGTCTGGCGCGTCGATCTCTACAAAGCGGAGGCCACGCGCCAACTCTCGGACACCTCCTCCTACTTACCCCTGGACCATGACCCCACTGACGAGCACAAGGCCACTATCTCTAGCACCATCACTGACTTCATCAACTCCGGCTCCCTGCCCCACCAAGACTCCAACCTCATTGTTCCCCAGCCCCGCACGGCCCGATTTTACCTTCTCCCCAAAATCCACAAACCTGACTGTCCCGGTAGACCTACTGTTTCTGCCTGTTCGTGCCCTACCAAACTTATTTCTACGTACCTTGACTCCATCCTATAGCTCTGGTTAAATCCCTCCCCACCTATGTTCAAGACACCACAGACACTCTCCGCCATCTCCAGGCATTACATTCTCTAGGCCCCCATCCCCTCATCTTCACCATGGATGTCCAGTCACTCTACACCTCCATCCCCCACCAGGATGGTCTCAAAGCCCTCCGGTTCTTCCTCGACCGGAGAACTAACCAATACCCATCCACTGATACTCTCCTCCACCTAGCGTTTCTCGTTTGACTCCTCGCCATTTACTCCAAACACAAGGCGTAGCTATGGGCACGCGCATGGGCCCCAGCTACGCCTGCCTCTTTGTCGGGTACGTCGAAAAATCCTTGTTCGAGACGTACCAGGGCCCCATCCCCGAACTCTACCTCCACTACATTGACGATTGCATTGGTGGTACCTCCTGCACCCACACACAACTCACTAACTTCATCAACTTCTCCACTAACTTCCATCCGGCACTCAAATACACCTGGACCATTTCCGACACTTCCCTACCATTTCTTGACCTCACTATCTCCATTGCAGGTGATAGACTTTTGACCGACATCCACTATAAACCCACTGATTCCCATGGCTATCTGGACTACACTTCTTCCCACCCTGCTTCCTGTAAGGACTCCATCCCCTACTCCCAATTCCTCCATCTATGCCGCATCTGCTCCCAGGATGAGGTGTTCCACACCAGGGCATCGCAAATGTCCTCATTCTTCAGGGAACGGGGGTTCCCCTCCCCTACCATAGATGAGGCTCTCACCAGGGTCTCCTCCATACCCCGCAATACTGTTCTCTCTCCCCATCCCCCTACTCGGAACAAGGGCAGAATCCCCCTAGTCCTCATCTTTCAACCCACTAGCCGTCACATACAACAGATAGTCCTCCGTCATTTTCGCCACCTCCAACGTGACCCCACCACTCGCCACATCTTCCCATCTCCTCCCCTGTCTGCTTTCCGCAAAGACCGCTCCCTCCGTAACTCCCTTATCAATTCTTCCCTTCTCTCCCGCTCCACCCGCTCCCCGGGCACTTTCCCTTGCAACCGCAAGAGATGCTACACTTGTCGCTTTACCTCCTCCTCGACTCCATTCAAGGACCCAAGCAGTCGTTCCAGGTGTGACAGAGGTTTACCTGCACCTCCTCCAACCTCATCTATGGCATCCGCTGCTCTAGATGTCAGCTAATCTACATCGGTGAGACCAAGCGTAGGCTTGCCGATCGTTTCGCCGAACACCTCCGCTCGGTCCGCATTAACCAACCTGACCTCCCTGTGGCTCAGCACTTCAACTCCCCCTCCCATTCCGAATCCAACCTTTCTGTCCTGGGCCTCCTCCATTGCCAGAGTGAGCACCACTGGAAAGTGGCGGATCTGCACCTCATATTCCGCTTGGGCAGTCTGCATCCCAGTGGCCTGAACGTTGACTTCTCCAATTTCCGGTAGCCCTTGCTGTCTCCTCCCCTTCTCAGCTCTCCCTCAGCCCTCTGGCTCCTCCTCTTCCTTTCTTCTTCCCGCCCACCATCCTGCACCAGTCTGAAGGATTTAGGCCCGAAACGTTGCCTATTTCCTTCGCTCCATGGATGCTGCCGCACCCGCTGAGTTTCTCCAGCAATTTTGTCTACCTTCGATTTTCCAACATCTGCAGTACCTTCTTTAACATACAGATATGCAGGGTCACTTGAACTTGCGTCTTCATTTGAAGAAACGTGCAACGGGCTTTCAGAAGGCAAATCATCTCCAACTGACTGGATACTTTGACGAATGCACAGAGACTGTCGAAGAGGGAATTGTAGTTGATGCGGTATTTTTTCACTTTCAAAAGGCATTAGAACAAGTGGCATGTAGAACATTTGTCCACTCGTGGAATAAAAGGTGCCATATAGCATGGGTGGAAGATCGACGAGGTGACAATGTAATCACCGGTGAAAAGGTATTGTTTTAGTTTGAAGGTAGATGTATAGTGTTGTGTAGAAAGGAACTGCAGATGCTGGTTTACAAGGAGACACAAAATACTGGAGAAACTTCATGAAAGAAGCAGCATCTCTGGAGAGGAATGGGTGATGTTTCAAGCCAAGTCAGTACAGTAGGAGTCTGAAGAAAGGTCTCAACCCGAAATGTCATTCCGAGATGCGGCCTGTCCTGAAGTACAGTGGTGGTCTCTCAGACTCTGTATTTGTTCCACAGCTTTAACTTCCATCAGCAATTTGAGTCATAGAAACATAGAAAAATAGGTGCAGGAGTAGGCCATTCGGCCCTTCGAGCCTGCACCGCCATTCAATGTGATCATGGCTGATCATCCAACTCAGTATCCCGTACCTGCCTTCTCTCCATACCCCCTGATCCCTTTAGCCACAAGTGCCACATCTAACACCCTCTTAAATATAGCCAATGAACTGGCCTCAACTACCTTCTGTGGCAGAGAATTCCAGAGACACACCACTCTCTGTGTAAAGAATGTTTTCCTCATCTCGGTCCTAAAGGAATTCCCCCTTATCCTTAGACTGTGACCCCTTGTTCTGGACTCCCCCAACATCGGGAACAATCTTCCAGCATCTAGCTTGTCCAACCCCTTAAGAATGTTGTAAGTTTCTATAAGATCCCCCCTCAATCTTCTAATTTCCAGCGAGTACAAGCCGAGTCTATCCAGTCTTTCCTCATATGAAAGTCCTGACATCCCAGGAATCAGTCTGGTGAATCTTCTCTGTACCCCCACTATGGCAAGAATGTTTTTCCTCAGATTTGGAGACCACAACCGTACGCAATACTCCAGGTGTGGCCTCACCAAAACCCTGTACAACTGCAGTAGAACCTCCCTGCTCCTATATTCAAATCCTTTCGCTATGAATGCTAACATACCATTTGCTTTCTTCACTGCCTGCTGCACCTGCATGCCTACTTTCAATGACTGGTGTACCATGACACCCAGGTCTCGTTGCATCTCCCCTTTTCCTAATCTGCCACCATTCAGATAATAGTCTACCCTCATGTTTTTGCCACCAAAGTGGATAACCTCACATTTATCCACATTATACTGCATCTGCCATGCATCTGCCCATTCACTCAGCCTATCCAAATCACCCTGCAGCCTCCAAGCATCCTCCTCACACCTAACTATACCCCCCAGCTTGGTGTCATCTGCAAATTTGGAGACGTTGCATTGAATTCCCTCGTCCAAATCATTAATATATATTGTGAATAGCTGGGGTCCCAGCACTGAGCCTTGCGGTACCCCACTAGTCACTGCCTGCCATTCTGAAAAGGACCCATTTACTCCTACCCTTTGCTTCCTGTCTTCTAGCCATTTCTCTATCCATATCAATACTGAACCCCCAATACCGTGTGCTTCAAGTTTGTATGCTAATCTCTTATGCGGGACCTTGTCGAAAGCCTTCTGAAAGTCAAGATATAACACATCCACTGGTTCTCCCTTATCCACTCTACTAGTTACATCCTCGAAAAATTCTATCAGATTTGTCAGACATGATTTACCTTTCGTAAATGCATGCTGACTTTGTCCAATGATTTCACCACTTTCCAAATGCGCTGCTATCCCATCTTTAATAACTGACTCTAGCTGTTTCCCCACTACCGATGTTAGAACCCTTTGACCCAATGTGTCCATGCACTCACAATATTAATGCCATGTTCCCACATTGGTTGCTGGCCCACTATGCCTTGGCAATTCAAAAACCATCACTGTTGTGAGAGGGGATCGTGGGGAAAAAATCACCCCTATCCTAATCTGCTTACCATTGTTTTAGACGCCACCTGTCATTTCACTCCTTATCCTATCCATGTTCCTGAAAACCTTTTATATTTCTATTATGTCACCCCCCCTCCTCTCCCCCTCAGGTTCCTTGGCTCCACGAAAACAAACCCAGTTTCTCCTGTCTCTCATCATTCCACCTCATGCAATGTGCTGCTGAAAAGTCTGAAGAAGAATCCCAACCCAAGACATTACCTATCCATTTTCTCCAGAGATGCTGCTTGATCCGCTCACTGAGTTATTCCAGCACTTTGTATCTCTCAATGCGCACCCTCTCAAGGTAAATCACATCCATCCTATCATGCGGCCACCAGAACAGTACAGCAGGCAATATTCCAGCTATGGCCTCATTAGTTTGTTCGTATGTAAATCGTGCAGATGGAGTGAACCATGGACAGAATAATTAAGGTGTTGAGGAAGGGTGGGTTGGGAGGGGTGGTAGAGGCACCCTGAGTTTGTAAACAGAGTCATGGGAACGAGAGCAGGTATGGGAGCGAGTGTTGAAAAACCAGTGGTGCCGACACAGCAGGATCCTTGTTTTATGTCCTTGGGTCTTCATTTTGGGAAAAATGTCCAGGCTCTAGAGAATGGAAAATGTGTTTCCCACCGTGGTTCTTGAGACAAGGGAGTTTAGCTGTGCGGGGAGAGGAGAGAGTGAGTGTGTGGGATCGTGTGGAGAGAAGGGAGGGTGTAGGCCATGCAGAGAGGGTGAAGAAATGGGGGGAGTGGAGGGAGCGTGGGGGGGCTGCGGGGAGAGGAGGGGGTGGGGGCTGTAGGGAGAGTGTGGGGCCCTGGGGAGACGAGGGAGTACAGTGCCGTGGAGGGAGGTCGTGACCTGTGGGGAGAGGAGGGAGAGTGAGGGGCTTTAGGGGGTTTAGGACCAGGAGGAGGCAATCAGTCACTCAATGTTTACATCTCACACTTTTCAATAATCCACCCCTCCTGCCGTGGAAGTATCCAAAGATTGTTGCACTGAAGGGACTCATACAGACTTTCCACCTGCTGAAAGATTTAAAACGCCTACTAGGTTTCTGTGGTAGGTGGGTGAGCTGAGTGGTGGAACAAACTCCTTGCATGCAGTGGTCTTGCTGTGACTGCTTCCAGTAATAATGGACTCAGAGGCCAGATCATTTTGTATCTTTTATTATTTAATACTGAAAAGTCTGTTACATCATTAAGGGGGCCTCTGGTTTTCCAGTCTCACATGTCTGGCAGAGGTTGGAGACCCCACAAGATTAGACACAGATACTTGCCATTAATTCCATTAATACAACAAACAGGATAACCCGCATTGCAGTGTTAGTCTTACGGCCTGTCTCGGGAGAAAGGGGGCAGTGCCTATTGACCCATCCGATGGGGAGGAGATAAAGGGTCAGGGAGTGCAGTGGGTGTGTCATTGCTGTATTTTGCCGAATAGCCCACTCGGACATCTGATTGGCAGTCGACTGTCAACAGGTCAGATCCTCGCCTCATCAGCCAATGGCGGACAAATGTTAAAGCCAGTTGTTGGAGTTCCAACTGGGTGTGAGTAGACACCAATCTCATGTTGACCAGCAATGACCAAAGTGTCTCAGGTCATTGACCAGCTCAGCTGGTCAATAGCAGCCAGTGTATCTTAGTTCATTGACCAACCAAGCTGTCCAATGGCAGCCAGTGTCTCCATGGTCATTGACCAGCAAAACTGATCAATGGCAGCCAGTGTATCTTAGGTCCTTGACCAGCCAAACTGACCAATAGCAGTCAGTATATTTTAGGCCATTGACCAGCCACGGTGACCAATGGCAACTTGAGTCTTCATGGTCATTGACCAACCAAACCGGTCAATGATAGTTACTATCTTTTCGGTCATTGGCCATCGAAGTTGACAAGTGGCAGCCAGATCTCAATCTCCATGGTTTTGTTCTCTTGGATTTTTGGGTAGTTCAGTAAACTTCCCTTGGGTGGATTGGACCCGAGTGGGTGGTATGACCCCACCCCTTTCGCCGCAAATCTCCTGCCAGGCTGATTCCCACTCTGCTCCCCCTCCTCAAGACATTGGTGGGGTTTGTGGGAATCACCCTGGGAGGAACAAGATGACGTCCAAAATGTTGGACGGTGCCAAGGCAGGAGTCACATCTGGCCGTCAGCTGACTGCGAGAGGTGGGGCAGTGTCCAGTCTGGGGACAACCCATGACATCAGCATTTCCCCACCCACCCACCTGCCCAGAGCAGGAACCCCGAACACAAAGCCATTGGTCCGCCAGTGATCGATTGTGATCGGCAATATCCACCCCTAGGAGATGGCATGTGATTCAATCTCTGTGCCCTCTGCCCACTCCCCCAGCCTACCCTGAGCCAACCAGACACGTTACCACCCGCCTCCCTGAGTTTGCAGATGGAAGGGGAGGGAAGATCGAGGAGGCTGGAGGCACAAGATGGAGGCTGAGGGCCTTGGCATGTAGGATGGGATTGAGTCGAGAGAGGGATAAGTTCCTGGCATGGAGGAGAGGACAGTGGTGAGGTGGGGGTGAGGTGCAAACCCTAACTGCGAGGCACTTCATTGGCTGCAGGGAGGGAGTAACCCAGAGGATGGTGAAGGGCAGGAGCTGGGAGTTGCTCACCAATATGGAAGGGAGAGGCAAGACCCGGTGGTGGAGGGCGAGGGGGAGGGGGTCTGGGGAGCAGGCCAGTTAACGGGTGATGCTCCTGCCCACCGGCCCCTTGCCCTCGGTCTCGCTTCCCGTGTCTGAGTCGGTCAGCGTCAACTCAATGGTCATCAACACCCGCTTGGCATCCCCAGCCCCGGGCGCGCCCCTTGCCCTCCCCGGGCCACCCTCCCGAGCACCCTCCCGTTGGGCTAACCGCTATTTCCGATCCCTCTTGGACTCCGAGGTCTTCGCCTTCTTCTCACTGGCCCCTTTGCCGCTCTTGCTCTGGTCCAGGGTGGCGTAGAGGACGGGGCCCTGACCGGGAGAGAGGCCGCATGGTGGTCAGCCCGTCCCCAGCACTGGAATCAGCCCACACTCCCTCCATCAAATAGTCTCCAGAGTCACCTCCCACCCACACTCCACCACCCAACACTCAAATTCTGCACCCACCCTCCAGAATCACTTCCTATCCTCCCTTTCACGAACCACCCACTGCCATGATCAAGGGATTCACCAGTCACCCTCACCAAACCACCTACCCATTGACCTGAACCCCACTCCATTAGAGGTGTCTTCAATGCCTCCGTTCCATCCCTCCCCACCATTATTCCCCCTTTCCCTCCAATACCCATCTCTCTCCATCTCATTCATTGGAACATTCCTTTCCAACCCACCCCTCAAACCTCCTTCACTGTCTCTTCCCTCAATCCCTTTTGCCCCCAGCACACTCCTATCAAATCCACTGCTATATCCGCCCTCACCAATGCTTTCTCCATCCCTCTCCCATTTCCCCTTCCCTTTATACCCTTCCCCCCATCCCCCCTTTCCCCATTCTCCTGCCCAATTGCCCGGACCCCACCACTCCAAATATTTCCATCCTCCGATTTGATGGTCACCCCCCCTCTCCCCCCACCCACCTCCCCCCCCCACCCCTTTCCCCCCCCCCCCCCCCTTCCCAGACCTCATTCAAATCATGGGGACTGGTCATCTTTGGAGTCGGGCTGTCCTGTCCGATCCATGGGCAGAGAGCTCTGGCCTCAGAACCCTCCCTTCCACCCGACAGGTTTGGTACTCACCTTTGTCCCAGTCACAGCTTTCCCACTGGCTTTTCCTCGTTCCGCAGCACTGCACAGAGAACAGACCCAATGGATAATGGTTAACTGGGATCTTACAGGCTGGGATCTCTTACAGGGATTCATGGAGTTTATACATGGAACATGGATCACTGGGAGAGGGGTTCAGGCTGGAATTTTCTCTCTCTCTCTTTCTCTCTCCCTCTCTTCCCCCTCTCTCCCCCTCTCTCAGATATTCTGACTGGAGGTCTGTGGCCTGTGTAGTTCCGCAGAGAGTGCTTGGACCTCTGCTGTTTGTCATATAGATAAATAAACGTAAATGCAGATGGCTTTGTGAGTAGGTTTGAGATGATGCGGAATGCTGGCAGAAGATTTCTATTAAATCTTTTCCCCTTCACCTTGAACCTATGACCTCTGGTACTCGATTCCCCTACTCTGGGCAAGAGACTCTGTGCATCTACTTGATCTATTACTCTCATGATTTTGTACACCTCTATAAGATCTCCCCTCATCCTCATGCACACCATGGAATGGAGACCCAGCCTACTCAACCTCTCCCTATAGCTCACACCCTCTAGTCCTGGCAACATCCTTGTAAATCTTTTCTGAACCCTTTCAAGCTTGACAATATCTTTCCTATAACATGGTGCCCAGAACTGAACACAATATTCTAAATGCAGTCTCACCAACTTCTTATACAACTGTAACATGACCTCCCAACTTCTATACTCAATACTCTGACTGATGAAGGCCAAAGTGCCAAAAGTCTTTTTGACCACCTTATCTACCTGCGACTCGACCTTCAAGGAACCATGCACCTGTACTCCTAGATCCCTCTGCTCCACAACACAACACAGAGGCCGACCATTCACTGTGTAGGTCCTGCCCTTGTTTGATGTCCCAAAATGCAACACCTCATACTTTGTATTAAATTCCATCAACCATTCCTCCGCCCACCTGACCAATCGATCCAGATCCTGCTGCAATCTTTCACAACCATTTTTCATCAGCAAACTTGCTAATCTTACCCTGTATGTTCTCATCCAAATCATCGATGTAGATGACAAACAGTAACAGGCCCAGCACTGAACCCTGAGGCACACCACTCGTCACAAGTATCCATCCCGAGAAGCAACCTTCCACCATTACCGTCTGCTTCTTTCCATGAAGCCAATTTGCTATTCATTCAGCTATATATCCTTGGATCCCATGTGATCTAATCTAATCTTCCAGAGCAGCCTACCTTGCGGAACCTTGTCGAACGCCTTACTGAAGTCCATGTACACAATATCTACAGCTCTGCCCTCATCAACCTTTCTGATCACGTCTTCCAAAAAAATCTATCAGATTTGTGAGACACGCCCTCCCATGTACAAAACCAAGCTGACTATCCCTAATCAGCCCTTGCCCATCCAAATACCTGTATAACCTATCCCTTAGAATACTCTCCAGTAACTTACCAACTACAGATGTTAAGCTCAATGGCCTATGGTTCCCAGCTTTTTCCTGCAGCCCTTCTTGAAAAGAGGCACAACATTTGCCACCCTCCAGTCTTCCAGCACCTCTCCTGTATTTAAGGACGACTCATAAATTTCAACCAGGGCTCCCGCTATTTCCACTCTAGTTTCCCACAATGTCCTTGGATATATCAGATCAGGCCCTGGAGATTTGTCTACCTTCAAACACGACAGTACTTTCAGTACTTCTTCGACAGTAACCCTGACTGCTCTCAAGACACTTCCAGTGACTGCTCCAATTTCTTCCGTCCTACTGTCTTTCTCCTCGGTAAATACCGAGGAGAAATACTCATTGAGGACCTTGCCCATCTCCTGTGGCTCCACACAGAGGTGACCATTTTGCTTCCTAAGAGGTCCCACTCTCTCTCTAGTTACCCTTTTCCCCTTATGTATTTATAAAATATTTTGGGATTGTCCTGAATGCTACCGGCCAGAGCTATCTCCTGGCCCCCTTTTGCCCTTCTGATTTCATTTTTTAGTTTACTCCTTTGTTCCTGAAATTCCTCCAGGGATGTGCTTTATCCCAGATGCCTATACCTGTCCCATGCATCCTTCGTGTTTTTGACCAACGCTTCAACTTCCCTCATCAGCCAATCTTCCTTACGTTTGCTCGCTTTGCCCTTCACTCTAACGGGGACGTACACATCCTGAGCTTTCTTCAGTACACTTTAAAAGCATCCCACTTGGCCAATGTTCCTTACCCCTCTAATAATCTGAATAATCGGGAATACGATAGAAGTATATAAAATGATGAGGGGCATAGATAGGGTAGACAGTCAGAACCTTCTTCCCAGGGTGGAAATGCCCAACACAGAGGGGATGGCTGTAAATTGAGAGGGACAAAGTTTAATGGAGATGTGCAGCACAATTGTTTTGCACAGAGAGCGGTGGGATCTGGAATGCATTGCGATGAGTGGTGGTAGAGGCAGTTACGATACTGGTGTCTAAGAGGCTTTTAAATAGGCACATGGAAGTGCAGGGAATAGAGGGATAGGGATCATGTACTGGCAGATGAGTTCAGTTTGACTAGATCTCGTGTTCATGTTCAGCACAATGTTGGCCAAAGGACCTGTTTCTGTACTGTTCTATGTTCTCTCATCTCTCTCTATCTTCTAGCTACTCTCTCTTACTCCTCTCTCCCTCCTGCTCCGCTTTCACTCTTCTATCCCTCCTCTCCTTCTCTCTCCTCTCTCTCTCTCTCTCTCTCTTCCTCTCTCTTCCTCCACTATCTTTGCCCCTTTCTCATCTCTCCTCTCTGTCCTCTCTCCACTCTCTCTATCTCTCTCACTCTCTCCTCTCTTTCACGCCTCCTTTTGCCTCCTCTCTCTCCCCAGTCTCTCCTCTCCCTCCATTCTTTCTCATTTCACTATCTAATTTCTCGATTTAATCCCTCTGATCTCTAATCTCTAATCTCTCTCCCTCTCGTCATCTCCATTTCATCCTCTTTCTGCATTTATTACTCAGCCTCATTCACCTGGCTCCTTTGAAGAAGATGGTCTCACTCCTTGCCCGTCTCCTGACGATGTACCGGAACAGGTACAGTCCTCCAACGATGAGAAGGATAATCCCAAGGAAAGTTCCAATGATGGCTCCTGACACAACTCCAGCACCGATTGGGGGGACTGTGGAGAGCAGACAGAGACAAACTCTCATCGATTGCTTGTCATTGAGATATGCAGATATTTTGGATGGATTCCCTGCCCATTAGCTGTGGGAACTTGTCTCTACCCCAGTCACCTCTAGATTCACTTCCCGACTCCTTTGGACCAACACCCCTCCGCATGTTTGTAATCCCCACCAGGACGTACACCGCTCGATCTCTGTAACCTTGCCAGCCCACAAACACGCCCTATCTCAGTAGCCGCCAGTGAGGCCTTCCTAAATCTACAAACCTTTGCAACTCCCACACCCTCCCTATCTTTGTAACCCACCCCCTTTGGTCCTTGCACCCCTCTATATTTCTGTAATCCCTTTCACCCGTCCCTTTGTCCATGACCCTCTGCATAATCCCCAGCTGCTTCAAATCCACCATCCCTGGGTTTCAGTCACTTTGCTATTGGCAGTCACAGCTTCAGCAACCTGTGGACCAGGTCCTTGAATACTCTTCTGCCCAGCCTCATTTGCTGCTCTATCACCCTCCTTCGTGGCTGATCTTTGACTAAACCTGATGAGCAGTTTTTCCAACAGTTTAGATATTTTTGTGGATGACATGCATCATATTGTTGGAATGCTCAGACTGACCCAGATGACTTTATTATCTGCCCAGGTTGCGGCCAATTTAGCTTACTTCTGTCGTAAACTGTCAGGTGAACGTCTGAGGATGTGCCGACCACATCAGGAGGGTTCTTGACATCGCAGGTGAAGGTGCCGTTGTCAATGTAGTCCAGGTTTCGGATGACAATTGAGCCATCCTGCTTGGATATGTCCCCGACCCACTCCACTCTTCCCCTGAACTGGCCCCACTTCTCGATGTAAGGAACTCCGTTGCCATAGTGAAAGATCTGTAATGCAAGTGAGAAAAGATTGGTACTGGCACCAGGTGTAGACATGTCTGTACACTGTTCAGCCACATAAGTTGCTGCATCAGCTGATTCTCAGTGGATTTGTCCACGGCACATCAGCCATTTGGCCTGACCCCCAAGCCCATCACCTTGGAGCCCAGCAACCACCATCCAGGCACTTCATGAACACCTCCCAATGTCGATGAGTCATCGGTGGGATGATATGAACATAGTGTCCCAAATCCCATTAGCAATCCCCTCTCCCCACAGATCAGCACTCACCGAGATAATCTCCCTGGAGTTGTCAGGACGGAATCTCCAGCTCAGCGTGGTAAGGTCAGAGACATATTCATTGGACCAGAATCCGCAGTACAGCGTCACATCCGAGCCCACGGTTTTATGGAGGTTATGGTGTGTGGTCACCGAAATGGCATGTGTTGGGTTCAGCACTGACCGAGGCAAAGAGGGATGTTAATTCACAGAAGTAAGCTGTAAACCGTCTCACACTGCCTTTAATAATCCTCTCCCCTTGCATCCTGCATTGCTGAATATCTCCACTCATGTTAATCCAGCTCCCTCACACTGTCCCTCAGTAACACCTCTCGCCCAGAACTCTGTGTCACTGACTGTGTCTCCAGTAATTTTAGTCCCGTTCTTTCCTCCCATTCGGGTAAAACATGCCCAGGGAAGGCAAGGCTTAGACACAGAGTGAGGCACTGTCTACAATTGTGTTAAAGAAGGAACTGCAGATGCTGGAAAATCGAGAGTAACACAAAAAGCTGGAGAAACTCAGCGGGTGCAGCAGCATCTGTGGCCGAAACGTTACCTATCTCCTTCGCTCCACAGATGCTGCTGCACCCGCTGAGTTTCTCCAGCTTTTTGTGTTACCCACTGTCTACAATTGTCCTGTTGCACAGTCCCAGGATGCAGATTATAATAAGAATCCTACTACCCCTTCCCTGCATACACTCGCAGGCTATAGGTCAGACAAAGAGTAGATCCAAAGTTGGTTTGTTGTTTTTCTGATTGGAAGTTTGTAGCCAGTGGTGTACCTCGGCGATCGATGCTGGCGTCCTTATTCTTTGTGATATATATGTATGACCTGGGTGAGACTGCAGAATATATCATTAATACGTTTGCAGATGACACAAATGCTTTGGTGCTATGGATAGCAAGGAATAGCAAGGAAGATTGTCTTTGACTGCAGCTGGATATAGATCAACTAAACGTTGGGGAGCTTAGAAAGTGTTGCTAATTAAAATGTAATTCTGACAGATGTACGGTGTTGCATTTGGGGAGGGAAAACAAAGGTGGGGGATCGGGCATGTTGATTAACAGAAACTTGCGATACAAGTATATAATTCCCTGAAAATGGGAAAACAGGTGGATAGGGGGTCAAAGCAGGCAGGTGAGGTGTCTACCTTCAAAAGTTAGAACATGGAATATAAGAGCAATAAATGTTGCCGCTTGATAAAACATTGGTTCTATTGCATTTAAGTCTCGTGTGCAGTTCTGGCCGCCACACTATGGGAAGGATATGACCACGCTGGAGTGAGAACAGAGCAGAATGTTGCCTAGGATGGAACATTGTTTCTAAGGAGAAACTGTGGGCTGAGTTTATTGTTTTATTTTCACTGTTGCTCAGAGGGGTGACCTGTTCGAGATACACAAAACAGTAAAAAAAATAGTCAGAGAATGGAATCTTTTTCCCCATGATGGGGTAGTTAAAACAAAAGAGCATAGGTTAGGTGAAAAGTTGGAAGGCTTGAGAAAATCTGAGGCAATATTTTCCCCCAGAGGGAGGTTGGAACCTGGAACAGATTACATGATGGGATAGTGGAAGCACAGATTCTCACATCTTCTAAGAAGCATTTGGATGGGCACCCGAATTACCAAGGCATGGAAGGTTAGGAACCCAGTGAATCTGAATGGGATTAATGCAAATGGGTACTTGATAGGCAGCATGGACACCATGGGCCAAAGAGCCTGTTTCCATTGCCTTCATGACTCTATGACTCTAATTCTATATAGCTGTCTCTACACTGCCTCGTCACACTCTCCCAGGACATGGGTTAGACACAGTGTGAAGCTCTCTCAACGCTGTCCCAACATACAGCCTTGGGTCAGAGATAACAAGAGGTTCTTGTTTTGTTTCACTGCGCTGGTGAAAGAGGTGAATTCCTGTTCAGTGACAGTGCTTTGGATTCCAAACTCCGCCTTGATCAATGCCAGCCCACTGGATGGCATTCCAGGGAAAGTTGCATGGGCTGCTGGCATTCCGTGGGAATACAATGATACACTGTCATATGAGGAAAGATTGAAAAGACTAGGCTTGTATTCACTGGAGTTTAGAAGGATGAGGGGGGATCTTATAGAAACATATAAAGTTATAAAAGGACTGGACAAGCTAGATGCAGGAAAAATGTTCCCAATGTTGGGCGCGTCCAGAACCAGTGGCAACAGTCTTAGAATAAAGGGGAGGTCATTTAAGACGGAGGTGAGAAAAAACGTTTTCACTCAGAGAGTTGTGAATTTATGGAATTCCCTGCCACAGTGGAGGCCAAATCACTGGATGGGTTTAAGAGAGTTAGATAGAGCTCTAGGGGCTAGTGGAGTCAAGGGATATGGGGATAACGCAGGCACGGGTTATTGATAGCGGATGATCAGCCATGATCACAATGAATGGCGGTGCTGGCTCGAAGGGCCGAATGGCCTCCTCCTGCACCTATGTTTCTATGTTTCTATAGTTGACAGTGTCTGCATAGGTTTTTGTCTGTGGAAACTCTCACTGTACCCACACCACTATATGGTCTGTATACACATTGGGCAGCCTATTCATTATCGGACAGAAACTGTGACAACTCAATAGTCAATAGGTGCAGGAGTAGGCCATTTGGCCCTTCAAGCCAGCACCGCCATTCAATGTGATCATTGCTAATCATCCCCAATCAGTACCCCGTTCCTGCCTTCTCCCCATATCCCGACTCCGCTGTTTTTAAGAGCCCTATCTAGCTCTCGAAAGCCTCTACCTAGCTCTCTCTTGAAACTCGTCTCTATCCCAGTCACCTCCAGATTCACTTCCCACTCCTTTGGGCCAACACCCCGCATGTTTATAATCCCCACCAGGCCATACACGACTCGATCTCTAACTCTGAAGCCCACAAACACCGTCCTCCCTCTCCACCCACACAACAGGCAGCCCATTCCCCATCTAGGGGATTAGCCGTCTCACCAACCACTCCCCACATACACACGCTAAGCAATTTGATCCCATCAGAGCGGTTTAACCATATAACCATATAACAATTACAGCACGGAAACAGGCCATCTCGGCCCTTCAAGTCCATGCCGAACAACTTTTTTCCCTTAGTCCCACCTGACTGCACTCATACCATAACCCTCCATACCCTTCTCATCCATATGCCTATCCAATTTATTTTTAAATAATACCAACGAACCTGCCGCCACCACTTCCACTGGAAGCTCATTCCACACCGCTACCACTCTCTGAGTAAAGAAGTTCCCCCTCATGTTACCCCTAAACCTCTGCCCCTTAATTCTAAAGTCATGTCCTCTTGTTTGAATCTTCCCTATTCTCATAGGGAAAAGCTTGTCCACATCAACTCTGTCTATCCCTCTCATCATTTTAAAGACCTCTATCAAGTCCCCCCTTAACCTTCTGCGCTCCAGAGAATAAAGACCTAACTTATTCAACCTATCTCTGTAACTTAGCTGTTGAAACCCAGGCAACATTCTAATAAATCTCCTCTGTACCCTCTCTATTTTGTTGACATCCTTCCTATAATTGGGCGACCAAAACTGTACACTATACTCCAGATTTGGTCTCACCAATGCCTTGTACAATTTTAACATTACATCCCAGCTTCTATACTCAATGCTCTGATTTATAAAGGCTAGCATACCAAAAGCTTTCCCTACCTAATCCATGTTGGAGGGCACTAACCCTCAATCACTCTCCCCATTTATAGGAGATACTTTAGTATGTGACCCATTAGTAACCTCAGTAACCCTCTCAGTAACCTTCTCCCACCCCAGTCCCCCACCATCGCACCTTCCCCGCCACCGGCTGCAAGCAGGGGTTGGTGGAACGTTGACATTGCCATGATCCTTACCCGAGAGTGCGTACAGCAGGGTAACGCAGCAGAAATATGCAGCCTTCTCGTTGTGGCCCATGTTTGCCCCAGGAGTTCGTGAACGAGGAAACAGTAGTAGCTGAGAAGTTCTCCCTGATGTCTGTGATGCCCCTGCTGTCACACAACTAGCCCTTGTCCCGCTCTCTGTCTCGGTAACACTATGCCACCAGCGGCTTTTAAGCTGGAATGACCCCGCCCCTGGCCATCGAGCCTCTGAGCTGGGGGCTGGGGTGGGCTGGACTGGTGGCAGTGACAGGGAGAAAGCTGCACTGGGTGGGCATTCAGCATGGCCACAAAGAAACAAGTGTTTAACAAGAGAGCGCACACACTCACACACTCATACTCACACACAAACACAGAGAATTCCGAGGATTGTTCTGGAACAAAGGAGAAAGTCTGCTCATCCATCGGCATACGGGGGAGATGTCACTGAACAAGGATTGCTGGCATTACCAGTTAACCGCCTAGGTTCTGAAGCTTTACCCCGTCCAAACAGGGCAAGGGCCAGAAGAATCTTTACTGCATTTGAATCGAGGATTCAGGGGTTTATACATACAGGATAGCAGATCCTCAGGAAATATTTGTAGGCTGGGATCTTATCCAAGAGTTTGGGAGTTCAGATAAAGAATAACTGATCCCAGAGTGAGTTTTGTGCTGGCTTCTAATGCAGAGTTTCAGTGGGATTACACACAGAATAGCAGATCCCCATGAGAGAGTTACAGGCTGGGATTGAATCAGGGATTTTTGGTTTATAAAACATACTACAGCACAGGAATGGGCCCTCCAGCCTAGTTTGCACTGAACATGATGCCTAACAAAACTGATCTCATGTACCTGTACATGTTCCATATCCCTCTATTCCCTGCACTTCCATGTGGCTATCTAAAAGCCTCTTAAACACCACTATCCTATCTGCCTCCACTATTACCACCATGGCAATGCATTTCTTGACCCGCACATCTCCATTAAACTTTCCCCCTCTCATCTGTAGCTATGCCCTCCCAGGGAAAAGGTCCTGACTGTCTACGCTATCTTATAATTTTATATACTTCTATCAAGTCTCCCCTCAACCTCCGGCATTCCGTAGAAAACAATCCAAGTCAATCCAAGCTCATCCTGTAGCTAAAACCCTTTAATCCAGGCAGCATCTGGTAAATTTCCTTGGCGCCCTTTCCAAAGCCTCTGCATCTTTCCTGTATTTGGGCGACAAGAAGTGCACTCAATACTCCAAATGCAGCCTAAAGAATGTCCCATTGATTTCCTGACTCCTAAATGTAAATGCCCCTAGTAATTAGACCAAGCATCCCATATGCCTTCTCTACCACCCTATGTACGTGCTGCCACCTTTAGCGAGCGAGGAACTTGGATTCCAAGACGTTTCTGCACATCAATGCTGTTTAGGGTCTTGCCATGAAATGTATACTCTCTCCTTACATTCAACCTGCCAAAGGCAACACCTCACATTTGCTCGGATTAGTATTCATCGAGCAAACTCCATCTGCCATTTCTCCATCCATTTCTGCAGCTGAACTATATCCCGCTGTGTCTTCTGACAGCACACCTCACTGTCTGCAACTTCTCCAATTTTGGTGTCATCAGCAAACGTACTCACCGGCTGATTTACTTTTATGTCAGGGTCATTTATATTTCACACACAGAAGAGGTTCCAGCACGGATTGCTGCAAAACTCCACTGGTCACAGACCTCCAGCCAGGATATTTCCCTTCAATAGACAATAGATGCAGGAGTAGGCCATTCGGCTCTTTGAGCCAGCACCACCATTCACTGTGATCATGGCTGATCATCCACAATCAGCACCCAGTTCCTGCCTTCTCCCCATATCCTTTGACTCGAAGAGGTCAAGGACCATCCTTCTAAGAGGTCTTTGTAACTCTCTCTTGAAAGCATCCAGAGAATTGGCCTCCACTGCCCTCTGAGGCAGAGAATTCCACAGATCCACAATTCTCTGAGTGAAAATGTTTTTCCTCATCTCCGTTCTAAATGGCCTACCCCTTATTCTTAAACTGTGGCCCCTGGTTGTGGACTCCCCCAACATCGGGAACATGTTTCCTGCCTCTAGCGTGTCCAATCCCTTAATAATCTTATGTTTCAATAAGATCCCCTCTCATCTTTCTAAATTCCAGTGTACACAAGCCCTTCCACCACAATCCTCCATCTTCTCTGAATAAGCCAGTTCTGAATCCATAGGACAAAGTTATTGTGAATCCCATACATCTTAATTTTCTGAATCAGCTTTCCATAATGGATCTTATCAAAATAATCCATGTATACAACATTCAATCTCCTTTGTCACCACATTAGTGAAACATGACCTGCAACATACAAAACCATGCTAAGCCACGTACAAAGCCAAAGCTATCCATAATTGGCCGGTTCTATTCCAAATGGAAGTAAATCATATGTTAATGAATTCTCTCCAATTGTTTTCCTACTACTGACAGTCTGAAGAAGGGTCTCGACCCGAAACGTCGCCTATCTCCTTCGCTCCTTAGATGCTGCTGCACCCGCTGAGTTTCTCCAGCTTTTTGTGTAACCCTCGATTCTCCAGCATCTGCAGTTCCTTCTTTAACACTTTGTCTACTCCACTGCGATATCTCCTCAAGGTATGCCTACTTTGAAGAAGTTCTCCTCCTCCCTACGAAGACAGTTTCACAACCTCCTCTCTAACTGCTCCCCCTCTGTGATACCCCCTTCCCTCCAACTCTACGACCACATCCTCACCCAGACTCGATACCACAGCCACATCTGCTTCCTCAGGGCCTGCCTGCGCCTCCATCTCATACCTCGTGGATTCCAGCTCCAATTCCCTGCCTCCCAGTTCGGACCCAGTACCGACTGGCCATCCGCCGCCACACTGTACAATTCTCCAACCGGGCATTAAGATCCACCCTGGTTGCAATGCGCCGGCACCAGCAGGACCTCGCATTGGCTCTCCCGAATCTTCGGGCCTCACTCACCCAGACCTGCAACGGACCCCAACTACACTACATCCTCCGGAAGATCCACTGCTTCAATCAGCAATTCCTGTCCCATCTTACCTCCACCAAGGACCTGAAATTAGCCCGCCTCCAGGCTGTTCCAGCTAACGACAATCCCCGACTCGACCGCCCGCAGGCCCCGGGCCCCAACTCTGGCCCGAGCCTCCGGCCTGAGTCCCCCGACGCAAAGCAGTCTGAAGAAGGGTCTCGACCCGAAACGTCGCCTATCTCCTTCGCTCCTTAAATGCTGCTGCACCCGCTGAGTTTCTCCAGCTTTTTGTGTAACCCACTGACATTAGGCTTACTGGTCTATAGTTATCGTAGATTCTCTCTACTTTCTTCCTTAAAAAATTGGAACAACATTGGTCACTCTCCAATCCATATAACAATTACAGCACGGAAACAGGCCCTTTCGGCCCTTCCAGTCTGTGCCGACGGACTCAATCCTCCAGGACTGAGAAGCTAGAGAAGACACAAAGATCTTTCGCTATGCCACACGATCTCATCTCTTCCCTCCCTTAAGATTTGCGATAGACCCCTAGCTTTAGAGACATCCATCTTAATGTACTTCAAAAATCTCAGCACCACCTCCTCAATCTCATACTCCTTCTTAACACTGATCTTGCTGTCCTTCAATTCCTTCTTAGTGAATACAGATGTAAAGTAATCATCTATGTCTAGTGACACCTATATCCTCTGACTCCAAGCATGGATGCCCCCTTTATCTTTGAGAGGACCTACATTCTCCCTGGTCACCCTCTTTATTTTTAAAGAACCCATAAAAAGCCATGGGATTTTCCTTAATCTGACCTACCAATGTCATTACATGGCCCCTTCTAGCCGCCTACTCACTTTACATTCATAAACCCCATCAAATGCCACCTTCTAAACCACTCCTACAAGTCATCTGTGGATTTAGCCAATAACAAGTGATCCAATCTACCCAATCTAGTCTCTTTAGCTCCTGACTAATGACATTACAATCTGCCCCAACATCCAGACCCATCTCTTCAAAATAATCTTAAAACCTTTGGAGTTATGATCAATATCCTTAAACTCTTCTTCCACTGCAACATCATTCACTTGGCCAGGAAAATTTCCCAGTGCAAGATCCAGTACGGTCCCTCGAGTCAGACTCTCCATTTACTGGTTAAGGAAACCTTGGATACACATAACAATTGCCCTGAGTAAGTCCCAGTCAATACTGGGAAAGTAAAAGTCAACCCTGTGGTTCTTGCATACGTCTGTGATTTGTCGAGATATGTGTTCCTCTTTTGCCCGCTGGCGATTGAATAGCCTATATTATATTCTCATAAGAGTAATAGACACAATATGTTGGAGTAACTCAGCGGGACAGGCAGCATCTGTGGATAGAAGGATTGGGTGAAGTTTCTGGGTGGAGCCCCTTCTTCAAACTGTTGGGGGAGAGATACAGAGATAAGGAAGTGTAAGGTATGAAAATGAGAAAGAGGCTGGATATCAAGGAAAATATAGAATCGTTCATTGTTAGCTATGAGAAAGTAACAATGGAGGAGGCCCAGGACAGAAAGGCCAGTGTGGGAATGGGAGGGGGAGTTAAATAGTTTATCAACCGGGAGATTTGATTTTGATTTTTTGATTTTGATTTTGATTTTATTATTTGTCATTCGAACCTCAGAGGCTCGAACGAAACTCCGTTTCTACATGCCATACACAATTCATAAAAAAAAACACAGACAATTCAATTCACACAAACATCCATCACAGTGAATCTCCTCCTCACTGTGATGGAGATCGGGTAGGTTTAGGCAGATGAGATCGGGTAGGTTTAGGCAGACTGAGCAGAGGTGTTCCACGGAACAGTCTGTACGAATAGGCAGCAACACTTCTTCCTCAATAACCATTAGTACAGAAGCATCTCAAGGCTGCATGCTCAGCTCCCTGCTCTATTCACCCTATACCCACAACTGTGTAGCCGGACACAGTGCAAATTCCATCTTCATGTTCGCCAACGACACCACCATTGTTAGACGAATTTCAGATGATGATACGTCATGATGATAAGAGTATAGAAGTGAGATTGATCGACGATCTAAATGGTGCCAGTACAACAACTAGGCTCTCAAGGAGTACAGAGGGAGAGGGAGTACAGAGAAAGTTCACCAGGCTGATTCCTGGGATGTCAGGACTTTCATATGAAGAAATACTGGATAGACTTGGCTTGTACTCGCTAGAATTTAGAAGATTGAGGGGGGATCTTATAGAAACGTACAAAATTCTTAAGGGGTTGGACAGGCTAGATGCAGGAAGATTGTTCCAGATGTTGGGGGAGTCCAGAACAAGGGGTCACAGTTTAAGAATAAGGGGGAAATCTTTTAGGACCGACTTGAGAAAAACGTTTTTCACACAGAGAGTGGTGAGTCTCTGGAATTCTCTGCCACAGAAGGTAGTTGAGGCCAGTTAATTGGCTATATTTAAGAGGGAGTTAGATGTGGCCCTTGTGGTAGAGGGCTCAGGGGGTATGGACAGGAGGCAGGTACAGGATACTGAATTGGATGATCAGCCATGATCATATTGAATGGCTGTGCAGGCTCGAAGGGCCGAATTGCCTACTCCTGCACCTATTTTCTATGTTTCTATGTAAGGATGGATGGAATGGGTGACGTTTCGTGACGAGACCCTTCTTCAGACTGAGTCAGGGGAGAGGGAGATACAGAAATAAGGAAGTGTAAGATGTGAAAATGAAACAAAGTGGATAGACATCAAGGAAAATGTACTCATCTGCTACATCCGCTGTTCCAGCTGTGGACTCCTATATATCGGCGAGTCCAAGTGAAGGCTCTGAGATCATTTCGCTGAACACCTCCGCTCAGTCCACATAAATCTGCCTGATCTCCCAGTTGCTAAACACTTTAACTCCCCCTCCCATTTCCATATTGACCTTTCTGTCCTGGGCCTCCTCCATTGTCAGAGTGAGGCCAAATGCAAATTGGAGGAACAGCACCTCACATTTCGCTTGGGCAGCTTACACCCCAGTGGTATGAACATTGACTTCTCTAACTTCAAGTAACCCTTGCCTTCCCCCTCTCTATATCCCTCCCCCTTCCCAGTTCTCTGACAAGTTTACATTGTATCTCTGTTAGCGTTGTTGTTGCCTTCTCCGAGCTAACCATGATCTATTCTACATGTTCCTTGATCCTGAACCCCTTTGTCTCATTTTCACACCTTACAATTCCATAACTCTGTATCTCCCTCTCCCCTGATTCAGCCTGAAGAAGGGTCTCGACTTGAAACGTCACCCATTCCTTCTATCCAGAGATGCTGTGTGTCCTGTTGTATTACTCCAGATTTTTGTATCTATCTTCGCTTTAAAGCAGTATCTGCAGTTCTTTCCAACCGTCAGAGTAATTACTCCTGTCTTATCTTTGAACTCAAACCATAATTTCTCAGCAGACGTACCTTCCAGTATGTGCTCTATGAGTGACATTCAAAACAACTCCTCCACTACTTTTACCCATCTCTCTATCCCATCTGAATTATTGAAACCCAGGTACATTGAGCTGTCAATCGTCCCTCTCAAGGTCGTACCTTCAGGGTCGGAAGTGGAGCAACAGGTGAAGGAGTGCGGGGATTGGCTGAGAGGTAAGCTCTTGGGAGTTTTTTCTGTGTTTCTTTTCAGTGGCCAGTCAAGTCAAGTCACTTTTATTTCTATAGCACATTTAAAAAACAACTCTCGTTGACCAATGTTGGTGAAGGTACTAACGTTATAACCATATAACAATTACAGCACGGAAACAGGCCTTCCCGGCCCTTCCAGTCCGTGCCGACCATTTATTTTCCCCTAGTCCCATCTACCTGCACTCAGACCATTCCCTTCCTGTCCATATACCTATCCACTTTACTTTTAAATGTTAAAATCGATCCTGCCTCCACCACTTCTGCAGGAAGATCATTCCACACAGCCACCACTCTCTGAGTAAAGAAGTTTCCCCCTCATGTTACCCATAAACTTCTGTCCCTTAATACTTGGCAGTTGGTTTAAAAGCTGGGCAGGAGCAGCCTCGAGCACATACCTTCAAGGTCAGAAGCAGAGCAGCCAATAATTGGTGAATTAATCAGCCAATATAAGTCAAGTTTGCTCTAGGGGAGCGGCCTGTCGGGGAGCAGCCTTGTCCAGGGAAGTGCCTTGTGAGAAAAGTTCGAGTCTTTGGCTCGAGTGAGAAAATTCCGAGTCTTTGGCTCAAGAGTGTTTGGCGAGGAGGCTGAGGAGAGGAGACTACGTCAAACGTTGGAGAGGACGGGATGTGGGTAAGATATGATGGGTAAGATGATTCATTGTGAGGCTTGCAGAATGTGTGAGGTCAGGGACACTGATGGTGCCTCTGGCTGCTACAACTGTGGTAAATGTGTCCAGGTTCAGCTCCGGGAGGACCCTGTTGGGGCACTGGAGAAGCAACTTGATGACCTCAGGATCATCCGGGAAAACAAGTTTCCTGGACAGGACCTACAGTAAGATCGTTACACCGAAGATACCCAAAGAAAGATGGTGGGTGATGATGGGGAAGGGAAGGAAGCTTGGAGTACAGGAGACCCCAGGGGATGTACCTCTTGAAAACAGGTTCACCCTCTTGGAAGCTGTCGGGACAGAAGACGCTGCCATTATGAGCGGGGGACAGGTCTAAAAGTCAAAATGTGGCGCTGAAGAGACAGACGTCAGGTAGAGCAATGGTAGTCAGGGACTCCATTGTGAGAGGTACAGACAGGGGTTTCTGCGGCAACAGGCAGGATTCAAGGATGGTGTGTTGCCTCCCTGGTGCCAGGATCCTGGATGTCATGAACCGATTGCAGGGCATCATCAAGGGTGAAGGTGAGCAGCCGGATGTGGTCGTGCATGTCGGCACAAATGACATCAGGAAGAAGAGAAAAGACATTCTGCAGCGTGACTTCAAAAAACTCAGAAGAAGGCTGAAAAGCAGGACCTCGAGGGTGGTTATCTCTGGTTTGCTTCCAGTTCCATGTGCTGGTGAGGCAGGAACAGGGAAATAGGAATGTGTGGCTGAGGAGCTGGTGCGGGAAGCAGGAATTTAGATTCTGAGACCACTGGAATCTGTTTTGGGGGAATTATAGACCAGTTAGCCTGACAATACTCCAAAATAGGGAAGATGCTGGAGTCAATTATAAAAGATAAAATAACGGCACCTTTGGATAGCAGTAACAGGATCAGTCCGAGTCAGCATGGATTTACCAAGGGGAAATCATGCTTGACTAATCTTCTGGAATTTTTGAGCATGTAACTGGGAAAATGGACAAGGGAGAGCTAGTGGATGTAGTGTACCTGGAATTTCAGAAAGCATTTGATAAGGTCCCACATAGGAGATTAGTGGGCAAAATTAGAACACATTGTATTGGGGGTGGGATACTGACATGGATAGAAAAATGGTTGGCAGACAGGAAACAAAGAGTAGGGATTAACGGGTCAATTTCAGAATGGCAGGTAGTGACTAGTGGGGTACTGCAAGGCTCGGTGCTGGGACCGCAGCTATTTACAATATACATTAATGACACAAAGCTGGGTGGCAGTGTGAACTGTGAGGAGGATGCTATGAGAATGCAGGGTGACTTGCACAGGTTGGGTGAGTGGGCAGATGCATGGCAGATGCAGTTTAATGTGGATACATGTGAGGTTATCCACTTTGTTGGCAAAACCAGGAAGGCGGATTATTATCTGAATGGTGTCAAGTTGGGAAAAGGGGAAGTAGAACGAGATCTGGGGGTCCGTGTTCATCAGTTACTGAAAGTAAACATGCAGGTACAGCAGGTAGTGAAGAAAGCGAATGGCATGTTGGCCTTCATAACAAGTGTAGTTGAGTATAGGAGCAAAGAGGTACTTCTGAAGTTGTACCGGGCCCTAGTGAGACCACACCTGGAGTATTGTATGCAGTTTTGGTCTCCAAATTTGAGGAAGGACATTCTTGCTATTGAGGGAGTGCAGCATTGGTTCACAAGGTTAATTCCTGGGATGGCGGGACTGTCATATGTTGATAGAATGGAGCGGCTGGGCTTGTATATTCTGGAATCTAGAAGGATCAGAGGTGATATTATTGAAACATGAAATTATTAACGGATTGGACAACCTAGAGGCAGGAAACATGTTTCTGAGTTAGGGGAATCCAGAACCAGGGGCCACAGTTTAAGAATAAGGGGTAAGCTATTTAGAACGGAGATGGGGAAAAAAACTTTTTCACGCAGAGAGTTCTGAATCTGTGGTATTCTCTGCCTCAGAAGACAGTGGAGGCCAATTATCTGGATGCTTTCAAGAGAAAGTTAGATACTCTTAAAGATAGCGGAGTCAGGGGATATGGCAAGAAGGCAGGAATGGGGTACTAATTGTAGATGGCTACACAAAAGGCTGGAGAAACTCAGCGGGTGCAGCAGCATCTAAGGAGCGAAGGAGATAGGCGACGTTTCGGGTCGAGACCCTTCTTCAGACTGGGTCTCGAAGAAGGTCTGAAGAACCTGAGTCTGAAGAAGGGTCTCGACCCGAAACGTCGCCTATCTCCTTCGCTCCTTAGATGCTGCTGCACCCGCTGAGTTTCTCCAGCCTTTTGTGTAACCCTCGATTCTCCAGCATCTGCAGTTCCTTCTTTAATACTAATTGTAGATGATCAGCCATGATCATATTGAACGGCGGTGCTGGCTCGAAGGGCCGAATGGCCTCCTGCTGCACCTATTGTCTATTGTTTATTGTTTCACAACCAAGTGTCTGCAATAGCCACATCATAATTCCAAACTCTGATCCACACTCTAAGTTCATCAGCTTTACCCTCAATACTCTCATTAGATCAGTGAACATAGATCAGCCTTTCACTATCCCCATATTCATGAACCTTTCCCTGCCTGTGCTTCCTTTGAGAATTAGTTATCTTCCACTATCTAATCTGCCTTTCCATTTGTGTAGGAAAAAACTGCAGATGCTGGTTTTACTCAAAGACAGACACAAAATGCTGGAGTAACTCAATGGGACAGGCAGTATTTCTGGAGAGAAGGAATGGGTGATGTTTCAGGTTGAGACCATTCTTCAGTCTGAATTCCTTCTCTCCAGAGAAGCTGCCTGTCCCACTGAGTTACTCCAGCATTGTGTGTCTGCCTTTCCATATATTGATCTGCTGCTCTGATTCATGGGCAGAATCACAAATCCCTGGGAGTGAGTTACATCTTATCTAGATGCTCAGATGGGGGTTATATATGAAATAACAATTAAATAACAACTTTGAGAGTGGTTTACAGGCTTGAATCTGATCCAAGAATTCAGAATTTATACATAGTATTATATAACAAGAAAACAGGCCCTTCAGCCCAAACGACCAACATGTCCCATCTATACTAATCCCATCTGCCTGCATTTGGTCCATATCCCTCAAAACCTGTCCTATCCACGTACCTGTCTAAATGTTTCTTAAACATCGTGACCTGCCTCAATTACCTTCTCTGGTTCCATACACCCACCACCCTTTGTGTGAGAAAGTTACCCCTCAGGTTCCTATTAAATATTTTCCCCCCTTACCTTAAACCTATGTCCTCTGGTTCTTGATTCCCCTATTCTGGGCAAGATACTGTGCGTCTACGTGTTCTATTTTTTACACCTCTATAAGATCACCCCTCATCCTCCTGCGTTCCAAGGTTTAGAGTCCTAGACTGCTCAACCTCTCTCTGGAACTCAGGCCCTTGAGTCCTGGCAACATCCTTGTAAATGCTCTCTGCACCCTTTCAAAGGCCCTGTCTGAGTCCATCATTTATATTCTTACATAGGCTCCCTTTTGCATTATGATCAAACTTGCAATCTCTTTGGACATCCTACATACCCTTGCTTTGACATTCTCCTCCCACGACCTCACTAGAACAAGCCAGCTTTGATCTTCAATCTCCTGGTCTTTAAATGATTCCCACATGTAAGATGTAGACTTACCTGATAACATTTGCCCCCAATGTACCCTCCTGAGCTCCTGCGTAATAAAGTTGTAGTTTGCCTTACACCAGTTTAGTACTTTGCAGCAAGGTCTCCCTAGTCAATCTTAAAACTTAGGGAGAGCACCTACAAAATGCTCTGCCACTGAAATGCTGGTCACCTGGTCAAGCTCATTTCCCAACACAAGGTCCAGTATATTCCCGTCTTGAGTTGGACTATCCACATACTATTTCAAGAAACCTTCTTCGATACAGGTCGCAAAGATTTTAATCTTCTCCTAACTCCCTATATTCATTTCACAGGACCTCTTCCCTTCCCCTAGTTATGTCATTTGTGTCAATGTGGGCAATGGTTTCTGGCTTCTTGCTCTCCTCCTTGAACTTCTTGCTCTCCTCCTCTCCTCCTCCTCTGCAATTGTTTGGGGACATCCCGAACCTTGGCACTTGGGAGACATCCTTGGGTCCACTTTGTTGCCACAGAATCTTCTATTTGTCCCTCTAACCAACATGTCTCCTATCATGATGGCTCTGTCTGATGTTTCCCATCCCGGCTGGGGCTCAGAACAGCCTGACTACAGATTGGACTGCTGCTGCAGCTGCTGCTGCTGCTGCTGGCTGGCTGGTCCTCACCCACAACAGCATTCAAAGGAGCATCCCTGTTGTGGAGAGGAATGGCCCACGGGATTCCTGCCCTCTCTGCTTGCTCTCTTTCCTGGTGGTCACCCATTTACTTCCTGCCTGTACTTTAGGGGTGACCACCTTGATTGCATTCATGCATAGCATCATTTGATTTGTTAGGATAGAATGAAAACAAAAGCTTTTCACTCAACCTGTGCACATGAGACAGTAATAAAACTAAGTGTATGGTATGGTGGAGATACATTTTTGTATATCGTTCAGTACATATTACTATACGTAAGCACTTAGATATATATCAGATACGCACCCCAGATAGAACAATAGTACACTGAGACAGAATAAGTTGCCAGTTTGGTGCCATTTTCAAGTCCCAGTTGTAAGTGCAGTGATCTTGATGGCATTGCAGGGTTGGCCAAGTGTAGCTGTGCTGTCCTCCGTCGCTGCTCCAATGCTGTGGGCTGCGTGCGGTTCAGGTGCACGGCCTCTTGGAGTGGCGTCTGATCCAGCCGAGTCTCAGATTGTTGCAGGGCCTCCAGCGATCCACTCCCCCATTGAGGCCGTGCACTCCCTCCTGCAGCCGCAGGTCTTTATTCTTTGGAGCGCAGAAGGTTAAGGGGGGACTTGATTGAGGTCTTTAAAATGATGAAAGGGATAGACAGAGTTGACGTGGATAAGCTTTTCCCATTGAGGGTAGGAAAGATTCAAACAAGAGGGCATGACATGAGAATTAAGGGACAGAAGTTTAGGGGTAACATGAGGGGGAACTTCTTTACTCAGAGAGTGGTGGCTGTGTGGAATGATCTTCCTGCAGAAGTGGTGGAGGCAGGATCGATTTTAACATTTAAAAGTAAAGTGGATAGGTATATGGACGGGAAGGGAATGGAGGGATATGGTCTGAGTGCAGGTAGATGGGACTAGGGGAAAATAAATGGTTGGCACGGACTGGAATGGCTGAGAAGGCCTGTTTCCGTGCTGTAATTGTTATATGGTTATATGGTTATGCTTACCTCCAAGTGGGTTGCCCTAGCTCCTCGATCCGTGGCGGGCAAGCCGGGCCTTCCGGGTGGATTCTGGTCCATGGTGCGGGTCCTCTGTTCGTGGTGAGCAGGCTGGGCCACCATCTGTGGCAGGCATGTTGAGCCTACCGGACAAGGCCCTGGTCACTGGCAGGCGAGTCGGGTCTACCGGGTGGGTCCTCGGTCTACGGGCCGCGGCTCACTGCGATTCTCCCCAGGATCATTATAGTATGTTTTCCTCCATGGGTCGGGACATTGAATATAATAGTCAAGTAGTCATGTTGTAGCTTTATAGAACTTTGGTCAGGACACATTTGGAGCAATGTGTGTAGTTTTTGTCGCACCATTTTCTCTGGCGAGTCGGGGGTTGAAGGGAGACCTGATAGAAGTGTATACATTTATGAGAGGCATAAATAGGGTTGACAATCCCAATTTTTTTTCCCCAGAGGGGAAATGTCAAGGACTACATATCCCTTGATTCCATGTATGGGCAAGTTAGGCCGAAGGACCTGTTTCCATGCAGTGTACCTTCATGACTTTATGACGCTATATAGAATAACCGATCCCTGGGTTTGTGTAATAGGCTGGTATCTGATCCAAAAGCTTGTGGATTTATATATAGAATAGCCAAAACCCGGAAGTGAGTTACACGCCCGGATTTAATTCAGGGATTTGGGTTTTTCAAGGTTTCAAGGTCAGTTTATTGTCACATGTACCAGTGAAATTCGCATTACCATACGCTTCGACACACAACTACATAAAAGTTAACATAAACATCCACCACAGTGGATTCCCCACCTTCCTCACTGTGATGGAAGGCAATAAGGTCCAATCTCCTTCCTCTTTATTCTCCCGTGGTCGGGGCAGTCGATAGAGTAAAAAAACCCAGGAGTGAATTACAGGCTGGTATCCAATTAAGTAGTGTGGGGTTTTATATGCAGAAAAACATAACAGTTACCTTAAAGCGAGCCACGCATGTGAATCAGTGATCTTTATTAGGGTTTATATATACCTGGGCACACCTCTTAACCACGCGGCTTCTCCTTCCTGCCAAACAGTCACGTGACCCTGCCAACCCAAGTGCCGAGGGCTCGCTCAGTAAGTGGCCTAACCACTAGGTGGCACCACAGCCCCCCCCCCCGAACCGGAGGCATGAAAACAAACCGGCAGACAAACGAGGCGGCCGGACCTCTACACCCATCCCCCTCCCAGTGGACACAACCGGCAGAGGTGAAGATGGGTGCGGCCTCTAGGACGAGGCTGGGCCACCTGCAGTGGCTGACCAATGTCCAAATGGGCCGGCCCCCATGTCCAAAATAAAAGTGGTAAGTCCATGCTGCCGCACCCAGAAAGGACCCTCGTATATGTCCAGTGAGCGTCATGATGCAGGAACACATAAAGACACCTTCTCCCGTAAACGAACCAACACAGATGAGGGCGGCTCCTGCAGATCACGAGCCGCCGGAACTAAATCCACCAGAACCGTAAGTGGAGCCCCTTCGACCAATGCCGCAGAGGAAGAAGCCAAGTCCTCCTTCGGGGCAGTATGAATCCACAACAAAACCCACAAATTATATCTGTTGTCCGAGGTGTAGATGGTGAACAGGAAGGGTTGCTCACTACCATGTCCGAGACACAGTTTTGTTGCCTGACATATTGTGGTCGTCCAGTCAGGTAGTTGGTGATTCAGGAACCAATGGAGCATCCACTCGCATCTTCATCAATTTACTCTCTAGTAGTGCAGGCTGAATTTTAACTCAGAGTGATAGTTGGGTCGGTTCAACTAGAGCAAACTAGAGCACAGTAAACGGGCTCTGGAGAGCATTGTAGAACAGAGAGACCGCGGGATGTAGGTACATATTTCCATGAAATTGGAAACCCAGAAGAAGGCATACTGCACATTTGCTTTCATAGGTCAGTGTATTGAGTGCAAGTTAAGACATCATGTTACAGCTGTGCAAGGCCATGGTTAAACCATACTTAGGGTAATATATTCAGCTCTGGTCACTCAGCTATAGAAAGGATGTCATTAAGCTGGAAAGGACATAGAAAAGATTCACGAGGATGTTGCCAAGAGTGGGGGACTTGACATAAGGTGTGACCAGATAGGCTGGGAATTTTTCCATGGATTTTAGGAGGCTGAGGGATGACTTTATAAATGTTTATAAAATTTATAGGAGAGTAGATAAGGTATATGGTTGCGGTCTTTTACGTAGGGGTGGGGAAGTCTAGAACTAGGCATCATAGGTTTAAGGTGAGAGGGGAAAGATTTAAGAGAGACCTGAGGGGCGAGCTTTTCACACAGTGGGTATATAGAGCGTGTTGGAAATAGTAAAGCAGGTACAATGGCAGCGTTTAAAAGACATTTAGACAAGTACAAGGATAGGAATGGTTTAGAGGGATACGGAAATGGTGGGTACATTACTTGGCAGAGACAAGTTAGGCTGAAAAGCTTATTTTCATGTTGTATGATTCCATATTTCGTCTCTTGGAGGGAGGAGAATCTTTGGAACTCTACCACAAAGGGCAATGTGGGAGCAGAGGCTTTGAATACTTCTTCAGCAGAGGAGGATGGATTCTGGATAACTGAGTGGTGAAAGACTAGCTGGAGCAGGCAGGGGTGCAGAGATGAGATTCACACAGTTCAGCACTTGTTTGAAGGAGTGTTGGAGTGAGTATCTGGTCCCAGCGGCCTTTCTTGCTCCTGCTTTTTGTGTTTAAAGGTTCGAGCTGTTGTAAAGCTTTGTGCAGAGGTTGTCACAGTGATTGCTTTGTGAAGACATTTCATTTCTTCTCCCATCCCCCAACTTCAATGTGTTTGATATTTGCTTCCTCTTGTTCTCAGTCCCCTCCTTCACATCTGGCAGAGGACTGCAAACAATCTCCCATTGTCCAGCGATGAATCATCCCACGCTCACACTCCACCAGTGCTGCACAGCAGAACTCAGCCAGGCCTTACTCCTTCATTCCCTCTCTCACCCTGTCCCTCCTCCCTCCCTCTCTCTGTATTCCCCTCATCCAGTCTCTTCCCTCTCACCCATTGTCATTCTCCTTACCCCCTCTCACCCACTTTCTTTCCCCTCTCATGCATTCCCCCACCCATACTCTCCTCACTTATGCCCCCTCACCCACTCTTTCCCCTTCAGCCACTCTCCCCCACACTCACTCTACTCCCTCACTCACTCTCTCCCCCTCACTCACTCTCTCCCCCTCACCCACTCCCCTCCTCACCCTCTCCTCGCCCATGCTCTCCCCATTCTCCTCCATTCCCACTCCCCATTCTCCCCCATTCCTCCCGCACACTCTACCCCACACCCTCGCTCCGCCACTCTCTTCCCTCCTACCCCATCTTCTCCCCATAACATTGAAGGGTTGATCAGGGAAAATAAGAAAGTGTATGTACGATACAGTAAATTGGTAACAAACAAGTCACTTGAGTTTATTGGGGATATAGGGGATAACTTACAGAAATTAGGAAAGCAAAAAGGCCAGGAAATTACCTTGGCAATTAAGGTTAAGGAGAATCCTAAAACCTTTCACAGTACATAATAGTAGCAAAATGGCAGAGTGGGAAAGAGCCTTATGTTAGTGGCAGGACAGCTGTTGAAGAAGGGTCTCAACCCAAAACGTCACCTATTCCTTAGCTCCATTGATGCTGCCTCACCCGCTGAGTTTCTCCAACATTTTTGTCTACCTAAAATATATATTAGTGTCTAGGAAGGAACTGCAGATGCTGGTTTAAACCAAATATAGCCACAAAATGCTGAAGTAACTCAGCGGGACAGGCAACATTTCTGAAAAGAAGGAATGCGTTACGTTTCAGGTTGCGACTATTCTTCAGACTTTCTGTCCTAGGCCTCCTCCATTGTCACAGTATATGTTAGTTATCTGGAATTTACTAAGGCTTTGATAAGGTCGGATATGGTAGGTCTGTCCACAAGATTAAGATATATAGGATCTGAGGTGTGTTGGCAAAATGCATGCATTATTGGCTGGGTGATGCGAGGCTAATGCATATCTTTCTGACTGGAAATCTGTAAGCAGTAGTGTACCACAGGGATTGATGCTGAGAGTTTTGATTTTTGTGATACTTATATATAGATGACGAGAAGGGGTACAATGAATGAGTTGGAAACAAAGCAAACATTGATAGCAACGAAGGTTCACTGAGGATACACAAGGACACGGATTAGTTGAAAAGTGGAGCAAAGCGGTAGCAGCTGCAATTTAATCCAGACAAGGGTGAGGTGATACACTTTTGGCAATCAAATTCTTGTTGGATGCACAGATCAAATGGCAGAGACCATAAGAGCGTTGATGTACAAAGAGACCCTGGATTGCAAGCACATACAGTATCTCCCTGAAAATGGTGGCACAAATAGATAGGGTGGTGAAAAGGGCATTTTGCATTCTTTCCTTCATTGGTCAAGGGTTTGAGGATATGAGTTGTACAAATTATTAGTCATGCCGCACTTGGTGTACAGCTTTGATTGCCACATCACAAGAAGGATGTGATAGTAATCAAGAGAGTGTAGAAATGACTGAAGGATGTTGCCTGGGTTGGAGGGCTGTTATGAGAGATTGGATTAACTAGGTTTATTCCCACTGGAACTAAGAAAGTGAGGGGTGATATTACACGTGTATATAAAATTATGAGGGATGTAGATGAGAACCATTTTCCCTCAGAACAGGGGAGGGGAAAGAAATTTAAAGGGGATCTGAGGAGTACATTTTTCCATGCAGAGAATTTGAAGTAATCTGGAATGAGGTGTCTGTACAGGTAATAGAGATGGGTAAAATCAAAACATTTGAAAAGCATTTGGACAAGTTCTTGGTTAGGAAAGGAGTAAAGAGATATGGAGCAAATGCAGGTAAATGATGAGAGTATATTGTCATCACAGTGGCCACGTACATGGTGTTGGAGGCAGCCACGAGTGAGGCCTTCTGATTTGGAACATCTGAGATCAGTCAACATAACTTCTGCCCTGCAGTTGTAGATGGAGCCCTCACACATGGTTCTTCTGTGTCTCGCTCCCCCTCCCCTCAGACGGGACAAGGATAGAGTTCTCTGATCCTTACCTTTCACCTCACCAACCTCTGAATCCAATGCAGCATTGTCTGACATTGGATCCTTGTACATCAGTCACTGAAAGTAAGCATGCTGGTAGAGCAGGCAGTGAAGAAAGCAAATGGCATGTTGGCATTCATAGCGGGAGGATTTGAATATAGGAGCAAGAAGGTCCTACTGCAGTTGTACAGGGACCTAGTTACACCACACCTTATGTATTGTGTGCAGTTTTAGTCTCCTAAATTTGAGGAAGGACATGCTTGCTATTGAGGGAGTGCATTGTAGGTTATCCAGGTTAATTCCTGGGATGGCAGGAATTAACCTGGCAGGAACTGACAGGCAGGAATTAACCTGGCGGGAATTGACATATGATGAAAGAATGGATCAACTGTGTTTATATTCACTAGAATTTAGAAGGATGAGAGGGAATCTTATTGAAACATATACAATTCTTAATGGATTGGACAGGCTAGATGCAGGAAATATGTTCCCAATGTTGGGGGAGTCCAGACCCAGGGGTCACAGTTTAAGAATAAGGGGTAGGCAATTTAGGACTGAGATGAGGAAACACTTTTTCACCCAGGGAGTTGTAAATCTGTGGTATTCTCTGCCACAGAAGGCTGTGGAGGCCAATTTACTGGATGTTTTCAAGAGAGAGTTGGATTTAGCTCTTAGTGTTAATGGAATTAAGGGATAGGGGAAAAAAGCAGGAATGGGGTACTGATTTTGGGTGATCAGCCATGATCATATTGAATGGCAGTGCTGGCTCGAAGGACCGAATGGCCTACTCCTGCACCTATTTTCTATATTTCTATTTTGGCCACCTTCAGTCTGATTCCACCACCAGTTACATTGTCTTGTCCACACTCTTTAGGCTTCCAGTCACGACCTCTCCCTTGGTTCATTCATTCTTATGCACTTGAGCAATCCCCTTCTCAAATACACGAGTTGTAATGCCTGTCCCTACAACTCCTCTCTGCCTTCTATCCAGACACCCCGGCAGTCTTTCCCCACCTGTTTGGAGAGTGAAAACGAGAAGCTAGTGCAATTTGGGTGGGGGAGGGATAGAGAGTTAGGGAATGCCAGGGCTACCTGAAGTTAGAGACATCAATATTCATACCACTAGGCTGTAAGCTGCCCAGGTGAAATATGAGATGCTGTTCCTCCAATTTGTTAAATGCAAATTGGAGGGTGAGGCTAACTGCAAATTGGAGGACCCCATTCTCCTGCCTTCTCCCCATAACCGCTGACACGTGTACCAATCGAGAATCTATCTATCTCTGCTTTAAAAATATCCATTGACTTGTCCTCCACAGCCTTCTGTGGCAAAGAATTCACCACCCTCCCATCACCTTCCTAAAGGAACGTCCTTTAATTCTGTGGCCATGACATCTAGTCCTAGACTCTTCCACATCCACTCTATCCAAGCCTTTCACTATTCTGTAAGTTTCAATGAGGTCCCCCCTCATTCTTCTAAACTCCAGCGAGTACAGGCCCAGTACCGTCAAACGCTCATCATATGTTAACCTACTCATTCCTGGGATCATTCTTGTAAACCTCCTCTGGACCCTCTGCAGGGCCATCCTTCCTCAGACATGGTACCAAAATTGTTCACACACTCCAAATGTAGCCTGGCCAGTGCCTTATGCAGCCTCAGCATTACATCCTTGTTTTTGTAACCTAGTCCTCTTGAAGTAAATGCTAGCATTGTGTTTGCCTTCTTTACTACCTATTAATCGACTTGCTGATTAACGTTTTGGGAATCCTGAACCAGCACTCCCGTCCCTTTGCACCTCTGATTTCTGAATTCTCTCCCCTTTTAGAAAATAGTCTACGCCTTTATCCCAACTACCAAAATGCATGACTCTACACTATATTCCATCTGCCACTTCTCTGCCCATTATCCCAACCTGTCCAAGTGCTTCTGCAGAGTCCCTGCTTACTCTGCACTACCTGCCCTTCCACCTATTTTCGTATCATGCGCAAACTTGGCAACAAAGCCTTCAATCCCCACATCCAAACCATTAATATACAACGTGAAGAGTAGCGGCCCCAGCAACAACCCCTGCTGAACTCTAGTCACTGGCAGCCAACCAGTAAAAGCCCCCTTTATTGCCACTCTTTGCCTTCAGCAATCCAGCCAACCTGCTACCCATGCTAGTATCTGCCCTTTGATACCATGGGCTCTAATCATCTTTGGTAGCCTGAAGTGTAGCACCTTACTCCTTCCTACTCACAATCCTACCTTTTTTTAGTATCTTTAGCAAACTTGGAAAAGTGACGTTTGACCTCCTTGATCTAGATTGGGCACAACCGAGATCCAGGCACCGATCCCTGGGGTACGTCCTGGCAACTTGAGAATGATTCCTTTAGTCCTTCCCTCTGCTTTCTCCCCATTGGTCAGTTAGTTGTCAGTGCATGGTAATATTGACCCCCAGTGCCAGATGCTCATTGATCAACCTGACACTGGTGAAAACAACACATCGCGTTGAAGACCGCTTACTCGTGCTCTCACCGAGATGTTGCTAAATGTTTCCAACAAGCTCCGAAAGATTTAAAGGGGACCCGAAGGGCACATTTTTTACATAGAAGATGGAATGAGCTGAAAGTGGAAGAGGCTAGAACAATTACAAGATTTAAAAGACATTTGGACAGGCACGTGGATAGGAAAAGGCATACTGGCCAAATGCAGGCAAATGTGATGAGTTCTACCTTGTTCACCTTGGTCAGCATGAATGAGTTGGGCAAATGAGCCTGTTTCCTTGCTATATGACTAGTTTCTATAACCTCCTGTGTGGAACGCCTTCCAGAATCCTCAGAGACCTCCACCAGATAACGGGCAGGTGTATGAGCGTGTGAGTTTTCATTTCATTGATCCATGCTGACTCTGCTCAATCCTATCATTGTTTCCAAGATGTTCCATTGCGACGCACTTCACTGCAGATTTTCCAGACCACAGGTGTCAGTGCCCCCTCATCCTCTTTGATACACACACACATGCTTACATGCGCATGAGCAAGCCAAACCACATGTAGATACCAGCCATACCGTACCTCATACACATGCACACACTCACACACACTACACTGCTAAATGTGCACACATATACCACACACCAAGCCATATATCTCACACACATCTCTCAATGGGTCAGGCAGAATCTGTGTAAAAAAAGTATATGTGTTTGACCTGCTGACTCCTCCAGCACCTTGTTTATTTGATCAAGATTCCAGTATCTGTAGTCCACATGTCATCACACTCACACATATATTCACATGCACACATTGACACCAACATTCACATACACATTCTCATACACGTGTATTCACACACATATTCATACACGTGCATTCTCATCACTCGTTGAACATCATATGTTCACACATGCATATGTATTTATACATACACATGTGTTCACATATGTTCACATCTATGCATTAGCAAAATGCACACAACACATTCACACGGATGTATTCCTGCACACACATCTTCACAAATACATATATCACAACACGTATTCATATATATTTGCTCAAAGTCACACACACATATCCACACACACGTGTATTTGTACACTGGTGTACCTGCGCGAGCACACAACATTCACAGCATCAGTGAGGGTGTTTGGAATGTAATCTAAGCCTGAGGGCTGTGTGATAGCGACATTCAGTACCTGTGGAAACCCTCTTCAGCTCGGGCCCTAAGCTGTTAACAGGGGGAGGATAGCGGCTATGAGAAGTATTCTGTGGGCTCAGGAGTTTGAAATGGCAGAGCCCACGCTGCTGAGAGATTAGCATAGGACTGAGGAGAACCTTTGTGCTGCGGTAACCTGCCACGTGCCAGCAACGGCCAGCAAGGTGGGAGGAAAGGCCTTAGCCAGCGCGTCCATCGCCAGGCTTTCCAACAATAGGAGATGGGAGGAGAGGGAGAAAGGAGGGAGCGGGGCAAGGAAAAGAAAGAACATGAGTCAGCAAGAAAAAGTGAGGAGAGAAAGAGATGGAGAGTAACGGAAAGATGGAGAGAAAAACAGCAGAAAGAAAAAGAGAAAGAAGGAAAAGAAGAAGGGAGACAGAAATAGAGAACAAGAATCGAAGATAAGCAGAGGAAAGGATGGCGGGAGGGAGAGAGAATAGAGAAAACTTGCATTGATCAGCACCTTTCTACAACTTGTTCAAGGAAAGGCAATGCTGTTTTATTGGAAATACACTTAACAATTAACACCTGGCAGGACGCCACTGAATGATAATGGGATGTAACTGGAAGATGGTTTAAGTAATAAGCCAGAGCGCTTCAGAAAATTTGTTAAAGTGGTACCCGAGTGATCCTTTATCCTAGCGCCACCCCTCCCACAGCACGGAGCTCCCTCGCCGCACCTTTTGCAGTGCAGCGTTCCCTTACCACCTGTCTCATGGAGCAGCGTCGGCTCATCGCCCCTTTCATAGCACGGCGCTCCCTCACTGTCTCTCCCTCGCTGTCTCTCCCTTGCAGAGTGTGCCACTCCCTTACTAACCCTCCTACAGTGCAAAGCTCCCTCAACATCCTTCCCAGTGTGGTGCTCCCTCACTGCTCTTCCTTATTAGGGTTATGAGCATGAAGCTGTTAATCGTTGCTGCTGTTTCCATGTTAATTGTATTCATATCATGCTTCAAGAGTAAATTTGCTATCGCTGCCTCTCCTCAGCCCGTGCTCTGTTTTTCTGACACGGTGTACAGCTGTTTGGAACAATACTCCTTGCATTTGGGAAAATGTCGAACACTTGTGGCATTTGAAATAACAGTCATCCATTGTTTGGCAAAAACCGACACTTGGCCAAAACAAAACAGCATTCACTGACCCTGAGACCCACCCAATCCAAGGCAAAACCACTCCAAATATTTGCTACTAGTAAGTCACAGCACCAAGCTGTGTATATTAGCAAACACCAACCACTGGTGTGTACCGCAAGGTGCAGCAACCCCCGTGTAAATATCGCGGATCACCAGTGCACCTGTAACTGTCAGAAAACACCAGAACTGGTGCAAAAACATCGAACAACTGTCCCATGTGTAAATATCAGGAATACCCGTCACAGAGTTGGGAAGAAGACTGAAATGCTGGACTTCTAGGGTGGTTGTCTCTGGATTGCTTCCAGTACCACGTGCTAGTGAGGACAGGAACAGGGAGATAGGACATCAGCATGTGTGGCTGAGGGGCTGGTGCAGGGAGCAAGGATTTAGATTTATAGACCACTGGGATCTCTTCTGGAGTAGGGGTGACCTGTACAAAACGATCGAGTTATAACTGGAGGGGGACCGACATTCTGGCAGGCAGGTTTGCTAGGGCTACACGTGTGGGTTTAAACTAAATAATGGGGGGGAGGGATTGACAAATTGGGAGTATAAAGATGGAGTTGAAGAGGAAGAGGCTACAGGAAAAATTACAAAAGATTCTCGAATTAATGGGAAGGAAAGCTTGAGAATGGACAACAGAGTAAGGTCAGGGCCAATTGTGAGGGGGGAAGTGAATACAGAGGTCAAAGTACTGTATATGAATGCGCGAAGTATAAGGAATAAAGTGGACGAGCTTGAAGCTCAGTTAGAAACTGGCAAGTATGATGTTGTGGGAATTACTGAGACATGGCTGCAAGAGGGCCAGGGCTGGGAACTGAATATTCAAGGGCATACCTCCTATCGAAAAGACAGACGAGGAATGAAATACAGTACCTTGCAAGAGGTGACATTGAAACAGGAGATGTGGAGTCAGTATGGATAGAACTAAGGAATTGTAAGGGTAAAAATACCCTAATGGGACTAATCTACAGGCCCCCAAACAGTAGCTTGGACATAAGGCGCAAGTTGAATCAGGAGTTAAAATTGGCATGCAGCAAAAGTAATGTTTTGGGAGATTTCAACAAGCAGGTAGACTTGGAAAATCAGGATGGTACTGGACCCCAAGAAAGGGACTTTGCAGAGTGCCTTTGTGATGGATTCTTTGAACAGCTTGTATTGGAGCCCACCAGGGAGAAGGCAATTCTGGATTTAGTGTTATGTAATTAACCGGATTTGATAAAGGACCTCGAGGTTAATGAGCCATTAGGAGGTAGTGACCATAACGTGCTCAGGTTGAATCTACAATTGGAGAGGGAGAAGAGTAGATCGGAGGTGTCGGTGTTGCAGTTGAATAAAGGGGACTATGGGGACATGAGGGAGGAGCTGGCCAAAGTTGACTGGAAAGATACACTAGCAGGAAGGACAGTGGAACAAAAATGGCTGGTGTTTCTAGGAATAATACAGAAGGTGCAGGATCAGTTCATTCCTAGGAGGAAGAAAGATTTCAAAGCGAGAAAGGGACGACCATGGCTGACAAGAGATGTCAGGGACAGTATAAAAATTAAAGCGAAGAATTACAACGTAGCAAAGATGAGCAGGAAGGAAGAGGATTGGGTAGTGTTTAAAGAACAACAGAAGATAACCAAAAAGATAATACGGGGAGAAAAGTTGAAGTACGAAGGTAAGCTAGCCAAGAATATAAAGCAGGATAGTAAAAGCTTCTTTAGGTATGTGAAGAGGAATAAATTCGTTAACACCAAAGTTGGACCCTTGAAGACTGAAAAAGGTGAATTTATTATGGGGAACAAGGAAATGGCAGATGAGTTGAACAGGTACTTTGGATCTGTCTTCACGAAAGAAGGACACAAACAATCTTCCTGGTATAGTAGTGGCCAGAGGATCTGGGGTGACAGAGGAACTGAAGGAAATCCACATTAGGCAGGAAATTGTGTTGGATAGACTGATGGGACTGAAGGCTGATATATCCCCAGGGCCTGATGGTCTGCATCCCAGGGTACTTAAGGAAGTGGCCCTAGAAATCGTGGATACATTCGTGATAATTTTCCAATGTTCTATAGACTCAGGATCAGTTCCTGTGGATTGGAGGGTAGCTAATGTTATCACACTTTTAAAGAAAGGCGGGAGAGAGAAAACGGGGAATTATAGACCAGTTAGCCTGACATCGGTGGTGGGGAAGATGCTGGAGTCAATTATAAAAGATGAGATAGCCGCACACTTGGATAGCAGTAACAGGATCCGTCTGAGTCAGCATGGATTTACGAAGGGGAAATCTTGCTTGACTAATCTTCTGGAATTTTTTGAAGATGTAACTAGGAAAATGGACAAGGGAGAGCCAGTGGATGTAGTGTACCTGGACTTTCAGAAAGCATTTGATAAGGTCCCACATAGGAGATTAGTGGGCAAAATTAGGGCACACGATATTGGGGGTAGAGTGCTGACATGGATAGAGAAATAGTTGGCAGACAGGAAACAAAGAGTAGGGATTAACGGGTCTCTTTCAGAATGGCAGGCAGTGACTAGTGGGGTACCGTAAGGCTCGGTGCTGGGACCGCAGCTATTTACAATATACATCAATGATTTGGATGAACGGATTCAAAGTAACATTAGCAAATTTGCAGATGACAGAAAGCTGGGTGGCAGTGTGAACTGTGAGGAGCATGCTATGAGAATGCAGGGTGACTTGGACAGGTTGGGGGAGTGGGCAGATGCATGGCAGAAGAAGTTTAATGCGGATAAATGTGAGGTTATCCATTTTGGTAGCAAAGACAGGAAGGCAGATTACTATCTAAATGGCGGCAAGTTGGGAAAAGGGGAAGTACAACGGGATCTGGGGGTCCTTATACATTAGTCTATGAAAGTAAGCATGCAGGTACAGCAGGCAGTGAAGAAAGCGAATGGCATGTTGGCCTTTATAACAAGAGTAATCGAATATAGGAGCAAAGAGGTCCTTCTGCAGTTGTACAGTGCCCTAACGAGACCACACGGAGTATTGTGTGCAGTTTTGGTCATTTAGCCATTTAGAACGGAGACGAAGAAACACTTTTTCTCACAGAGAGTCGTGAGTCTGTGGAATTCTCTGCCTCAGAGGACGGTGGAGGCAGGTTCTCTGGATGCTTTCTAGAGAGAGATGGAAAGGGCTCTTAAAAATAGCGGAGTCGGGATATGGGGAGAAGGCAGGAACGGGGTACTGATTGGGGATGATCAGCCATGATCGTCATGATTGAATGGTGGTGCTGGCTCGAAGGGCCAAATGGCCTTCTCCTGCACCTATTGTTTATTGTCTATTGTCTATAGTCATATAATCATACTGCACAGAAACAAGCCTTCGGCCAACCTCGCCATGCCAACCAAGATGCCTCATCTAAGCTGGTCTCATTTGTCCGTATTTGGGCCATATCCCTCTAAACCTTTCTTATTCATGTATCTGTCCAAGTGTCTCTTAAATGCTGTTATCGTATCTGCCTCAACTACCACTTCTGGCTGCTGGTCCCGTATATGAAAAAGTTGCCATGAGTCTGATTACATTTTTCTCCCCTCTCGTAAAACCTCTTGTTCTTGATTCCTCGACTGGGTAAAAGACTGTGCATTTACTCTATCTATTTCCCTCATGGCTTTCTACATGTCTTTAAGATCATCCCTCAGCCTCCAAGGTCCTAGTCTACCTAACCTCTCCCTATAGCACAAGGCCTCAAGTCCTGGCAAAATCCTCTAATCAGGGAACACCAATCCCCATGTTAATATCAGATATCAGGCCCTGTGTAAATATCAGGGATCACCAGCATCTGTGTAAATATCAGTGAACACATGTCCCCTTGTAAATACCAGGAAACGGCAATTCCCATGAAAACATATTAATAAATACTTGACAGTATCAGACATAAATGACCGTGGGAATATCAGGGGACAACATTCCCGTGTAAACAGTAGGGAACATAGTCCCATGTAAATTTCAGTGAACACCAGCCCCCATGTAAATATCAGGGAGCACCAGTCCCTCTGTAAATAAAACATTGAACAGTTCAGCAGCGGAACAAGCCCTTCGGCCAACAATACCAGTGACAAATATGTCATAGAGTCATACAGCATGGTAAAAGGCCCTTCAGCCCAACATGCCCATGTTGACCAAGATGTTCCATCTACACTGGACCCTCCTAGAAACATAGAAACATAGAAAATAGGTGCAGGAGCAGGCCATTCGGCCCTTCGATATGATCATGGTTGATCATCCAACTCAGTATCCTGTGCCTGCCTTCTCTCCATACCCCCTGATCCCATTAGCCACAAGGGCCACATCTAACTCCCTCTTAAATATAGCCAATCAACTGGTCTTGACTACCTTCTTTGGCTGAGAATTCCACAGATTCACCACTCTCTGTGTGAAAACAACTCGGTCCTAAAAGACTTTCCCCTTATCCTTAAACTGTGACCCCGTGTTCTAGACTTTCCCAACTTCGGGAACAATCTTCCTGCATTGAGCCTGTCCAACCACTTAAGAATTTTGTACGTTTCTAAATTCTAGTGAGTGCAAGCCGAGTCTATCCTGTCTTTCTTCATATGAAAGTCCTGCCATCCCAGGAATCAGTCTGGTGAACCTTCTCTGTACCCCTTCTATGGCAACAATGTATTTCCTCAGATTAGGAGACTAAAACTGTACACAATACTCCAGGTGTGGTCTCACCAAGTCCCTGTACAACTGCAGTAGAACCTCCTTGCTCCTATACTCAAATCCTTTTGCTATGAATGCTAACATACCATTCGCTTTCTTCACTGCCTGCTGCACCTGCATGCCTACTTTCAATGACTGGTGTACCATGACACCCAGGTCTCGTTGCATCTCCCCTTTACCTAATTGGCCACCATTCAGATAATAGTCTACTTTCCTGTTCTTGCCACCAAAGTGGATAACGTCACATTTATCCACAATATACTGCATCTGCCATGCATTTGCGCACCCACCCAACCTATCCAAGTCACCTTGCAGCCACCTAGCATCCTCCTCACAGCTAACACTGTCCCCCAGCTTCGTGTCATCCGCAAACTTGTAGATGTTGCATTCAATTCCCTCGTCCAAATCATTAATATATATTGTAAATAGCTGGGGTCCCAGCACTGAGCCTTGTGGGACCCAACGAGTCACTGCCTGCCATTCCGAAAAGGACCCGTTTACTCCTACTCTTTGCTTCCTGTCTGCCAGCCAGTTCTCTATCCACATCAATACTGAACCCCCAATACCGTGTGCTTTAAGTTTGCATACTAATCTCTTATGTGGGACCTTGTCGAAAGCCTTCTGAAAGTCCAGATATAACACATCCACTGGTTCTCTCTTATCCACTCTCCTAGTTACATCCTCGAAAAATTCTATAAGATTCATCAGACATGATTTACCTTTCATAAATCCATGCTGACTTTGTCCAATGATTTCACCACTTTCACCACTTTCTAAATGTGCTGCTATCCCATCTTGAATAACTGACTCTAGCATTTTCCCCACTACCGATGTTAGACTAACTGGTCAGTAATTCCCCATTTTCTCTCTCCCTCCCTTTTTAAAAAGTGGGGTTACACTAACTACCCTCCAATCTTCAGGAACTACTCCAGAATCTAAAGAGTTAAAAAAAATTATCACTAATGCATCCACTATTTCTGGGGCTACTTCCTTAAGTACTCTGCAGATGCAGCGTATCTGGCCCTGGGGATTTATCGGCCTTTAATCCACTCAATTTACCTAACACCACTTCCCGGCTAACCTGGATTTCACTCAGTTCCTCCATCACATTTGACCCCCGGTCCCTGCTATTTCCGGCAGATTATTTATGTCTTCCTTAGTGAAGACAGAACCAAAGTAGTTATTCAATTGTTCTACCATGTCCTTGTCCCCCATGATCAATTCACCCGTTTCTGACTGCAAGGGACCTACATTTGTTTTAACTAATCTTTTTCTCTTCACATATCTATAAAGACTTTTGCAGTCAGTTTTTATGTTTCCTGCCAATTTCCTTTCATAATCTATTTTCCCCTTCCTAATTAAGCCCTTTGTCCTCCTCTGCTGGACTGAATTTCTCCCAGTCCTCTGGTAGGCTGCTTTTTCTGGCTAATTTGTATGCTTCATCTTTTGTTTTGATACTATCCCTGATTTCCCTTGTTATCCACGGATGCACTACCTTCCCTGATTTATTCTTTTGCCAAACTGGGGTGAACAATTGTTGTAGTTCATCCATGCAGTCTTTAAATGCCTTCCATTGCATATCCACCGTCAACCCTTGAAGAATTAATTGCCAGTCTATCTTGGCCAATTCACGTCTCATACCCTCAAAGTTACCTTTCTTTAAGTTCAGAAGCATTGTTTCTGAATTAACTATGTCGCTCTCCACCCTAATGAAGAACTCAACCATATTATGTCACTCTTGCCCATAACTCTTGTTTTACCTTTGTTGCACACATTTCTAATTTCCTGTTTGATGCCATCCCCAATTCTACTACTACTGTTAGGTGGCCTGTACACAACTGCCACTGGCGTTTTCTGTTTCGCAGCTCTACCCATACCGATTCGACATCCTCATAGCTAATTTTCTTCCTTTCTATTGCGTTAATCTCCTCTCTAACCAGCAACGCTACCCCACCTCCTTTTCCTTTCAATCTATCCCGCCTGAATATTGAATATCCCTGGATGTTCAGCTCCCAGCCTTAGTCACCCTGGAGCCATGTCTCTGTGATCCCAACTATATCATATTCATTAATAACTATCTGCACATTCAACTCATCCACCTTATTACAAATGCTCCTTGCATTGAGACACAAAGCATTCAGGCTTGTTTTTACAACACTCTTGCCCCTTATGCAATTATGTTGAAAAGTGGCTCTTTTTGATTTTTGCCCTGGATTTGTGTGCCTGCCACTTTTACTTTTCACCTTGCTACCTATTGCTTCTACCCTAATTTTACACCCCTCTGTCTCTCTGCTCATGCTCCCATCCCCCTGCCACATTAGTTTAAATCCTCCCCGACAGCACTAGCAAACACTCCCCCAAGGACATTGGTTCCATTCCAGCCCAGGTGCAGACTGTCCTGTTTGTAAGGTCCCACCTCTCCCAGAACTGGTTCCAATGCCCTAGATATTTTAATCCCTCCTCCTTGCACCATTTTTCAAGCCACGCATTCATCTGCAATATCCTCCTATTTCTACTCTGACCAGCACGTGGCACTGGTAGTAATCCAGAGATTATTACCTTTGTGGTCCTACTTTTAAGTTTATCTCCTAGCTCCCTAAATTCACCTTGTAGGACCTCATCCCATTTTCTACCTATATTGTTGGTGCCACTGTGCACCACGACAGCTGGCTGTTCACCCTCCCCCTCCAGAGTGTTCTGCAGCTGCTCAGTGACATCCCTGGCCCTTGCACCAGGGAGGCAACATACCATCCTGGAGTCTCGTTTGCGGACGCAAAAACGCCTGCCTGCGTTTGGCTTATGTCCCCCTCAACCTTTCCTATTCATGTACCTGTCCAAATGTCTTTTCAATATTGATTTTGTACCTGTCTCAACTACCCCCTCTGGCAGTTCGTTCCATACACCCACCATCCTTTGTGTGTAAGAGTTGCCCCTCAGATTCCTAGCAAATGTTTCCCCTCACACCTTAAATTCTCTGGTTCTTGATTCCCATCCTCTGGTTAAAATAAAGTGATTTACCTTACCTATTCCCCTCATGTGTATAAGATCACTCACCATTCTCATGTGCTTCAAGGAATAAAGTTCTAATCTGCCTGACCTCTCCCATTAGCTCAAGCCCTCGTTCTGGCAACATTCTCGTAATTGATGACTTAACTCTTTTCAGCTTAACTGTAACATAACATCCCAACCTTTATCAGTATCCTGACTTATGAACTTCAATGTGCTGAAAGCCTTCTTTTACCACCCCATCTATCTGTGATGCCACTTCCAAGGGACTATGTACCTGCACTCCTAGATCCCTCTGATCTACAGCACTTCCCAGAGCCCTGCCATTCACTGTGAAGGTCCTGCCTGAGTTTGACTTTGCAACACCTCACATTCCTCAGCTAACTTGCCCAACTGATCAAGATCCTGCTGTTCTATTTGATAACCATCTTCGCTATTATATGATACCACCCTCTTTAGTATCATCTGCAAACTTACTAATCGTACCTTGTAAATGCTCATCCAAATGGTTGATATAAAGCACAAGCAGCAGTTATTCTCCACTGCCTAAACCAGCCTTTCTGTTTAAACCAGCCCGTTTGCAGAGCTCGGATGTGGCCGCTGGACTTACCATCATCAGGCGGGGTCCCTACATCGAAAGCTGGATCACCTCAACACAGAGGGAGATGAGGAGGGAAGAGACAAGGACTTTTGCCTTCCATCACAGTGAGGAGGTGCCTGGTAGACTCACTGTGGTGGATGGTAAACTGTGTTAAGTGTGTGTTTTGTTATTTTATTCTGTGTTATGACTGCAAGGAATACAATTTCGTTCAGACTGAAATGTCTGAATGACAATAAAGGATACTTTACTTACTTTAATGTTACTTTTAATCCTTTCTTCTAAATCATTAATGCATATTGTAAATAGCTACTGTCCCAGCACCGAGCTTTGCTGTACCCCAATAGTCACCGCCTGCCATACTGAAAGCGACCCGTTTATGCCTACTCTTTGTTTCCTGTCTGCCAACCAATTTTCTATCTATGTCAGCACTCTACACCCAATATCTTGTGCGCTAATTTTGTCCACTAATCTCCTATGTTGTACCTTATCAAATGCTTTCTGAAAGTCCAGGTACACTACATCCACTGGCTCTCCCTTGTCCATCAAGACAGGCCATGGTGCAACTATTCAATATGCTCTCTACAGTACATCTGCAAAAGAGAATCCTCTGTGACATACCGTGTCTCCATCATCTTCACAACAAGTCGTATCATAGATGGGCTTTTTTAATAATTGCATCAGTGTGCTGGGTCCAGGAAAGTTCTTCCCAAATATGCACGGCCTTGAAGCTTTGACTCTTTCCACCATCGTCCCATCGATTTTGACAGGTTTGTGGGTCCAAATCCTTCCTCTTCCAAAGCCACCAATCAGTTTCTTGGTCTAACTGACATGGCGAGCCTAGTTGTAGGAAGGAACTGCAGATGCTGGTTTAAACTGAAGATAGACACAAAATGCTCAGCGAGGCAGGCAGCATCTCTGGATAGAAGGACTGGTTGACGTTATGGGTCGAGATCCTCCTTCAGACTGAGTCAGGGGAGAGGGAGATACAGAGATAAGGAAGTGTAAGGTGAGAAAATGAGAGAAAGGGGATAGAGATTAAGGAACATGTAGAATAGACCATTGTGAGCTAGAGGAAGGCAACAACAAAGTAAACAGAGGTAAAATGTCAGACTGGACAGAGAACTGGGAAGGGGGAGGGATGTAGAGAGAGGGAAGGCAAGGGTTACTTGAAGTTAGAGAAGTCAATATTCATACTACTGGTAGGTATGTTACAAAACTTACCTTTACCGGCGCTGCACTTCTGCCGCTCCCCGTGTGCATGACTTTCGCGCGTTGCAGAGGGGGGCGGGCTTAAAGTGCCGTTTTTCCACAGGCAGGACAAATCGATCAATGTCGGGCGATTTGGTTGCTGAAGAAAAATCGCTCCGACATTTCATGAATGGTGGTATTTTTAAATTACTCTACATTATTTATTAACTAGAGTAATTTAAAAATCACCTTCAAAAGCCGTGAGCGCAGACAACCGGAAGCATTTTCCGTAGGGAAGAAAAAAAGATAAATACTTTATTTTTATATTAAAAGTTGGTTTTTCGGGAGGCATTAATAACATTTTCATGTTGCGAAATGGGGTCCCCAAAAAATGTATGAACCCCCAGTATTTTTCCCCCCGACTTCACCGCTAACCGCAACGTTCTAATCCACCGCATTCTACTAAAACCCACTCGCTAGTTGATTTAAATGGCCGTTAATTTACAGGCATTAAACACTAAATTCCTTCCATTTGGCCCAGAAATTCATGAAAATTAGATTTAAAAATTATGTTATATTATGTTATATTGTGAATGTTATTTGGACACTTAGGCAATTTTAAAAAAGTTTATCTTTTCTTAAGAAATTGATAGATGTTTAGATCTACTCATTGAATTTTGTAATTAGCTACAATTAGATAACTAACTAATTATATGCTTTAATTTCAGGTAATCCAAGTAAGATTGTTTAATATTTGTTTCAGAATACTTCAATCTATAATAACTGAAAATTTCATTGAGTTCTCTTAATTTTTAAGAATGTTATGGACTTTTAACTTTTCCAGATCACAGCTTTTGAGTTAAGTCAATTGAAAGGCAATGGGAAGCAAGATGCTCATTTCCGAGTATGAAAATGGCCATAACTTTCTTAATACTGAAGATATGAAAGTAAATTAGGTGTCAAATTAAACTTCTTGTTATGCTTTATCTGATGGGATAAATTGCAGACTTGATTTTTAAAATCTCAAAATTTTGTAACATTGCTACTACTGGGGTGTAAGCTGTCAAAGCGAAATATGAGGTGCTGTTCCTCCAATCTATGCTGTGCCTCACTTTGACAAGACTTGGAGGAGACCCAGGACAGAAAGGTCAATGTGGAAATGGGAGGGGGAGTTAAAGTGTTTAGCAACCGGGAGATCAGGTAGATTTAGGTGGACTGAGCGGAGGTGTTCAGCGAAATGATCTCAGCCTGCACTTGGACTCGCCCATATATAGGAGTCCACACCTGGAGCAGCGGATGTAACAGATGAGTACATTTTCCTTGATCTCTATCCGCTTTGTCTCATTTTCACACCTTACACTTCCTTATTTCTGTATCTCCCTCTTCCCTGACTCAGTCTGAAGAAGGGTCTCGTCACAAAACGTCACCCATTCCTTCCATCCTTGAGAGCCTAGTTGTTGTACTGGCACCATTTAGATGGTCGATTAATCTCACTTCTATACTCTGACTTATCATCAACTATAATTCATCCAACAATGGTGGTGTCATTGGCGAACATGAAGATGGAATTTGCACTGTGTCCGGCTACACAGTTGTGAGTATAGGGTGAGTAGAGCAGGGAGCTGAGCATGCAGCCTGCACTAATGGTTATTGAGGAAGAAGTGTTGCTGCCAATGCGTACAGACTGTAGACTGTTGATGAGGAAGTCGAGGATCCAGTTGCAGAGCGATGCTCAGAGACACAGTTTCATGAGCTTGATAACTAGCTCGGAGGAGATGATAATATTTGAACGCCGAGCTGTAATCCATAAACAAAAGCCTGACGTATGTGTTTTATTGTCCAAGTGTTCCAGTGCAGAGTGGAGAGTCAGTGCGATCACATCGTCAGTTAACCTGTTGTGGCGGTAGGCAAATTGTAATGGGTCCACGTTCTTGTTGAGTTGGGAGTTGATATGTGCTGTAACAAACTTCTCAAAGCACTTCATCACCATGGACATTAGTGCCACCAGTCGCTAGTTATTAAGGTATGTCACCTACTCGTCTTAGGCACCGGTATTATTGATGCCCTCTTAAAGCAGGTGGGAACCTCTGACCTCAGTAATGAGAGGTTGAAGATGTCCGCAAAAACTCCAGCCAGTTGGTCTGCACAGGTTTTAAGAACACGTCCAGGTATACTTTCTGAGGGTTCACACCCGAAAGATCTTCTGACGTCGGCCTGTATGACTCATTGTAATATCATCGGGGGGGCTATGTGGGCTCTGGAAAACACATCAGTATTCTCCTAATCAAAGCGTGCATAGAACGCAATGAGCTCATCAGGGAGCGATGCTTCGCTGTCGCTTGAGCTGCCCCCTGATTTTGCCTCATAGGAAATGATAGCATTTAAGCCCAGCCACATTTTCTGAACATCCACCTCATCCTCCAGCTTAGAGCAAAAGTTCCTTTTAGCCTCTTTGATGGCCTAATCAGGTCATACCTGGACTTCTATATCTCTGCATCGCCAGGCTTGACTGCCCAGGATCTGGTCTTCAGAAGAATGCAGTTCTCCTGGTTCATCCAAGGCTTCTGGTTTGCAAACACTCGGATGGTTTTCGTAGGAACACACTCCTCCACACATTTCCTTATGAAGACTGTAACAACTGTGGCGTATTCATTCAGGTCCGTTGCCATGTCTTTGAACATGGCCCAGTCTACTGACTCCAAGCAGTCCTGTAGTTGCTCCTCTGCCTCCTCTCACCAGCTCTGTGCAGTCCTCACTGCTGGGGATGCGCTCTTCAGTTGCTGCCTGTACACAGGAACAAGCAGCACAGCGGAATGGTCATATTTCCCAAAGTAAGGGTGAGGGATGGAGCTCTAATGGTCGTATAGGTTGCTTAATCCTCTAGTGCTGCAAGAAGCATGTGGGTGGTAGTTAGGAAATTATTTATTCAGGCTGGCTTTGTTGAAGTCCCCGGTTACGATGGTAAAGGCTTAGGGGAACACTGACTGGTGATTGTTGACCATGGCGCCCTATGCGAGACAGATATCTACCTTCATGTTTTTGGAAAGTGCTAGGAAGCTGCAGCACCCAGAAAAAACCCTCGCGGTTACAGTGAGAACATTTAAACTCCATACAGACAGCATCTGTGGTCAGGATAGAAACTGGATCTCTGGCGCTCCAAGGCAGCAACTCTTCCGCTGCGTCACTGTGCTGGCCCAGTGGGAGGCTAGTTATTGGAGAGTATTCTGAGGGATAAGATATATATTCAAATATATTTGAATAGTCGGTGGCTGATTAGGGATAGTCAGCATGATTTTGTATTTGGGAGATTGGGTTTCAAAAATGAGTTTGTTGAAGAAGTAACCAAAATGGTTTATGAGGGCAGAGCCGTAGATGTTTGCTATATGGCTTCAGAAAGGCATTTGATTAGTTTCCAATGGTTGGCTGCTCAAGAAGATTAGATCGCATGGGATCCAGGGAGAGCTAGCTGACTGGATGGAGAATTGACTTCATGGAGGGGAGCAGAGGTTGATGCTGGACTGTAGACCTGTGACTAGTGGTGTGCCTCAGGGATAGGTGCTGGATTCATTGCTGTTTGTAGTTTATATCAATGACTTGGATGAGAATGTACAAGGCATGATTAGCAAGGTCTTGTACTTCCATGTGAAATATCTAAAAGCCTCTTAAACACCATTATTGTATCCGCCTCCACCATCACTTCAGCCAGTAGTTTACACACTTTACACTTCCTTATCTAGGTATCCCCTCTCCCCTGATGTCAGTCTGAAGAAGTGTTTTATCACAAAATGTCATCCATTCCTTCTCTCCAGAGATGCTGCCTGTCCCGCCGAGTTACCCCAGCATTTTAAACACATCACCTACACATCACCTCTGGCAGTGTTGGATATTTCCACCCTGGGCGACTACTCTGCCCATGCCCCTCATAATTTCAATATACTTTCATCATCTCCCCTCAACCTCCCTAGTTCCAGAGAAAATGTTGCAAGTTTATCCAACCTCTATTCCAAGCAGAATTCTGGTAAACCTCAGCATCCTCTCCAAAACCTCCACATCCTTCCTGTAATGGAGCAATCACAGCTGCCAACGCTGCATCATGACTTCCTGACTCTTATACAATAACCCTCACAATGAAGGCAAGGATTCCATACGTCCTCTTTACATCCTACCTACTTGTGCTGCCACCCTCAGTGAGTGATGAACTTGAAGTTCAAGATCCCTCTACAATGCTGTTAAGAGTCTTGCCATTAACTGTACACTCTTCCCTATCATTCAACCTCCCAAAATGTAACACAGCACTTACTTGGTTTAATCTCCATCTACGATTACTCTGTCCACTTCTGCAGCTGATCAATGTCCTGCTGTATCTTTTCATAGCGTATCTCTCTGTCTGCAACTCCTCCAAATTTCATGTTGTTAACAATCATACTCAGCAGCCCATCAATATTTACATCCAAGTCATGTGTCCGTATGTATACAGTATATATATCACAAAGAGCAGAACTCCACTGGTCACAGACCTCCAGCCAGAATATCTTCCTTCCACCACAATCTTCTATCCATTAGAAATAAACTAGTTCTGAATCCATTTGACCAAGTTGCCATGAATCCCATGCTCATTATTCTTCAGGATCAATCTCCTTGATTCAAACTCGGAGATTTACGATAATAGTCAGCCGTAGGTACTCGGGGCTTTTTTTTTTACTCATGGACATTTTTCAACATGCTGAAAAAACGTCCCGACTTACCTGATGCCCTGAGTACCTACGGCTGGCTTTACGAGCCGCTACAAAATATCTACAGACTCACTACGGACATTCTCCGAGTTTGAATCAAGGGGAAAACTCGGGAGAACTTGTGAGTAACTCGTAAAAGTGGAACAGGGCCTTAACTAAAATCCATGTATACAACAACCACTGTCCTACCTTCATCAATCTCTTTTATCACCTAAAACACTTTTAGGTGATAAAATTAGTGAGACACTACCTGTCATGTATAGCTATAGAAACACAGAAACATAGAAAATAGGTGCAGGAGTAGGCCATTCGGCCCTTCGAGCCAGCACTGCCATTCAATATGATCATGGCTGATCATCCAAAATCAGTACCCCGTTCCTGCTCTTTCCCTATATCCCTTGATTCCGTTAGCCCTAAGCGCTAAATATAACTCTCTCTTGCTGGTTGTCATAAATTAGACCATTCCTCCTTAAATGGGAATAATTCATATCTCAAGAATTCTTTCCAATGGTTCCCTTGCCACTGATGTGAAGATCACTGGGCTATAGTTAGCTGGATTCTCTCTACTTCCCTTCTCAAACAAAGGAACAACATTGGCCGGGAACTTGCCTGTACATAGAGAAGAAACAAAGATCCTCGACAAGGCCCAATAATGTTGTAATCTGCTTTGCCTCAAGTTACCAGTCACTTGGCAAGGCTTGTTTTCCATTACAAAGTCCAGTTATGGTCTTGCCTCAAGTCAGACAATCCACATACTGTTCAAGTGAACTTTCTCGGGTGAAGTTAAATTAAACCACTGCAATATGGAGTCATAGATTCATAGGGTGATACAGCGTGGAAACAGGCCTGTCGGTCCAACTTGCCCACACGAGCCAACATGTCCCAGCTACACTAGTCCCATCTGCTCATGTTCGATCCATATCCCTTCAAACCTGTCCTATCCATGTACCTGCACAACTGTTTCTTAAATGTCGGAATAGTCCCTGCCTCAAATACCTCCTCTGGCAGCTTGTTCCATACACCCACTACCCTTTGTGTGAAAAGGTTGATCCGTATTAAATCTTTTCCCCTTCACCTTAAACCTATATTCTCTAATCCTCCATTTTCCCACACTAGCCAAGAGACTCTGTGCATTTATCCAATATTTCTCTCATGATATCTGATTCTCTATCATCCGCTGGCCTATAATATAATTCCATTAGATTGACACGCAGTCCATAAGGACTCTGCACAAGGCTCTGTCTGGTCCAGTTGCTTCCATCGGTCCAACCACAGGAAGATCAATCTAACTTCTGCAACAATGACCCTGAAAAGAGGTACACTTAAATCTGATGTGATGGATGTCATTGCCCCGTTTTATCCTTTTGCCCAAAGCGAATGCAGAAAGCATTTTCATAAAGCAGGGCTAAACATCACCAGTGATGTTGCCTGACTTCACTTTTCAGGCAATTGTAGTATTCAGACCATGCCATAGTCAGCGGCTGGCCTAATGATGATGCAGCAATGAATGTCTAGACGTCTGGGTATTGGCACTTGGCATTTTTGATGGCTTTGCGAAGAGCTTTCTTGTACCACTCAGGATCGTTTGACGTATGCAGCAGAGCTGGCCTTCACCGAGAAATGTACCTCATGGTTCATCCATGGTTGGGACACACTTAGATTTTCTTCTTTGGCACGCACACCTTTACCCACTTTCTGATGAAGTAACATACGTCAGTGGTGTACTCATTCAGGTTGGTTGCATAATTTCTGACTATGGACCAGTCCACTGATTCAAAGCAGTCACGTAGGATGTCATCTGTGTCTGCCAACCAGCACTAAATTACTTTCTGGTCCGGATCTTCCTGCTTTAGTTTTGTTCGTAGGCAGGGGGTAGAAGCTAGGTGATCTAGGTGATCAGATTTCCGAAAATGTGGCTGAAATGAGGAATGAAGCGGTAGACATTTTTGATGGATGTGTAGCAGTGGCCGAGGGTGTTCTTGCCCCTGGTAGGATAAAAGACATGCTGGTAGGTATGCCCCTGAGGTTGGCTTGACTGAAGTCTCCAGGGCTTCAGGGTGTTTTATCTCGAGGCTGTTCATTCAGAGCAAGTTTGACATCCCCATGGGGAGGGATGTATACTGCTGTCAGGACAGCTGAGGTGAATTTCCTCGGCAGGTAGTAGGGACGGCACTTCACAGTCAGATATTCCTGGTCCGACAAAGGTGAACTCGACAGGACTGCCACGTCTGAATACCATGAGGTATCGAATAGAAAGCAGACCTCCACAAACATAGAAACATAGAAAATAGGTGCAGGAGTAGGCCATTCAGCCCTTCAAGTCAGCACCGCCATTCATTGTGATCATGGCTGATCGTCCCCAATCAATAACCCGTGGCCTCCCCTTTATTCTAAATCTACGGACCTGGTTCTGGACTCGCCCAATATTGGGAAAATTGTTCCTGCATCTAGCTTGTCCAGTCCTTTTATAATTTTATATGTTTCTATAAGATCCCCCCTTTTCCTTCTAAACTCCAGTGAATGCAAGCCTAGTCTTTTCAATCTTTATTCATATGACAGTCTCGCCATCCCAGGGATCAATCTCATGAACCTATGCCACTGCCTGCCATTCTGAAAGGGGCTCATTCACTCCTACTCTTTGCTTTCTGTCTGCCAACCAATTTTCTATCCATGTCAACACCCGACCCACAATACCATGTGCTCTAATTTTAGTCACCAGTCTCCTGTGTGGGACCTTATCAAAGGATTTCTGAAAGTCTTGATACACTACATCCACTGGCACCCGTTCATCCATTTTACTTGTCACATCCTCAAAAAATTCCAGAAGATTAGTCAAGCATGATTTCCCTTTCATAAATCCATGCTGATTAGGACTAATCGTTTTACTGCTATCCAAATGCCCCATTATTACCTCTTTAATAATTTAATAATTGACTCCAGCCCGAAGACGCTGTACGGTCCATGCAGTGCAGGGTGGTGCCTTTGGGCTGAATTGAAAGCACATGGTATTGGGGGTTCAGTATTGATGTGGATAGAGAACTGGCTGGCAGACAGGAAGCAAACGGGTCCTTTTCAGAATGGCAGGCAGTGACTAGTGGGGTACCGCAAGGCTCAGTGCTGGGACCCCAGCTATTTACAATATATATTAATGATTTGGACGAGGGAATTGAATGCAACATCTCCAAGTTTGCGGATGACACAAAGATAGGGAGGCAGTGTTAGCTGTGAGGAGGATGCTAGGAGGCTGCAAGGTGACTTGGATGGGTTGGGTGAGTGGACAAATGCATGGCAAATGCAGTATAATGTGGATAAATCTGAGGTTATCCACTTTGGTGGCAAAAACAGGAAAGTAGTCTATTATCTGAATGGTGGCCGATTAGGAAAAGGGGAGATGCAACGAGACCTGGGTGTCATGGTACACCAGTCATTGAAAGTAGGCATGCAGGTGCAGCAAGCAGTGAAGAAAACGAATGGTATGTTAGCATTCATAGCAAAAGGATTTGAGTATAGGAGCAGGGAGGTTCTACTCCAGTTGTACAGGGCCTTGGTGAGACCACACCTGGAGTATTGCGTCCAGTTTAGGTCTCCTAATCTGAGGAAATACATTCTTGCCATAGAGGGAGTACAAAGAAGGTTTACCAGACTGATTCCTGGGATGGCAGGACTTTCATATGAAGAAAGACTGGATAGACTCGGCTTGTACTCGCTAGAATTTAGAAGATTGAGGGGGGATCTTATAGAAACTTACAAAATTCTTAAGGGGTTGACAGGCTAAATGCAGGAAGATTGTTCCCGATGTTGGGGAAGTCCAGAACAAGGGGTCACAGTTTAAGGATAAGGGGGAAGTCTTTTAGGACCGAGATGAGAAAAACATTTTTCACACAGAGAGTGGTGAATCTGTGGAATTCTCTGCCACAGAAGGTAGTTGAGGCCAGTTCATTGGCTATATTTAAGAGGGAGTTAGATGTGGCCCTTGTGGCTAAAGGGGGTATGGAGAGAAGGCAGGTACAGGATATTGGGTTAAATGATCAGCCATGATCATATTGAATGGCAGTGCAGGGTCGAAGGGCCGAATGGCCTGCTCCTGCACCTATTTTCTATGTTTCTATGAATGACACAGTCACGTATGTCAGGGGTGAGCCGTGTCTCTTTGAAAATATTTTGAGATTGTCCACAGCAATCTCTCGAATCTCCGAGGTAGGTCTGTGTGGCTTTTAAGTTCATCCAGCTTGTTCTCCATAGACTGCCTGTTTATGTATGTAGACCATACATTAGCCATTAGAGGGGGTTTCGAAACCATGTTGTTTCAAAGGTTTGAAACAACCTTCAAACCTAGCCCAGTGTGCTTCCCTCATTCCCTCACTAGGTGGCAGCACTTCGGTCCCATGAAGCTCAGGCCATAATCTCACAGACCATTTCTGATTTCATCGGTTCCGTTGTCTGCCCTCTACAGCCTCCAACATTATCCTTCCCTAGCCACGCACTGCCTGGTTTTACCTTCTTCCCAAAATCCAAGAACAGAACTGCCCTGGCAGACCCATTGTTTCTTCCTACTCCAGTCCCACCGAGTTCATTTCCACATTTGTCGACTCCATCTTATCCCCTCTGCTCCAATCCCTCCCGATCTACGGCCAAGACACCTCACACGCCCTTTGTCTCTTCAATGACTTGCGTTTTCCAAGCCCCCTTCCCTCATCTTTACAATGCACGTTCAGTCACTCTACACCTCCATTCCCCACCAGTAATGCCTCAAAACCCCCTGTTTCTTTCTGAACTGCAGAACCAGCCAATTGCCCTCTACCAACACTCTCCTTTGCCTAGCGGAGCTGGTCCTTAATCTTAACAACTTCTCCTTCGACTCCTTCCACCTCCTCCAAACCCAAGGCGTAGCCATGGGCTCTCGCATGGGCCCCCTCTTTGTAGGGTACGTTGAACAATCCCCGTACACTGGCCCTATTCCCGAACTCTATCTCCGCTACATTGATGACTGCATCGGGGCTACCCCCTGCACCCATGCAGAACTCATGATTTCATTAACTTCACTACCAATTTCCATCCTGCATTCAATTCTATTGAACCATTTCTGACATCTCCCTCCTCTTTCTTGATCTCACTGTCTCCATCACTGGAGATAGACTATTAATTGACATCTATTTATACTATTACTAAAACTCTTATCTTGACAACATCCGGTCTGCGTTGTTTTTAAATTTGGGCAAAAACGGTACCTTATATCGCTAGGATTTTTCGCCACCTTACTCACCGTTCTCCTCTGCTCCAAGCGCACCTTGTTTTGTTCCGATTGGTGTAAGATTACAAAGGTTATGAAGGTTTAAAAAATCGTGAGATCGCAGATTGGTCTTCTCGCCTGTCAATCACTATGAAGGTAACGCTCCTTCCGGCACCCGCTGGAGAATAAAACCCCGGAGGCGGGGCTGAGTCGGTGAGCACGTCCAGCAGCCGCCCGTGCAGAAGCCACCGATAATAAAGTTGAAGCAGGTCTGCATTTATAGAATTACTACAAAGATAGGGTGCAGGAGTACCTCGGGCCTTGGTAGGGGGGGATGAAAAACTATCGAGTTGGTAGATTCCTTTTGCGTGATATATATAACATAATAACTGGCTTTCTTTTTTTTTTCTTTTTCCTTTTCGTTTTTTAGGGTGTATCTTTTAACCCCCTTTTCTAATCCTTTGACCAAGGGTTTCTTCTCCCCTTTGGCCCGCTCTTTCACTATCACAACTCTTTTCACATTTCACTCTCTTTCTCTCTATTCTTTTTCTTTAAAAGCCATAAAATTATGGGGTACAATGATTGTAACAGTATATATGTGTACAATGATGTATTTACCTCTAATAAATAAAATTATTAAAAAAAAAAATAATAAAAAAAAATAAAGTTGAAGCAGCGGAGTGTGGGCTGTGTTCCGCGGGCGGGCTGTGATCGTGACAGGGGCTGGGGATGGGAGCAGCTGAGTGAGTCCGGAGCCGGGTCCTGGAGCCAAGAGTGCGGTCGGAGCCGGTGAGCACACACACCCCCCTCCCACACTCCCCCTCCCCTACAACCCCATCCCCTACACCTCCCCTCCTCCACACCCCCCCTCCCCCACAGCCCCCCTCCCTCTCACCCCCCTCTCCCACACACCCCTCCCCCACACTCACTCCACCACACCCCCTCCCCCACACCCACACCCCCCTCCCACACCCCACACCTCCTCCCCCACACCCCCTCTACCATCCACACCCCTCCCACTCTCACATACACCCCTTCCCCTACCCCCACAGTCCCCCTTCCCCCACAACCCCACACACCCCCTCCCCCACACACACCCCTTCCCACACACACTCCCTCCCCCACACCCCCCTTTCCCCACACACACACCCCTCACCCACACCCCCTTCCCCACCCCCCCTCCCCCACACCCGCCTCTGCCTCCCCCACACACCCCACCCTCCCCCACACCTCCCAACCTCCCCCACACACCCCTCCCCATACCCCCCCACATCCCCCCTCCCCACACAAACCACTCTGCCACCCCCCCACACCCCTCTCCCCCACACAACCCCCCCACACACACCCCTCCCCCACCCCTCCACCCCCCCCACACAACCCCCACCCCCACCCCCACCTCACCCTCACACCCCCCCTCCCCCACACACACCCCCACCAGCCCCCGGCAGGCCCACCCTCCCCTGGCTGCAGGACACCTCCCACCTGAAGTCTACCTCATCCCCCGACTAAAGAATGGTCCCACTGTTGCACTGGGGGAACAGGTGAGTGGTGGAATATTGCATTGGGGAATGGGTTGCGTTGGGGGACCAGGCCTCCCCTGTGACTGGGACCCAACAGTTCCCACTTAGTCTAGTCTATTATAAACCTATTGACTCCCACAGCAATCTAGACTACAGTTCTTCCCACCCTGCTGCCTACAAAGACTCTTTCCCCTAGTCCCAATTCCTCCGTCTACACTACATTTGCGCCCAAGATGAGGAGTTGCAGACCAGGACATCCAAAGTGCCCTCACTCTTTGAGGAATGGAGATTTCCCTCTTTCATCTTAGATGAGGCCCTCACACGGGTCTCGTGGATATCCCGCAGCTCCACTCATACTCCCCTCCCCCCAATCGCCACATGAACGGAGTCCCCCTTGTCCTCACCTTTCACCCCATCAGTTGTTGCATACAGCACATGATCCTCTGACATTTTCGCCACCTCCAACGGGATCCCACCACATGCCATATCTTCCCATCTCCACCACCTTCCACTTTCCACAGAGACCGTTCCCTCCGCAACTCCCTGGTTAACTCATTCCTTCCCACCCAAACTGCCCCTTGCCAAGGTACTTTCCCGTACAACCCCAGGAGATGCAACACCTGCCTATACCTCCTCCCTCGACTCGAACTGAATGATCCCAGTAGGTTAATCTATGATGAGGATTTGAAGGCACTAGGCCTGTATTCACTGGCATTTAAATGAACGAGAGAGGACCTCATTGAAATGTACAGAGTGGTGAAAGGCTTGGATAGAGTGGATGTGGAGAGGATGTTTCCACTAGTGCGAGATTTTAGGACTAGAGTTCATAGCCTCAGAATTAAATTATGTTCTTTTAGGGATGAGTCTTTTGTGATTCTGGTGAATCTGTGGAATTCCTTACCACAGAAGGCTGTGGAGGCTGTGTCAATGAATATTTATAAGGCAGAAATAGATAGATTCTTGATTAATACAGGTGCCAGAGGTTACGGAGAGAATGGGGTTTGGAGGGAGAGATAGATCAGCCATGATCGAATGACGGAGTATACTTGATGGGCTGAATGGCCTTATTCTACGCCTATCATTTGTGACCTTATGACCTTGACAGTCCTTTCAGGTGAGGCAGAGGTTCACTTGCACCTCCAAACTTATGTACTGCATACGCTCTTCCAGGTGTGAACTCTTATATATTGGCGAGACCAAGTGCAGGCTCAGAGATCATTTTGCTGAACACCTCCGCTCAGTCCACCTAGGCCCATCATCACCCAGTTGCTAAACACTGATTCCACCTCACATTCCCATACTGATCCTTCTCTCCAGAGATGCTGCCTGTCCCGCTGAATTACTCCAGCACTTTGTGTCTATCTTTGGTGTAAACCAGCATCAGCAGTTCCTTCCTACATACTTGAGTCCACTACGCTGGGAGGTGAGTGGCTGCGTTTGGTGGGGACGTTGTATCCCCAGGGAGTAACCGGCTACTATAAACATCAGGGAACACCAGATCTGTGTTATTAGTACGAAGCAACTGACCCTGTGTAAATGTCAGCAAACACCAGCCTCTAGTGGAACATCATTGAACATCAGCACACGAGCAACTACAGAGATTATGGGTCCTTGAGTAAATATCAGGGTGCACCAGTCCCCATGTAAAATGATGGTGGAACACAAGCCCCTGTGTACAAATCAGGGAACACCAACTGCCATGTAAACATCATCGAACCATAGAGCATGGAGTTGTTAAAGAAGGAACTGCAGATGCTGGAGAACACCAGTCCATGTTCCCGATGTTGGGGGAGTCACAGTCTAAGGATAAGGGGTCACAGTCTAAGGATAAGGGGGAATTCCTTTAGGACCGAGATGAGGAAAACATTCTTTACACAGAGAGTGGTGAGTCTCTGGAATTCTCTGCCACAGAAGGTAGTTGAGGCCAGTTCATTGGCTATATTTAAGAGGGCGTTAGATGTGGCACTTGTGGCTAAAGGGATCAGGGGGTATGGAGAGAAGGCAGGTACGGGATACTGAGTTGGATGATCAGCCATGATCACATTGAATGGCGGTGCAGGCTCGAAGGGCCGAATGGTCTACTCCTGCACCTATTTTTCTATGTTTCTATGTGTAAATATCAGTGAACACCAGTTCCCATGTACATATCAGTGAACTCCAGCCCACAGTGGAAATACTGTATCAGTAAAGACCAGCCTCTATGTAATTATCTGTGAACACATGTGTAAATATCATTGACCTCGAGTCCCCACATCCCCATGAACACAGGCCCCTGCATAAATAGCAAGAAACAGATTGTGTCAATATTGGGACGCAGTTATCCACATGGAATTATCATGGTACACCAATCCCTATGTAACCATCAGAGAACAATCAGGGGCAGCACAGTGGTGCAGTAGTAGAGCTGCTGCCTCACAGCGACAGGGACCCAGGTTCGACCCTGACTAAGTATGCTGTCTGTGTGGAGTTTGTATGTTCCCCCTTTGACTGTGTGGGTTTTCTCTGGGTGCTCCAGTTTCCCCCCACATTCCAAAGATGTGCATATTTATAGGTTAATAGCCTCTGTAAATAAATCCTAGTGTGCAGTATGCGAGTGGAATAACAGACCTAGTGTACGGTTGATCGATGGTTGGCGTGGACTCAGTGGGCCGAAGGTGCCTGTTTCCATGATATATCTCTCCATAATCTCTCTAAAATTGCCACCACTGTAAATATTAGCGAACAACCAGGGCTACCAACATTGGGTGAGAGTTTAGAGTGAGAAATTGCAAGAGAGCGCAGCGATCGAGCCCGAGGGGAGGGTTTGCATTTTTCAGCTTGAAATCGTGCAATCTGGTGCATACTGCAGCGAGTCTTTTCACTTACACTTGAATGCAACATTTATGCTTTAATTTGGATTAGGTATGAATAAGGTTAAGCTAAATTACATTCCTAATTACATTCCACAGGTGCAGGACATGAATGACCTTAGTATATTCATGTATGGAAATCAGATTATAATTCATGCTGTTATGCATATATATATATAGAGAGAGAGAGATTTAAAAAACAGAAACAAGGCAAGAGGAGTTGGACTTCTATCACTTTTCTGCACAAATAATTTAATCAATCTTACCCTTTGACTATAGAAACAAAACAAAAATAATTCCACATATTCAACCAAGTACATGGTTCAATTAAATTATGATATATGTAAAACATATATTGAAACAGGCCCATCGGCCCACCAAGTTCACACTGACCAGCAATCTACCATACGCCAGTTCTACCCTATACGCCAGGGACAATTTACAGAAGCCAATTAACCTACAAACCTGCACTTCCTATATCCATATAACATATAACCATATAACAATTACAGCACGGAAACAGGCCTTCTCGGCCCTTCCAGTCCGTGCCAACCATTTATTTTCCCCTAGTCCCATCTACCTGCACTCAGACCATACCCCTCCATTCCCTTCCCGTCCATATACCGATCCACTTTACTTTTAAATGTTAAAATTGATCCTGCCTCCACCACTTCTGCAGGAAGATCATTCCATACAGCCACCACTCTCTGAGTAAAGAACTTCCCCCTCATGTTACCCCTAAACTTCTGTCCCTTAATTCTCATGTCATGCCCTCGTGTTTGAATCTTCCCTACCCTCAATGGGAAAAGCTTATCCACGTCAACTCTGTCTATCCCTTTCATCATTTTAAATACCTCAATCAAGTCCCCCCTTAACCTTCTGCTCTCCAAAGAATAAAGACCTAACTTGTTCAACCTTTCTCTGTAACTTAGTTGCTGGAGCCCAGGCAACATTCTGGTAAATCTCCTCTGTTCTCTCTCTATTTTGTTGACATCCTTCCTATAATTAGGCGACCAAAATTGTACACCATACTCCAGAATTGGTCTTACCAATGCCTTGTACAATTTTAACATTACTTCCCTACTCCTATATTCAATGCTCTGATTTATAAAGGCCAGCACACCAAAAGCTTTCTTTACCACCTTATCTACATGCAATTCCACCTTCAGGGAACTATGAACAGTTATTCCTAGATCCCTCTGTTCCACAGCATTCCTCAATTCCCTACCATTTACCATGTATGTCCTATTTTGATTTGTCCTGCCAAGATGTAGCACCTCACACTTATCAGCATTAAACTCCATCTGCCATCTTTCAGTCCACTCTTCCAAATGGCCCAAATCTCTTTGTAGACTTTGAAAATCTACTTCATTATCCACAGCACCCCCTGTCTTAGTATCATCTGCATACTTACTTATCCAATTTTCCACCCCATTCATCTAGATCATTGATGTACATGACAAACAACAGTGGACCCAACACAGATCCCTGAGGCACCCCACTGGTCACCGGCTTCCAACCTGACAAACAGTCATCCACCATTACTCTCTGGTATCTCCCATTCAGCCACTGTTGAATCCATATTGCTACTCCGCCATTAACACCCAAAGATTGAACCTTCTTAACCAACCTTCCATGGGGAAATTTGTCAAAGGCTTTATTGAAATCCATATTGACAACATCCACTGCTTTACCCTCATCAATTTCCCTAGTAACCTCTTCAAAAAATTCAAGAAGGTTTGTCAAACATGACCTTCCAGGCACAAATCCATGTTGACTGTTCTTGATCAGACCCTGTTTATCCAGATGCTTATATATATTATCTCTAAGTATCCTTTCCATTAATTTGCCCACCACTGACGTCAAACTAACAGGTCTATAATTGCTAGATTTATTCTTTGAACCCTTTTTAAACAATGGAACAACATGCGCAGTACGCCAATCCTCCGGCACTATTCCCATTTCTAATGACATTTGAAATATTTCTGTCATAGCCCCTGCTATTTCTACACTAACTTCCCTCAATTCCCTCCTAGGGAATATCCTGTCAGGACCTGGAGACTTATCCACGTTTATATTTTTCAAAAGTGTCAGTACTTCCTCCTCTTTGAATCTCATAGTTTCCATAGCTACTCTACTTTTTTCCCTTACCTCACAGAGTTCAATATCCTTCTCCTTGGTGAATACCGAAGAAAAGAAATTGTCAATATCTCCCCCATCTCTTTTGGCTCTGCAGATAGCTGTCCATTCTGGCTCTCTAATGGTCCAATTTTATCCCTCGTTATCCTTTTGCTATTAATATAGCTGTAGAAACCCTTTGGACTTACCAAATTGTATTCCTGCACTTTGTGTCCATGTGTCCAAGTGTACTCCTGCACCCGTAGTCAGGACCAAATCCGGGTCTGCAAGGCAGCAACTCTACCGCTGTGCCACCGTGCCACCTCATAAAATTATTTTTTCTGTAATATATTTATTATGGTGTCACGTCAATAAAGAAGAACACATTATTCTGATTTCTGCCCTTAGTTGGATAACACACATCTCCAGTCATTGTGTTTTACATCTATATGGCTGGTTTTCAACCTCTTCAGTCTGAAGGTCTCGACCCGAAACATCACCCATTCTTTCTCTCCAAAAATGCTGCCTGTCCCGCTGAGTTATTCCAGCTTTTCTTGTCTATCTTCAGTTTAAACCACCATCTGCAGTTCCTTCCTACACTCTTTGTGAAGCGGAACAGGTCCTATTCTCATAATATTATTCACCTCAACTAAGTCTTTTCTGCACTTCCGTTGCTGCAGGGAATACAATCCCAGTTATCAAAGTGAAAACAAAATTCCAGCCCTGCCAACATCTTCATAAATCATCCATGGATCCTCTCCAGAGCAATTGCACCCTTTCTACAGTGTGTTATTGTCTTACAGCATGGAAACAGGCCCTTCATCCCAACTTTAGATGAAGTTAGCCTCTAACTTTTATTGAAGTGATTGAAGTGATTGTGTGTGTGAAAATGTGTCAGTGTGTGTGAGGGTGTGTGAGAGTGTATGTGAGGGTGTGTGTGCTAGGGTGTGTGTAAGGGTGTGTGTCAGTGTGTGTTAGGTTGTGTGTGAGAGTGTGTGTCAGTGAAGCGGCGAGAACACCCGGAGTGAGCTGTAATTCGGAGATTTGGCGACGTCCGGTGAGCGTTTCCATCTCCTCCCCCCCCCCCCCCCCCCCAGGAATGCGGGCCGACTGAGGTGCTTTGTGTCCAGATTAGACCTCTTTGTGGACCGGTAGTTTGACATCCCTGCTTTAAACTAGATCTTGAATCACATATCCCGTGAAAACGACTATGCATTCTCCTTATATATTTCCTCATGGTTTTTATTCACCGCCAAAACTATTTTTGCTTTATTTTGAATTTCCAGCACCTGCAGATTTTGGTTCCATGTATGTCAAATGGAATCATTAGTACTGCAGTTACATTGCCATTTTAAATAGTGTGCGATGAGCTTAAGACAATCAAATTGCTCGTTCTTTACGGGAAAGCTGCCGACAGAAAACTATTCTCATTGGTGAGTGCGGAGGAGATCTGGATGCCTTGGGCGAATTGAATTGTCCGTGACTGTATTTATCTATTTATTTTTCAAGTATTTTGATTCTGTTGTGGGGGGACGTTCATGTTGAATTTTATAATGTGTTGTGTCATTTTCTCTTTTTTAATTTTTCTATGGATGTACGGAAACTTAATTAATTTTTTCTATGTAAAGCATTTTGGTTTCAACGTGAGTTGATTTAAACGTGCTATATAAATAAAATGTACTTACTTACTTACTATTTATTTATTTATGTTAAAAAAAAATTGAGTGTGAGAAATTCTGTGATCAGCGTGAGAGCGTGAGAATTTCATGAAATGTGTGGGTCTCACGCTCAATGCATGAGAGTTGGCAGCCCAACAGACCCCTGTGTAAATGTCAGGGGAAAATAATTCCCTGTGTAAATCTCAGGGAACACCAGTCCCCCGGTGGAAAAATACATGAACAGCAGTTCCTGTGTGAGGTTCAGAGAACACCAGATCATGTAATTATCAGAGAACACCAGTGCTTGTGGATATATTATGGGGCTCCTGACTGCATGTAAATATCAGGGAACACCAGTTGCTAAGTAACATTATTGAGGAACATGAGCACCTGTTGATATATAACTGAAAACCAGCCTCCAAAACACCTCTCATCCTGCCACAAACTTTGAATCATTTCCCTAGAGAAGGCGACTCCGGACTGTCAAAGCCGCCACACCCAGACATAAAAACAGCTTTTTTTCCACGTGTAGTAGTTCTACTCAACAGCCAAAAGTCTGTAGCCTCCTTTTGCTCTGGTATTTTATTTCATTCTTCACTTGTTTAAATTATAATGTTTTATTTTTTCATTGGTGCCTTGGTGCTTTGAAGGCAAATTCCTTGTATGTATAAATATTTGGCTAATAAAGTGGATTCAATTCAATTCAATGTTAACGTCGGGAGACATTTGGCCCTGTGTAAATATCAGGGACAACTGCTCCTCATGTAAACATCTGCTCCCATGTGAACATCAGCGACCAATTGCCAGCAAAATAAATATCAAGGAACACAGACCCCCAGTGGCAATATCAGGTAACAGCAGTTCTTATGTAAATAGCAGAGAACAACAGTCCTTGTTTACTTTCCAGGCAACATTGGACTTGTGTTAATATCAGAGAACAGTAGTTGTTGGGAACACAAAATCTGTGTTAATAGCAGGAAACAACAGTACCCATGCGAACATCAGGGAAAACAATAATCCACTATGTAAATATTAGGGATCACCAGCTCCTTGTGTAAGTACAGAAACATAGAAAATAGGTGCAGGAGGAGGCCATTCAGCCCTTCGAGCCAGCACCGCCATTCATTGCGATCATGGCTGCTCGTCCCCAATCAATAACTCATGCCTGCCTTCTCCCCATATCCCTTGATTCCACTAGCCCCTAGAGCTCTATCTAACTCTCTCTTAAATCCATCCAGAGATTTGGCCTCCACTGCCCTCCGTGGTAGTGGAGGCCAAATCACTATAAGTATCTATAAGAGCCCCCTCATCCTTCTAAATCCAAATATCAGGAATCTCGAGCCCGGTGAAAATATCAGGGGATACTTGTGAGAATGTCAAATAACTCAGAATCCATACATGAGTATAAGTTCTATAACTAGTACTGACTGATATACAAAGGTAGACAAAAGTGCTGGAGAAACTCAGTGGGTGCAGCAGCATCTATGGAGCGAAGGAAATAGGCAATGTTTCCGGCCGAAACCCTTCTTCCTGTCTGAAATCAAGAGTCAAGTCAAGAGTCAAGAGAGTTTTGTCGTCATGGGTCTCAGATAGGACAATGAAATTCGTGCTTGCTGCAGCGCAACAGAATATGTAGACGTAATACAGAACAGGAGATAAAAGTTCAGTGTGTCTATATACCATAGACCATATATATACACAATAAATAAACAGATAAATTGCAATAGTAATAATAGGCTGTTGTTGTTCAGAGCTTGCTTGATGTTGTTTTTAATAGCCTGATGGCTGTGCGGAAGAAGGTGTTCCTGAACCTGGATGTTCCAGATTTCAAGCTCCTGTACCTTCTTCCCGATGGCAACGGAGAGATGAGTGTGTGGCCAGGATGGTGTGGGTCTTTGATGATGTTGGAAGCCTTTTTGAGGCAGCGACTGCGATAGATCCCTTCGATGGTGGGGAGGTCAGAGCCGATGATGGACTGGGCAGTGGTCACAACTTTCTGCATTCTTTTCCGCTCCTGGACGTTCAAGTTGCCGAACCTAGCAACGATGCAACCGGTCAGTATGTTCTCTACTGTGTACCTGTAGAAGTTAGAGAGAGTCTTCCTTGACATACCAACTCTCCGTAATCTTCTCAGGAAGTAGAAGCGCTGATGTGCCTTCTTTATAATTACATCAGTGTGCTGGGGCCAGGAAAGATCTTCAGAAATATGCACCCCCAGGAATTTGAAGTTTTTGACCCTTTCCACCATTGTCCCAGGATTGTGGGTCCCTATCCTACCCCTTTCAAAGTCCACAATCAGTTCCTTGGTTTTGCTGGTGTTGAGAGCCAGGTTGTAGTGCTGGAACCATTTGGTCAATCGGTTGATCGCACTTCTATGTCTGGTCTTTGCCTCGTTCTTGCTGTTGCCTCATTCTCGGGATCCGTTGGCTTGGAGTTGGCAGCACTGTCTGGCCCAATGTCCCCATCGTCCACAGATATGACAAGAGTCTCTGTTAGCAGACGGGCCCAGTGGTTCTTTTCCGCGTGTGTTCCACTCCCTTCTCCCACACTGTGTCTGTTTCCTCTGCCATGTCCTCGAAAAGGCTGAGGTCGGGGGGGCCATTGGACATGGCCTCCTGCTTCTTCATCCTCTGGTCTTGTGTACCCTGTCTGCTGAATGAAAAGGGTGACGTTCTTAGAAGTTCTGTCCTGGTAGCGGTCTTGTGAATCTTTTATTATTTAGGTCAGTTCAGCCAGGTTTTTCGTTCTCCATCATACACAGAACATCCTAGGCAGAACAATCCCACAACTCTGGTCGAAGACCATTCACCAGTGACCATTTCAGGGGTCCATCGATTTGTTCCTGGGTCAGGCCATAACACTGGGCCATTAGTTGTTCTATGCGCTGGATGTAATCTTCCACATCATCCTTTTTCTGTGTGGCATCCATTACTTTCACCCAATTAGCTACATGCAAGGCCTCCCAGAACCCTTGTGCAGGTCATGTTATAGGTCCGGGACGGTCTCCTTCATGGTGTGCCCGAAATTGGTCGAAGTGTTCTTCTAGCTTTTTAAGGTGTGACTCCTTCAGCCATCCATGTAGGAGGATTTCTGTGTCCAGAATGTGTGGCTTGTGGCATAGGGCAATCATTTTAAGTTGGTAAATGGCCTTCTCCAGGTCTGTATTGACGTCCGGTAGGTCCCCCACTAGTACCGACAATTCTGTGGGGCTCCAGGGTTTGTGGAATGCCGTCGGTTCCCCTCCAGAGCCAGTGTAGTAGTGGAGGGGGGAGGTGCTTGCAGGGATGATGGGAACCAGGTCTTGGTTTGCGTTAGTTTTTGCCCTTGTTTGTGAGCCCACTTTCAGGGGTATTGGAGCTTGGACTGATGTAGTAGGTGTTGGTGCAGCTTGTTGGAGCTGTGGTGCTGAGATGCGGGCTGGGACAGATAGTGGCTGGGGTATGTAGTGGGGGGGGGAGGCAATCGTCCCACTGCTCCTGCAGTTCCTTCTCATCTTCTTGTGTCTACTGTCCAGCTGTTGGTTTTTCCTGCTTTACCACCATTTGGGTGGTTGTTGCCCGTTCTGTTTGTTCACACTTTTCTTGCCATCTTCCTTCTGTTTTCTGTTGCTTATTTCAATACTCATTTCATGCCGTCTGTTTCATTCTCACTTCCAATCTCCAAATGGTGCCCAATTTACTTTATTTCTTCCTCGCCAGCTGGGGTCTCTGTCTATTAATACCTCCTCGAGTTGATTCGATCTTTATTAAAGTTGATTCGATCTTTATTAAAGGAGCCATCTGTGGGAAACGGTTTGCTGGCATTTCTAATCCACTTGTTCCACTTGTTCTACTTGCCACTGCAGATTGGCCACAATTCTGGAACATAAAACAGGCTGGTGCCCCGTTTGGCCATTCCTGGCTTTGTCCTTGGTTCTTGGTTCTTGGTTACTTGGTCCTCCAAAATATTCCAACTGGAATTTAAACTGGGGGTGGTGAAGGGAGGGGTTTAGCCAGAGAGGGTTATTGGGAAGAAAGTAGCACTTTAAATTTAGTTGCATCTGGCTGGGCAACCGTGGCTTGGTGGAGATTATTCCATGCTTTAATAGTGCGTGGAAAGAACAAATTGCTGTACACATCTGTCTTTGAGGCTGGGACCACAAATTGGATCGAATGCCCTCGTCTGCTCCTAATTAGTTTGGGGTTCGTGTAGGTCTTGTGATCTATGTCTAGCTGACCATTTAACATTTTGTAAAAACAGGTCAAACGGTGAGCTTCACGTCTGTCTTGGAGAGGGTTCCACCCCGCCCAGAGAATTCAGAAGTTTGGTGACACTCGCTTCTCGCTCGTAGGTGTTAGTAACAAATCGAGCGGTCTGTCTTTGGACACGTTCGATGGATGAAATGTTTTTATCTGTGTATGGGTCCCAAGCTGCAACTGCGCAGTGCAGATAAGGTCTAACGAGGGTGAAATACAGCTTCTCCTTGACAGAAGCTGAACAATGATGGAAGTTGCGGTTCCGTCTTCACTAAGGAAGACATAAATAATCTGCCGGAAATAGCAGGGGACCGCGGGTCAAAGGAGGATTTGAGTGAAATCCAGGTTAGTCGGGAAGTGGTGTTGGGTAAATTGAATGTATTAAAGGCTGATAAATCCCCAGGGCCAGATAAGCTGCATCCCAGAGTACTTAAGGAAGTAGCTCCGGAAATAGTGGATGCATTCGTGATAATCTTTCAAAACTCTTTAGATTCTGGAGTAGTTCCTGAGGATTGGCGGGTAGCAAACGTAACCCCTCTTTTTAAGAAGGGAGGGAGAGAGAGAGAAAACGGGGAATTACAGACCAGTTAGTCTAACATCGGTAGTGGGGAAACTGCTAGAGTCAGTCATTAAAGATGGGATAGCAGCACATTTGGAAAGTGGTGAAATCATTGGACAAAGTCAGCATGGATTTATGAAAGGTAAATTATGTCTGACGAATCTTGTGGAATTTTTCGAGGATGTAACTAGTAGCGTGGATAAGGGAGAACCAGTGGGTGTGTTATATCATAAGAGATTAGTATACAAACTTAAAGCATACGGTATTGGGGGTTCAGTATTGATGTGGATAGAGAACTGGCTGGCAAACAGGAAGCAAAGAGTAGGAGTAAACGTTTGTTCCCCATTTGTGTGGAGCTAAATATGCTTGGGTGGGTGGAAACAAAATGCTTCTTTGATACTTCACAAACATGCATAGTACCTTGAACATTTACGTCCGGATGGACATATGTATAATTAAGACTCATATGCAGCAACTAATTTAAACTTTAGTGGCTGTCAGTTGGTGTGGCTTTATATCATACACCGAGAGCTTGTCGACTTGGCACTTTAAACCTCAAATGGGATTTGATTCATCTTTGGAGCGTGGATTATACCCTTAGGCTTGAAACTTGTCCTTGTGCCCTATAATTTGGGACCATTCCCAAATAAAAATTCTCAGCTTATGTATTTGAGTACAAGAGCAGGGAGGTTCTACTGCAGTTGTACAGGGTCTTGGTGAGGCCACACCTGGAGTATTGCGTACAGTTTTGGTCTCCTAATCGGAGGAAAGACATTCTTGCCATAGAGGGAGTACAGAGAAGGTTCACCAGACTGATTCCTGGCATGGCAGGTCTTCCATATGAAGAAAGAGTGGATTGACTCAGCTTGTACTCGCTGGAATTTAGAAGATTGAGGGGGGATCTTATAGAGACTTACAAAATTCTTAAGGGGTTGGACAGGCTAGATGCAGGAAGATTGTTCCCGATGTTGGGAAGTCCAGAACAAGGGGTCACAGTTTAAGGATAAGGGGGAAGTCTTTTAGGACCAAGATGAGAAAATCATTTTTCACACAGAGAGTGGTGAATCTGTGGAATTCTTTGCCACAGAAGGTAGTTGAGGCCAGTTCATTGGCTATATTTAAGAGGGAGTTAGATGTGGCCCTTGTGGCTAAAGGGATCAGGGGGTATGGAGAGAAGGCAGGTATACGATACTGAGTTGGATGATCAGCCATGATCATATTGAACGGCGGTGCAGGCTCGAAGGGCTGAATGGCCACTCCTGCACCTATTTTCTATGTTTCTATGTATGTCGTTACTGTAAGCTGAAGCCTTATACTCTAATCGATTTTAAATTTATTCCTATATTTCTCAAGACATACTCAAATTTATGTAGTTGCAACTAAAAAAAACTACTAGGTACCGTTGAAAGAACATGAATAAAAAAATAAACAATTAACTTTACGTAAAAAACAAACAACAAACTTTATCAAACTTGTGATGAGAACCTCTCACTTGCATTTTCAAAGACATAAGATAAGTGAATCAATTAGTCAACTTGTCCATTGTGATCTTAGGTAACATAAAACAAGAACAGAGTCAAACTCCACCTTAAACTTGCAATGAGCTCAATCTCTCAATTGCATATTCAACAGACCAAAAGTAAAGGGCCTGTCCCACTTGGCAATTTTTTTTGGCGTCTTATCAATGTCGTCAAAAGATTTTGAACATCTTTACAAAAAATAGTGACGTTGCGACATTTGATAAAACACCGCGTGTCATACATCATCACGCCGGGTCACGGTGCGTCACCGCTGCGTCACGCTGCGAAGTTTCGGTGACCTGACATATCAGTCGATGGCTGTCCCACTTGGCGAAAAAAATCGCCAAGTGGAACAGCCCCTTAAAATAAGAAAACAAAGTCATCACTCCACCTTAACCTGCAATGAACTCAGCCTCTCAATTGCATTTCCAAAAAGAATAAAACAAACTCATAACTCCACCTTAAGTTTGCAATACATTTTCAACAAATTAAAACTTGAAAGATAAATGATTACTGCATCCTTTGTTACCTTGGAACTCTGAAGGGTTAATGTTCAGTATCCGATTTCGGCCAATCAGAGTCTCTTGTACCTTTCTGCAAAGAGATAATGGTCAGTGAATCGCTGTGCAAGGGAAGGTACAGCGAGCCGAACCTACAAGTCGGTGGAAAGCCCCTTTAGTACATCGTGTACTGGTAGCCACACAGAGATCTTTCAATTGGCAGGTAGACACAAAATGCTGGAGTAACTCAGCAAGATCTTTGGAGAGAAGGAATTGGCGATGTTTCGGGTCGAGACCCTTCTTCAGACTGATGTCAGGGGAGGGGGTGGGAAAAAGAAAGAATGTAGGTGGAGACAGTAAGACTAGTGGGAGAACTGGGAAGGGGGAGGGGAAGGAGAGAGAAAGCAAAGGCTATCTGAAGTTGGAAAAGTCAATGTTCATACCACTGGGGTGTAAACTACCCAAGCGAAATATGAGGTGTTGTTCCTCCAATTTGCTCTGGGCCTCACTCTGGCAATGGAGGAGGTCCAGGACAGAAAGGTCAGATTGGGAATGGAAGGGGGAGTTGAAGTGCTGAGCCACCGGGATATTAGGTAGGTTAAGACGAACAAAGCGGAGATGTTCAGCGAAATGATCGCCGAGTGCGCTTGGTCTCGCCGATGTAGAGGAAATGACACCTGGAACAGCGGATGCAGTGTACACGAGGCTGGAGGAGGTGCAGGTGAACCTTTGCTTCACGTGGAAACACTGTTTGGGTCCTTGGATGGAGTCGAGTGGGGAGGTAAAGGGACAGGTGTGGCATCTCCTGCGGTTGCAGGGGAAAGTACTTGGGGAGGGTGTAGTTTGGGTGGGAAGGGATGAAACGGTCCCTTCCTACCCAAGGCCATGGAGTTATGGAACGGTCTCTGTGGAAAGCGGAAAGGGGTGGAGATGGGAAGACGTGGCAGGCGACAGACAGGAGCAGTCGTCTAGTCTCTATACATCTACACCTTAAGCAAGCAATCTCGGTGGAGCCTCCAAACTGTCAAAGTCAAACTCTTCAATAAGACACGTGGATGACTTGAGTAACCATCAGCAGTGAGTTTATTTTACTTGCACAAGGAGAGAATGTCACAGTCAAAGGCTGCGATCACAACTCTAAAATCAAGTCGATACAGCAGGGGGGAGAGTGGGGGCTGTCCTGAGGGATGCGCTCCTTCGGCCGCTTACACCTTGGTGCTCAGGTTTAGAGCAAAGATACAAGAGCATTTGGTTCAGAGCGCTCAGTCACCCACCACAATTATTTATAGCGCAAAAATTGACCATTTTGGTGGTTTTTAACGGGTAAGAAAGTATGCGTTTCATGTGTTAACAGTGTATGCCGGAGGCTACAATGTCCTCCAGACGGATTGAGCTGCTCCGTGCATGACGCCATTTGACCCGATACTTACATTACTGAAAGGTCGATACTTAACTGGGTCCAAAAGTTAAGGACAGTTAATAATTCCGACACCAGATCGCATCCTGGCCCAACAGGATACATGGATAATGAAGGTACCTATGTTCAATAGTGCTTTCCGGCTGGCAGTTACTGACTGCGGCAATTGGACAATGAGGGGAGACACAAAATGCTGGAGTAACTCAGCGGGTGAGGCAGCATCTATGCAGAGAAAGAATGGGTGACGTTTCGGGTTGAGACCCTTCCTCAGTCTGAAGAAGGGTCTCTACCCGAAACGTCACCCATTCCTTTAGTTTTATCCAGCATCTGCAGTTCTTTCTCACACTAAGTGAGTATGTTAACTGACCGGTATTAGCTAGCATCTTTGGAATTACTTGAGTAAGGGAACACAAAGATGAGGGAACGATGTGTTAATGGTTTTTGCGGCCAGGCGGGGGCGTAGTGGAGATAACGATGGGTATTGGAACTCACTGCAGAACCCAAGAGACGCAGCAGAGGGCGGAGCAGTGTTGGGGGTACACAAAAGGCTGGAGAAACTCAGCGGGTGCAGCAGCATCTAAGGAGCAAAGGAGATAGGCGACGTTTCGGGTCGAGACCCTTCTTCAGACTGGAGGAGCAGTGTTGGAATTGGTTTTGTGACATGGAAGGTGCTCGCTGGTGACTTTATTAAATGTATTTAATACATAAAGCACCATCAACAGTTCTGGACTTCCACACCAGGACCTGCATGTTCCTGTCAGAGTGAAGGGCAAGGCAGGCGGGTGTATAGAAGCTTGGATGACAAGAGAAATTGAAGCTCTGTTCATGAGTAAGAAGGAGTTATGGGGCAGGTAGAGGCAGCTGTGATCAAGTGTATCCCTGGAGGCATAGCAGTGAGGTATATGCTGAAGCAGGAAATCAGGAGGGCAAAATTGGAAGAAAACTCTGGCAAATATATCAAGGATAATCCAGAGATTTTATGTACATAAAGGGGAAAAGGGGAACCTGAGAAAGAATGATACCAGGAATCAAAGCGGACAACTCAGTGTGGAGCCACAGGAGATGGGCAAGGTCCTTAATGGGAATTAGAAGAACAAATGTGCCACGAGAGTATAGACAGCTGCAGGATTAATAAGGTTGTTACTATCTTTTTATTGTGGAGAAAGACATGAGGACCGGGGAACTTGGAGGGGTCAATAGAAGGGTCTTGTGGGCAGTCAGTACTATGGTCGCACACGTGCTGAAGTTCCTGACACATATGAAGAAAGACAAATCTCCTGGGCCTGATCAGATATATCTGTGGACACTGTGGGAAGATAGCGAGGAGATTGCTGAGATATATGAGTTATCATTAAATATGGGAGAAGATGGGAAGGTGGTCTGCAGGGAAACGCCTGGGAACTACGGGCCAGTGAGCCTAACATCTGGGGTCAAAAAGTCACTGGGGAGAATTCTGAGGCATAAGATATACATGCCTGTAGCTGGACAAGGGTTGATTAGGGGAATTCAGCATGGTTTTATAAGTGGAAGATTATGTCTCGCCAATCTGATGAGTTTTTTGAAGATGTGGTCAAAAAGGTCGATGAGGACAGGTCTGTAGACATTGTATATGTGGATTTCAGCAAGGCATTTGACAATGTTCCTCATAGTAAGCTGCTCGGGAAGGTTAGGTCAGGACAGTTTCAACCTAGGAAGGTTAGGTTAGATCTGGAAGAGTGATGGTGGAAAGTTGCTTTTCAGACTGGAGGCCAGTGGTGTGCCTTAGGATTCGGTGCTGGGCCCATTGCTGTTTGTCATCTATATCAATGATTTGGATGAGAACATACAAAGCATAATTTTTAAGAAAGAACTGCAAATGCTGGAAAAATCGAAGGTGGACAAAAATGCTGGAGAAACTCAGCGGGTGAGGCAGCATCTATGGAGAGAAGGTATCGCCGACGTTTCGGGTCGCAACCCTTCTTCAGTCTGATGTCGGGGCAGGGGAGCGGTGGTGGAAAAAGGAAGGAAGAGGCGGAGACAGTAGGCTTGTGGGAGAGCTGGGAAAGAGGAGGGGAAGGAGGGAGAAAGCTAGGACTATCTGAAATTGGAGTTTATTTGCTTCAATGTTCATACCGCTGGGGAGTAAACTACCCAAGCAAAATATGAGGTGCTGTTCCTCCAATCTATGCTGGGTCTCACTTTGACAAGACTTGGAGGAGACCCAGGACAGAAAGAAAGATCAATGTGGAAATGGAAGGGGGAGTTAGTGTTTAGCAACTGGGAGATCAGGTAGATTTAGGCGGAGGTGTTCAGCAAAATGATCTCAGAGCCTGCACTTGGATTTGCCGATATATAGGAGTCCACAACTGGAACAGAAAGGTCAGATTCGGAATAGGAGGGGGAGTTGACGTGCTGAGCCACCGGGATATCAGGTAGGTTAAGACGAACTAAGTGGAGGTGTTGGGCGATGCGATCACCAAGCCTGCGCTTGGTCTTGCCGATGTAGAGAAGTTGACACCTGCAACAGCGTATGCAGTAGATGAGGTTGGAGGAGGTGCAGGTGAACCTCTGCCTCACCTGGAAAGACTGCTTGGGTCCTTGGATGGAGTTGAGGTGGGAGGTAAAGCGACAAGTGTAGCATTTCCTGCGGTTGCAAGGGAAAGTATCTGGGGAAGGGGTGGTTTGAGTGGAAAGGGACGAATTGGCCAGGGAGTTCTGGAGGTAGCGGTCTCTGCGGACCTCACTCACAAACAAAGATTATAGAGGAGCAAGATGCTCCACACAGTGGAAAAGGCGTAGTATTACGTGTGTGATTGTCGACGCCATATTAGCGGACCAGAGATGGCGTCGACTATGGCGTCTACTGGGAAACTGGGCTTCTCTATGATCTTTGTCTCTCGATCTGCCGCTGTGTAATCCGCTCCAAAGCTACAGAGCAGTTGCAAGCAAAGATTATAGAGGAGCAAGATGCATTAGAAAGTTATTAGATTTATTTGTAATAGATCTTTACTTACCTCTCGATCCCTCTCCATCCCCTCTCTTCTCGCTATCTCCCGCTCTTCTCTCGATCGCTCTCTCTCCCCTCTCGATCTCTTTCTCTCCCCTCTCGAATTCTCTCCCCCCTCTCGATCTCTTTTTCTCCCCTCTCGATCTACCTCTCTCCCCTCTCTTCTCGATTTCCCTCTCTCCCTCCCTTCCCTCTGTGTGATAGTTGGCAGCCCTGCTATGCCTTAGGTCCAAAAGAGGATAGAAATAAATTACATAATGGTCTTTGTAGGAGGATTTTAATAAGCTCTTCTATCTGTCCCACCATATATTTATAAGAATGTGTGTTTGTGTGTGCCTGTAATTTTGTGCACAGTGTGTGTTAAAGCAATACAAGGGAAGCTGCACAATGCAATGCAAGGGAAACTGCAAAGGTGGGGGCTGGGGAGGAAAGATGCAAGGGAAATGGGGAAACAGCGGGAAAAGGGAGGGGGAGAGGGAATAAGGGGGAGAGGGGAGGGGAGGGAGGGAGATTGAGAGAAGATAGGGGAGAGAGAGATAGAGGGGAGAGAGAGATAGAGGGGAGATAGAGAAGAGAGGGAGAGGGAGATCGAAAGAGAGGGAGAGAAAGATCGAGAGGGAGAGAGAGAGGGATAGAGAGGGATCGAGAGGTAAGTAAAGATCTATTACAAATAAATCTAATAACTTTCTAATGCATCTTGCTCCTCTATAATCTTTGTTTACAACTGCTCTGTAGCTTTGGAGCGGATTACACAGAGGGAGGCAGTCTGCCAAAATGGCGGCCGTGACGTTCCGTTACGTACTACACACCAGTCCATTGGATTTCCACTGAGTGGCGCATCTTGCTCCTCTATAATCTTTGCTCACAAACTCCTCTCTTCCCTCCTCATAGTAACTTGTCTATCGTCTCCCCCACCACCATCGGCACGGCCGTGGTTGGGTGGGGGGTTCAGTGGAGGCCCTGGTCCCGTCTCTCTCTCCCTCATCACTCATCCCTCTCCACCGCCCGCCCACTGGGGCAATGGCGGTCCCATCTACACGTTCCCCCCGGGTCCGTCTAGCGGGTGGTCGGACAGGACGGGGACGGGCCGAGCGGCGGCTGAGCTGGAGTGGGCAGAGGAAGGGAGAAAGAGCCGAGTTGCAGGGAGTTTGAGTAACTCACACACACTCACACGCATGATACAAAATGGTCCAGTCAAGTCAACGGGATCTAAACCACAGCTAACAATGAATGACCTGTGGAGATGCTTTTTTTATGGAGTTATGGAGGGAGGGAGTGACTGAGGGTAGGGGAAAGAAGAGGGAGGGTGAAGAGGAGGGGAGGGTGTGCTCGGGGATGAGGGGAAATGAGGCATGCCTGCGCAGTTGGGTGTTATGCATGAGCGGTACAATATTGCATTGGGGGAACGGGTGAATTGTGGAATATTGCGTTAAGGAATGGGTTGCGTTGAGGGGCCAGGCCTCCCATGTGATGGATCCAAAGGGGGCCCACTTAGTCTAATTATCAGTTAAATTTTATCTACCTTCCTTTGGCCAACTCATACAACAGATCTTATAGTATGCTTAGACGTTCATCGTCACTTACACTACACCACGTGTTATCTGAAATTTTACCAGCAATGTTATCTTTAGAGTCATCCAAATCATCAGCGTAGATAACAAACATCAGTGGACCCAGCACCGACCCCTGTGGTACTGGTCATTACCACTGGTCAACAGCTTCCAATCAGAAAACCAACCATCCACACCTATCATGTGTCTCCTTCCTCCATTCCAATTTTTAATCCAAATGGCCAGCTCACCTGGATTCCATGTGATCTCACCTTCAAGACTACCCTACCATGATGAATCTTACAATCTGATAATGTTGATTCACACTAGCGCATTCACTGGGATGATGTGAACATAACATAAAGAATCGGACTGGCCCTAGGAGGGGGGATCTCCCTGTCGATCTGCTTCTGGGCCTGGCCAAGATGGCCATTCACATGTCCAGGCAGCGGGAAGTCGACGGCCTCACCGGGGTTGGCTGCCTGCCCCTTTTCCGGGCCTATGCCCGTGCCCGCGTGTCCCTGGAGAGGGAACACCCGGTGTCCACGGGGACTTTGGAGGCCTTCTGTGAACGCTGGTCGCCGCAGAAGGTCACGTGTATTGTTGATAAAGTTGGCGATATATTAATTTGATGACTGTTTGTTTGTAAACTCAATCTAGGCAGCTTTGATTGTGTTAATACTGTTGTATTCGAGGGCTAAATAATTCACAAACTACACGGTGTCCAGAACCCGAAGTGTATTTATTTACAAGCCAAACAAGGCTGCCGCTGAAGCCCTGGAGATCCCCCAGCGACCCTCCCCGAGGAAGCATTTATTACGAGACAGGGCCCTCTAGTGGTGACTCCAGGACACAACACTTTTCCCTCCTTGTAAATGAAGGTTATCATATAAGTCCAGTTATCCACCCAAATATGTCCAGATGCAATCAGTCCAAAATAACAGCTCGGTGAACATAACGTTTATGGCTTCACCGTTGATAATCATACAGGTACTGAGGTCTCCTCTTCTGTCGCTGAGAGCGTCGAGCGGGAATAGACTGCTCTGCTTTATGCTCTGCTGTGTGCTGACCACAGTCACTGTCTTGACTGGATATTGGGAAAGGAAAAGTGTCCAATTCGTCTTCTTCCTGTCCCTGTCTACTTGCAATGAGACGCCTCGCGTTCCATCTGGTGTCATCTTGGAGGATGTACGCGTTCTCTCCGAAATCCGTTTAATCTGTATCAGCTTGGAGAGAGCGCTTGCGAGCTTACTCTGTCAATTTGGGCGGCTGATTCGTACCCAGTCGCTGACCTTGAACCGCGGCGCTTGTACGCTGCATTTGGCATCACAGTACGCTTTCCCTTTTGCTTGTCTGTGTGCTATCATTTACGCCCTCGCGTTTGTGTCTGGATTTGGGTGCGATGATGGTTGAAGAGCATTCAGTTTTGTTCGCAGGTTTCACCCTATCATCAGCTCTGCTGGCGTTTTCCCAGTCAACGTGTGTGGTGTGGATCTGTAGGATCGGTGGAGGATATGGATTGACTGTTCGAACTTTTTCCCCTCCGACATGCTCGCTTTTATGCTTTCCTTGATCACGCGATTGAATCGGTCAACCCCGCCCTTCGATTGGGGGTTGTATCTCGACGTCCGCTGATGTTAAATGTCATAACTCGCGAGGAAAGTGGAGAACTGTTCAGATATGAACTGAGGGCCATTGTCAGTCATTGACCTCCTTGTAAAGAGGTTTACACGTACACAGTGTCTCTTTACCAAGTCTTTTATTAATCACATACATCGATGCCCTAGTTGCACATGGTCTGCACGTTTTACTAGAGGAGGTACTAGGGATGGAGAGACAGTAATATACTTGGTGAAAGGGGAGTGGCTACACAACCTACAATTAAAGGGACATGCACTAAACATCTACATCCTTCCTCTTACAAAAGAAAGGAACGTGACAGCCGACCATGTCTCATACACTAGAGCAACTGGAAAAGGATAAACAGTAAAATAGCAGCAATCAAACATAATCGCCATAACGGTCAGGCGCCCTCACAATCCGCCCCGAGCGGGTACGAACCCCGCTCACACCCTCTCCCCCCAAAGAAACGGGCACCGGGGGAGACCCCACGACAGAAGGACTACAATGTGGGGACTTGCGTGGTGACAAAGGGATTGGAGGCGAGCGACCTGGCGATGGGGAAGAGACGGCCGGAGGCACGGGAATAGGCACAGGGAGAAGAACCGGGACAGGGCGAGCAGGCACAGGCTTAGTGACCGCTACAGGCGGGAGAGCGGACAGAGGGGGAGCATGGGGGTCAGCAGGAGGAGGAGGAGAAGGCTCGTTCACCAGGCGGAGGTGTCGCCTGGACCGACGGTAAACAGTACCATCGAGGTTCACCAGATAGGAGCGAGGTGAACCAGCCGTCCCAACAACAACCGCAAGGCCAGGGTGACCGGAGGTGGAATGCATGCGGACAACCTGACCAGGAGACAGAGGAGGCAGGGCACGGCAAGACCTGTCGTGGGAACGCTTCTGAACGGACTGCTTGGTAGCAATACGCTCACGGACCACGGCAGGTTTTACAACAGCCGGGGTAAGAGTCTGCTGGGCCACCGGAATGGGAGGTCGAGTAACCCGGGACATGAGGCGCTGCGCCGGGGACCCCAGAACACCGTCACGGGAAATGTTTCGCAGGTTGAGGAGGGCGAGGTAAATGTCAGACTTCGATGCGCGGCAGCGATTCAACAAGTCCTTTGCGCTGCGAACAGCACGCTCGGCCAGGCCATTGCTCTGAGGGTACTCAGGGCTACTAGTGTAATGCCGAAAATCCCTTTGTCACCACGCAAGTCCCCACATTGTAGTCCTTCTGTCGTGGGGTCTCTCCCCGGTGCCCGGACATGCACTAAACATCTACACTCCTGCAGTCCCCATTTAGTGAACAGCTTTTCGAGAATCACGATAATCAAGCTTGTCGTGACTGAGAAAGTAGTTGCGATCTCAGGACACTTGCTGTGGAGATCGTGTACTACAAGTAGAAACCACTGGCTTCATGGCGCAGCTTACACCTCTCTGAAGATGTCAACTTGCAAGTGCCTCCATGGTTTGTCCGGCCATGGGATTTGCTGAAGAGGGGCAGGACATGGGTTTGTAGCTTTCTCACGAATTGTGCATGCTTCATAATTTTTTATGAAATCTTCTATGCGACGATCTATTGCTGGCCACCACACTGCCTTGTGACACCGTTGTTTCATCTTAACAATGTCCGGGTGTCCTTCGTGTGCCAGTTGTAACACGGGGTGTTGCAGTGATTTGGGTATAACCACTCGAGTTCCGCGCGTGACACGTGGATCGTCAACCACAGCCAGTTCATGGCGTACCCGGTGGTACGGAACCAAGTCCTCTGGCATCTCCTTGGGCCAGTCTGTTCTGAGATACTGGCAGATGATTTGCAGTGTGCCGTCAGCTATCGACTCTGCTTTCAGCTCTCCCCGCATCACTAGATTCGCCATCATGTGCGAAATTACCGCGAGAACATATTCGTCGATGTCGCTTGAAGTGTCGCTATTGCGTGTGCTTGCGGGTGCCACCGTTGGGACGCGACTGAGCATGTCTGCGATGCGATTACGTGAACCTGCGAGGTATTCTGCTTTTAAGTTGTACTGGTGAAGGCGATCGGACCATCTGTAGATCCTGAGCGGATGGTGTCCTGAGCCTGTCGTGTCCAGCAACGTAGTTAGCGCTTGGTGATCAGTACGAAGAGTGAATGGTCTCCCGTATAGGTATATGTGCCAGTGTTCACACGTGTATATGCACGCTAATGTTCCGCGTTCCCTGGTGGAGTACTTGCGTTCGGTTGCAGTCGAGGGACAGGGCGCTATTGCGATGGGTCGTTCACTTCCATCAATACCCTGCGAGAACACTGCTCCGATCGCTATACCGGAAGCATCTGTTGTGACGTACGTTTCCGCACTTGGGTCGAAGTGTGCGAGAACAAGCAGATATGGTATTTTGTCTTTCAGTGTGTTGAACGCAAAGTCCTGCTCATCCGTCCATTCCCACTGTGTGTCTTTCCGTAGCAGCTTCTGTAGCGGTTCTGTGATCTGCGCGTACTGCCGCACAAATTTGCGGTAGACGTTGGTGGTGCCCAGAAATAACGCTAGCTCTTTCACGTTAGTTGGGGCGGAGAGCTCGTTGATGGCTTGGAAATAACCTGAGTAGGCTCAACTCCAGTCGTTGTCACTCTGTACCCGAGAAAGTCAATCTCGAATGCTGTAGATGTGCACTTTGCTGCGTTGTCGTGTTGCGCGAGCCGAGCTATCACTCCATGCAGTCGTCGATCGTGTTCCTCGACCACGACATCATCGTGGAGATTGAGTGCTCCGTCAATGCCTGCCAGAACCGACGCCACGATTTTTTGAAATGCGCTAGTCCATACGGCATCCTACAGTACTGAAATACTCCTTCATGTGTAATGAATGCTGACAACTGCCGACTTTGTTCTGCTACTGGTACCTGAAGGTAGCTTCGGTGCATGTCCAGTTTAGTGAACACCATTGAACCATGGAACGACGCAGCTACATCTTGTATTGTTGGCAAAGGGTATTTGTCCGGGATGGCTTCGTTGACCGATTTGAGATCGATGCACAGCCCGAGTTCACCTTTCTTGCGTTGTGTGATGACCCGATTCGATACCCGAGGGGATGAATCGATGCGCTCAATGAGCAATGCGCTCATCTTTTTTGAGTCGTTTCAGTTCCGTTGAGACTTGCGCGTGAACGGAAAACGGTAGATGCCGTAGGCATTGTGAAACAGGCCAGACTGATGTGTCTACATGAGGTGCGTGGCAGTACCCTTTAACTATCCCAAAACCCGAGAAAAGGGAGGGGTACACGGACGGACGGACGGACGGACAGAGGGACGGACGGACGGACGGATGGATGGATGGGAGAAAAGGGAGTGGCCAAGGTGCAACTCATCCTTGACTATGCTGCTGGCCTTGCTGAGGCAGCGTGAGGTAGAAATGGAGTCAATAGAAGGGAGCGTTACACAAAAAGCTGGAGAAACTCAGTGGGTGCAGCAACATCTAAGGAGCGAAAGAGATGGGCGACGTTTCGGGTCGAGACCCTTCTTCAGACTGGTCAGGGATCAGGGAAACAAGAGATATAGACAGTGATGTGGAGAGATAAAGAACAATGAATGAAAGATATGCAAAAAAGTATTGATGATAAAGGAAACAGGACATTGTAAGCTGTTTGTGGTGTGAAAATGAGAAGCTAGTACGACTGGGGTGGGGGGGGGGGGAGATGGAGAAGGAATGTCAGGGCCCGAGGGCTGAGGGAGAGGTGGGGAGGGGGAGGGGGCAGTCTGGGTTAACAGAATTGAGAAAATTCAATGTTTAAGCCCAGAGGATGCAGACTCCCCAAGCCAGTGTTGCTCACTCTGGCCGTGGAGGAGGCCCAGGACCGAGAGGTCGGATATGGAATGGGAGGGGGATTTTTTTTTTTTTTTAATTTTATGTCAGTCAGGAGTGTATCACCTGCAATAGAGATGGTGAGGTCAAGGAATGGTAGGGAAATGTCGGAAATGGTCCAAGTATATTTGAGTGCCGGATGGAAGTTAGTGGTGAAATGGATGAAGTCAGTCAGTTGTGCGTGGGTGCAATCTCTTTCGCTCCTTAGATGCTGCTGCACCCGCTGAGTTTCTCCAGCTTTTTGTGTAACCCTCGATTCTCCAGCATCTGCAGTTCCTTCTTTAACTCAATAGAAGGGAGGTTGGTTTGTGTGATGGTCTGGGCTGTGTCTACAATTCACTGCAATTTCTTGCAGTCTTGGATGGAACTGTTCCCAAACCAAGCCACAATGCTTTCTATGGTGCATCAGTAGAAGTTGGTGAGAGTTGTAGGGGTCATGCTGAACTTCCTACGCCTTCTAAGGAAGTGAAGGCATTGGTGTGCTTCATTGGTCGTTGCTTTAATATGGGCGGTCCAGGAGAAGCTGTTGGTGATATTGACTCCTAGAAATTTGAAGTTTTCAACCATCTCTACTTCGGCACCGTCAATGCACACTGGGGTATGTGTACTGCTTCACTTCGTGAAGTCAATCACTACCTCCTTTGTCTTGCTCACATTGCGAGAAAGGTTGTTGTCTCGACACCAGGATTTGAATTTCTCCTTCCTATACTTTGTCTCATTATTTTTTGACACCCAGGCCACAATGGTGGTGTTGTATCGAGACCAAGTGGGGAGAGCAAAATTGTTTTAATTGTCAAAACAACACTTGAACTGCATGAACACTGAGTCGAGAGAAAACGTTTTTAGCTCTTTTCATCGTGAAGAGCACTAGCTACTGAACAAACTGAAAAGCCCGCGAACGGACCTTGTCACGTGACAGACCCGACCTATGACGAGGGTTCTGCATACACAGTTTAACCACTAGGTGCTACTACATGACCCTGCCCCCCCCAGAACCAGAGGAAAGAAAACCAGTGGGAGTCCAAACATGGCAGCCGAACTGCGTGGACACAGGACCAGTGAACAAAGGCACAACAGGCGCTACAGGCAAAGGTGGATGCGGGAGGGCCGGCGGCCGACCTCGGCGTCGGGGCTGGCCACCAACACTGGGCGATCGACTTCAAAATTAACAGGTTTAAGACAAGCCACCTAAACGACCTCCTTCCGGCCCCGGATGTCCAGAATAAAAGTCGCGACGCCCGGCTGCAACACCTGGAAGGGACCCTCATAAGGGCGCTGCAGCGGGGTCTGGTGCGAGTCCCTTGCGAATAAAAACAAATTGACGGTCCTTGAGAGTAGGCGGGACATGGGAAGTGACAAATCCATGGCGAGAGGTCGGGACGGGGCAAGCTTGCGTATATGCTCATGAAGGCGCTCTTGCACAGATGAAGGGGGCTCCTGCTGCCCATGTGCCACTGGAATTAAATCACTGGGTACTTTGGCGGCCAAATCCTCCTTAGGGCCAGTGTAGATCCCCAGCAAAACCCACGGCAATTCGTCCAACCAATCGGGGCCCGTGAGCCGCGCCTTCAAGGAGGACTTCAGGCGCCGGTGGAAACGTTCCATCCGGCCGTTAGACTGAGGGTAGTACGCTGTAGTGTGGTGCAGCTGAGTGCCGAGCAGTTGGGCCATGGCCGACCCAGCACGGAGGAAAACTGGGCACCCCAAGTTGAGATGAGATGAGATGTCCGCTGGAACACTGAAACGAGCCACCCAGTGGGTTGTGAGGGCATGTCGCAGCGGAGGTATCAGCAAGTGGAATGGCCTCAGGCCACTGGGTAAACTGGTCCACTATGGTGAGCAGGTGGGTGACTTCAGAGGTGCTCGCACATGACATTGGACTTTGGAAGTTTGGCAGGAGCAGCAGTCCCTAGCCCAGGAACTGACTTGCTTACCTAGGCCATGCCATACGGATTTGGTCGCCGCCATGGCAGTGGTTGGCCGGATAGAAGGGTGGGCTATTCCGTGGACTGAATCAAAAATACAACCTTGCCAAACCAAAGCGACGATGGGTCGTGGTTGCCCCGTGGAGCCATCACAGAGAATGGTTATGCCAGTGGATCCAAACGGGACGTCCTCGAGTATCTAACACGAAATGACGGTGTGATACGTGAGCATCTCGTCGTCGTCCCGTTGCACAGCGGCCAGGCCGGAATAGTCGATTCCCGGAGCTAAAGTCAGAACGGCATTAATGGCAGGGTGGGATAAAGAATCAGCGACCAGGTGTTGGATGTAGGTAGTATACTTCGAAATGGAGGCCAAATGTTGTTGCTGTCATGTGGACCAGGGATTGGACACTATAGCAAATGTGAAGGTAAGGGGTTTGTGGTCTGTAAAAGCCGTGAAGTGTCTGCCCTCCAGGACATAACGGAAATGATGGACAGCAAGGTAAAGGGCCAGTAGCTCGCAATCGAACGCGCTGTAATTTCTCTCTGGAGGGCATAGGTGTCAGCTGCAAAAGGCAAGAGGCTGCCAGAGCCCATCAATGAATTGTTCGAGTACCCCCCAACAGCGGTGTCAGAAGCATCCATGGTGAGAGCGGGTGGGCAGTGACCCATTGTTGGACGAGCATTGTTTCGTTTGCCAGTGCCTCCATTGCGCTGTCGAATGCACCCATGCTTTCAGCATCCCTACCCGGTCCCGCTGTTGACAGATACTGAAATAAAGGCCGCATAATCCGGGCAGTCGATGGAACGAAACGATGGGAAAACTTTATCATACCAACAAACGCCTGGAGACCTTTCACTGTGGCTGGCCAAGGAAACTGTTGAATAGCCTCCACCTTGGCAGGGAGCAGGGTTGCACCCTGTTGGGTGACATGATGGCCAGGAAAGGTAATAGAGTCAAGGCCAAACTGGCACTTGGTTGGATTAATAGCGAGGCCTTGGTCTTTACGGCGCTGGCACAGCAACTGGAGGTGCGCGCAGTGCTCTTGACGAGAGCGGCTGGTGACAAGAATGTCATCAAGGTTGATGAATAAAAAATCCAACCCCATATTGACCATGTTCACAAACCTCTGAAAGGCTTGGGCGGCATTTTTTAGGCCAAAAGACATTCCCAGTCATTCGAATAGTGCGAAAAGGGTGATAATTACGGTCTTGGGCATATCATTGGTGTGCACAGCTATCTGGTGGTAACCGCGCACCAGATCAGTTTTGGAAAAGTATTTTGCCCCATCCAAATGGGTCGTGAAATCCTGTATGTGAGGGACAGGGTAGCGGTCGGCTTTTGTGGCGTTGTGGAGGCGGCGGTAGTCCCTGCACAGTCTCCAGCCGCTGGACACTTTGGGGACCATATGGAGTGGGGTGGCACAAGGGCATCGGAGCGCCGCACAATACCCATCTCTTCCATTTGCTGGAATTCCTCCTTGGCAAGCTGCAGCTTGTCAGGCGGGAGCTTGCGTGCCAGTGCGTGGAATGATGGGCCGGTGGTGGGAATGTGGTGTACGACGCTATGTTTGAGTTTGGTCAACTTGAACTGAGGGTTCAGGATATCGTGGGAATCGGCCAGATTTTGTGCGTACATGTTGTCCGCGGACGACACCGAGTCGAGGTGTGCGGTGGTGGGGACCGGACGGCAGCAACGAGATGGGTTGAAGGGTCTTGGATTGGATGAGACGTGACCCTTTAACAACTACCAACAGGGATAGGGCCCAAAGGAAATCGGCGCCTAACAACGGTTGGGAGACGTCGGCGATGGTGAATGGCCACGCGAAATGGCAGGAGCCGAAAACAAGGGGAACTGTACGGACCCCATGTCCGGATAGGGGTGCCGTTGACGGCGGTCAGGGCTGGGCCTCACTTACCGGAACGGGTGTTGACTCGGAACGGGGGTCTCTGCTCCCATGTCGACAAGGAATCGAGCCCGGAACAACGGTCCCAGACGTAGGGGCAATGTTTCACGCCGACCACGATAGTCTCTACTGGCGATCGGCCAAAGCTTTTCCCGGATGCGAGCAGGGAGAACGGCATCGGCGGGCCTCCGCACCCCAGCGTTGGTGGTAATAACCAAAGATCTTAGAGCGGAGCAAGATGGTTCACTCCTGCGAAATCCAATGGACTGACGTGTAGTACGCACCGGAGCGTAACTTCTGCCATTTCAGTAAACCCGATCCGATTTCAGTTATGCCTCTCGCAGTATAATGTGCGTTGTGGGGGAATAGTTTCCGTGTTTTTAAATGTTTTTTTAAATTTTCTTTTTAAATGCAGTAAACCTTCATCAATTTCCCCCACCACTGTCAGCACTGCCTTTGTCGCTATTTGCTGAAGTTAGTGTGTGTGTGGAAACTTGCGTGATTGTTAATCTGACTGGAAGCCAAATCTGAATGGACACGCGCAAATACACACAAAAACGGCACATACCTTGTACAGGGAAGAACTGCAGATACTGGTTTAAACCTAAGACAGACACAAAAGGCTGGAGTAAATCAGTGGATCAGGCAGCATCTCTGGAGAAAAGGACTAGATGATACTTTGGGTCGACTTGGTCGATAACTGCCATGATCCGTTTTATGTCATTCTTCGCTCTGCTCCTGGTCTCGGCCCGCACCGATCTGCCGGACATGCTGTGCGTGTGTGAAAAAGTTATGCTATCGAAAAAGGACGGAAATGGTAAGGGGGAAATTTATAAAAAACACCCGAAGGAAATACATGTTTAACAAAAAAAGGGGGGCCAGCGATCGCTCCGTGTCCGTGTCGGAGGGAGGGAGGGGAGGATGGTTTAAGTTCCTCTTTCCCCTGACTCAGTCTGAAGACGGGTCTCGACCCAAAATGTCACCTTCTGAACCTTCCTCACCTATTCCTTTTGTCCAGAAATGCCGCCCGACCCGCTGCATTTTGAGTCTATCCTTTAATCTCTCAGCCTGATATAGCAGAATCTCCCTGAATTAGCTTGACGCCATGACGGAAGCCTGTTACCGAAATGGCGCTGAAGATTGCCCATCATCTACTACCGCTTAATCGCGGAGTGAACCATCTTGCTCCGCTCTATGATCTTTGGTAATACACCACAGATGCTTACCGGTATCCGCTGCTGCCGGTTGTGTCACACTGTTATTATTGGAAGGGGGAAATGGCCGTCGAGGCCATTGTGGAGCTGTAGTTTGGTTTGCCACAGCTCGTCCCCTCTTTCGGCTAGTTGCATGGGGTCGGTGAAATCGCTACTGGCGAGGAGCAGGCGGATGTCGTCCGCCATCTGTTCGAGGAACACCTGCTCAAAGAGAAAACAAGGCCGGCGACCGTCCATCAGTGAGAGCATTTCGCTCATCAGTACTGACGGCTTGCCGTCACCGAGGCCGTCCATGTGCAGGATCCTGGCGGCCCAATGGTGGCAGCTGAGCCCAAAAGTACGCAGCGGCAGTGCCTTGAGGCCCTCATACTTGCCGTCAGCTGGCAGTTGTTGGAGGCAAGGAATTAAATGGACGGCAGTTTCTTGGTCCAGTGTGCCGACCATGTAGAACTACTTAGTTAAATCGGCGACAATGTGTCGAACCTGGAATTAGGCCTCAATGTACTGAAACCATACGTGAGGTTGTGCCGTCTAGAAAACGGGCAGCTTAAGCGAAACTGCATTTTGCTGGGCTGGGTTGGCGTTGAGGCTGCTTCCACAGTAGCGTATCCGAAAAACGTTCGGATCAACGGGGTCACCAATTGTAGCGAGACCAAGCGGGGAGAGCAAAATGGTTTTAATTGTCAAAACAACACTTGAACTACACGAGCACTGAGTCGAGAGAAAACGTTTTTAGCTCGTCATCGTGAAGAGCACTAGCTACTGAACACACTGAAAAGCCCGTGAACGAACCCTGTCACGTAACAGACCCGACCTATGACGAGGGTTCTGCACACAGTTTAACCACTAGGTGCTGCTAGTGTCGTCTGTGAATTTGGCCCTAGCACTGACCCCTACAGAACACTTCTGGTCACCGGCAGCCTACCAGAAAAGCCCCGTTTATTGCCACTCTGCCTTCTCCATCCAGCTATCCATGCTAGTATCTTCTCTGATACCATGAGCTCTCATCTTCTTCAGGTTTTGGGGTCGGTGCATTATTTAGCTGCTGTAAATACACCCCCACCCCACCTGATAATTTAATGTATAAATGAGTATGGCACTTGCTGTATATTAGGGCCTGGATAGGCCGAAGGGTCTGGTTCCTCCCTCCACAGCTCTGGAATTGTCAGGACTGAAGTCGTCACGATTACACTGCAGTGCCTTGAATCATAGAATGAGACAGCGTGGAAACAGGCCCTTCGGTCCAACTTGCCCACACCTGCCAATATGTCCTTGCTACACTTGCCTGCGTTTGGTCCATATCACTCCAAACCTGTCCTATCCATGTACCTGTCGAACTGTTTCTTAAGTTGTGAGTATGTTTTTTCTGGGGAATAAAAGACAAATCAGATGCGCTGGGGACACAAGAAACTGCAGAAGCTATTGTGAGAAATAGAGTGATTAAACCCCCACTGTTGTGAAGGTCCGGGCAAGGAGTCTAACATCGTTGTGAATGAGGTAACCAGCATCGTCCTTGAGCACCACTGATAGCATTGTATAGTGGCAGGCAGAGATGGGTGATGCGCCATAATCACCAGATACCAGCTTTTCAATTAAAATACTAGAATTTTTCAATTCAAGTTTAATGTCATTGCACAAATACAAGTATAGGTACAACGAAATGCAGTAACTAGGCCAGGTCAATAGCAACTGAGCATGCTTAATGAAATAAATGAATATTACTTACACGCCCCTGGTCAAGAAACTGCTCATTACCATGCACATGTATGAACATGATATGTATGATGAGGGAGGTACTGGGGGACGTACCTATAGACTGTGCAACTCAGTGCTCTGATTGGGAAGAGCCAGAGGGGAGGTTAAGCCAGCAGAATTGTGTGTATAAAGGGACTTTACTTTCCTGACTTTGCTGTGCCTCTAGGGGACAGCAAAGCAGAGGCACCTATTCTGCAGAATATTATCTTAATAAAAGCTTCTTTGCTGACTTTGTCTCAAACAGCGTTTGTGATTTTTTATCTCACACTATCATCTTGAATATTGAACAATACTCTCCCTAACGTCTCCATGGAGATCAGCTGCCGTCTATGAAGGGAGGGGACCGACAGCTGCCTTTGGTGACGGGAACGTTGTTGCTGCCGCTGGTTGCCGGCTGCAGTCAGCAGCGGGATCTCCTCGTGTTGCCGCAAGCGCCACCGGCTGAAGAAGGGTGTCGGCTCCCTGACTTACTCCACTGTGTGTGTGTGTGTGTCCTCAATGTAAACCCACAGCTGCACTTGTTGCCGCCATTGCCGCCGCTCCCGCCCTTCGCTGACGGTCGCTCAGTGACGTCATTGGGAAGCGCCCAGCAAGATGGCGCTGCTGTGGAGGTCAGTCCTTGTTGTTGTTGAAAGCCGAGATCTCAGATTCACCGCGGGGAGGGAGAGGACCATGAGGGAGAACACGGAGAGGAGGAAATGGGGTAATGGAGAATGGGGGGAGGTAGGACGGAATGAGGGAAGGAAGGAAGGAAGGAAGGAGGGGATGAGGAAGATGGATTTGGGAGCAAGGACGAATGGAGGAAAGGGGAGTGAGGTAAGGAGTGGGGCAGGGATGGGATGGGAGGGGGCCATGACGGTAACAGGAGCGGGGTGGGAGCGAGGAAAGAGGAGAGGGGGGGGGAGGGTGGGGGTGGAGGGTGTAGAAAGGAGCAAGGGTGGGGGGGAGGGAGGAGGGCAGCGGCGTAGGAAAGGGTGAGGGAGGCAGGTGAGGTTATGCGGCATCGGGGAAGGGCCTTGGTGGGTGAACTGTGCGGTTTGGGGCATCTGGTGAATGTGCTTGTGACCTCTGAATGAGCCGGTGCAGAAGATTGGACTGCACTTTGTGCATGGTGCTGCGGTCTTCCTGCTGGACACCCAGCCCCTGATCTATCCAGGGTAGTACACCCTCTGGGTCCAGATGTTTCACCCTATTTAGCCAGAGACGGAATGGCCTAGCAACCTTTAGTCAAACTTTTTTTCTCCCAGTGTTGTTTTTCTTGTCACATGTGCAAAGTGCCAACACAGTGAAATTATTTTCTTTCAAACAGTCCCGTAGATACTAAGCACATCCCCGATTAGCAAACTGTGCAGGAATAGTCTGGTAATCTTGCATGCAGAGGTGCCATGTTTTTACTCCATTTTCAGTCCACGCTCTAGGTATTGGAAGCGGCGCTCGTTCCAAGCATGCCCCAGGCTGCTGTGGGCCTCCAGCCGATGCCTTCCCATGGACATGCAGCTTGACCTGCGGACTGACGTTCCTCTCTCCACTCCTCGCCTGTCCCCTTTGTGCCCCAGAGGAACCTCACGCAGCAAACCTTGAGGGCATGATAGACCAGACACCGGTTCCCCATCCTTTCCTATCGGCTGTCCCCCAGTCACGCCATCGTCGTCACAGGCAATTTCCTCCTGGTCTACGTGGGACATGCATGGTCAGTATGGCAGGCTCCCTTCCAAGCTATGGTCTGTCGGGTTCTCCGAGCAGGATCGGCTCAGCAGCCTCTCCTGTTGGGTCTTGCATTAGGCTGTGGCAGACCGGGTCCGCGGCTATTCCCTGTAGGTCACCACACTCTGGGAATTTTTGCCACCATGCACGGTGCTCTGGGAGCTTCAGCAACGAGGAACGGCTGAGTGCTCTGGATGAGCAAAGCCCATCCGACACTTTTCCAGGTGTTGTGCTGCAGTTGCTCCGGACATAGATGCTCATGTCCAGCAGTGGTGTAACTGCTTACACCACTGCTGTTGACCTGAGATGTGTCCTCTTCACTGAAGGCAGGACAATTCTGATCTGGCAAATCGCTGCCCGATCTGTCTACAGTCAGTCATTGGGAAAGTGAGAGAAGTTGTCCACATTGTATTGAGCGGCATTCACTCGCCAATGACGGTGACCACTCCACCCCAGACTCCCCTCATAGCCTCAGTCCCTGTGTCCTCCAGAGAGCTGAACTCCAGAGGGGAGGTGAGTGTGATTGCCCTGACATCACAGCAGTGTGTGACTGAATGTGGGCATCGGGGATCCCAGGTGAAGCTCGTCAGTGAAGGGAGGCGTGCATCACACAGAGGAAGGCGGTCATTGCAGGGTCGCTCAACCCTGTAGCAGGTCATCACTGCAGGAAATCCTTGGAACAACTGCTTCTTCACTGATCTTCCTTTTATCCTAAGGTCAGAAGTGGAGATGTTCACTGATCATTCCTTCATAACTCCTCCGTGAGTGAACAGCCTGTGTTTGCATGCAGACAACATTCAGGCACAGGCTCATAAGTGGCAAGTAACATCCACACCTCACATTGGCCATCTAATCTCAAGTACTTTGAGATTGGTTTGTGATGGTGGGCTCTGTGTCTCTATGAGACATGTGATGGATGAGCAGATGAGACACATGTGAGGTGAAAATTGGGACACGAGAGGTAATGGTTTGGCACACACACTGATCCCTAAAGGTGCAGGACAGCTCTATGGGGTTGGAAAGATAAACGTTTCACTTTACATCAGATGAAGCTCAGCAAATAAGAGCAGGGAGGGGGTGCACGTACCCTGCCCAACAAGTTAGACCCCAGCTTGACCCTGGGGAGAATTCCGGTTACTACTTCCCAGGAGAGACGGGGTCACACTTTAGAGGGTGCAGGGGGATTTACCATGATGTTGCCGGGACTGAAACGTTGTTGCTGTGAGGGAAGATCAGAGGGTTTTACTTGCAGCGAAGATGCTTGAAGGGGGCCGATCGAGGGGTGTAAAATGATGAGGGGCCTGGACAAGAGTACAGAGGAAAGAGTGATGTTTAAGAAGGAACTGCAGATGCTGGAATCTCGAAGGTAGACTAAAATGCTGGAGAGGCGGGTGAGGCAGCATCTATGGAGCGAAGGAAATAAGCGACGTTTCGGGTCGAGACCCTATTTCAGACTGATGTGGGGTGGGGGGAGGGAAGAAGAAAGGAAGAGGCGGAGACAGTGGGTTGTAGGAGAGCTGGGACGGGGGGGGGGGGGGGGGGGAATAGGGAGCAAGCAGGAACTACCAAAAATTGGAGAAGTCAATGTTCATACTGCTGGGGTGTAAACTACCCAAGCAAAATATGAGGTGCTGCTCCTCCAATTTACGGTGGGCCTCACTCTGGCCATGGAGGAGGCCCAGGACGGAAAGATCGGATTCAGAATGGGAGGGGGAGTTGAAGTGCTGAGCCACCGGGAGATCAAGTTGGTTATTGTGAACCGAGCGGAGTTGTTGGCCAACCGATCGCCAAGCCTGCGCTTGGTCTCACCGATGTAGAGCAGCTGACACCTAGAGCAGCGGATGCAATAAATTAAGTTGAAGGAGGTGCAGGTGAACCTCTGCCGCACCTGGAAAGACTGCTTGGGTCCTTGGATGGAGTCGGGGGGGGGGGGGGGGGGGGGGGGGGGGGGGTAAAGTGACAAGTGTAGCAGTCATTTATTTCCTGCAGTTGCAACGGAAAGTGCCAGGTGAGGGGGTCGTTTGGGTGGGAAGGGACAAATTGACTAGGGAGTTACGGAGGGAGTGGTCTATGTGGAAAGCCGAAAGGGGAGAAGATGGTTAGATGTGGCTAGTGGTGGGATCCCGTTGGAGGTGCTGAAAATGTCGGAGGATTGTTTGTTGTATGTGACGGCTGGTAGGGTGGAAGGTGAGGACAAGGGGGTCTCTGTCCTTGTTACGAGTGAGGGGATGAGGAAAGAGTGATTTCTCTGAGCACTTACACCCAGATTTATCTGCTCCTCACAGGCTGGCTGGCAGGAGGTGTCTGGGCTCTCCAATCTCACCTGGGCCCCTGCTTCACAGGTGAGTCCTTCCAGGGGGAAGAGGCCTGGTGATAACTGGATGTGGTATCCCACTGTTTGGGAGGAGGGGTCCCACAGTCAGGGAGCGGGGTGTAAGGGTCCCTCAGTCTGGGTCAGGCTGTGGCGATTCCACAGTTGGGGAGGGGCGTGGAGGACCCACTCTCGAGGGGATTGATGTTGGGGGTGTCAGAAGGGAGGGGGTCATGCTGTCGGGGAGGGGGTAAAGGTCGCGCTGTCAGGGGGGTCACGTTGTTGGAGGAGGTGAAGGTCATGCTGTCTGGGGAGGGGATGAAGGTCACGATGTCGGGGAGGGATCACGGTGTTGGGGAGGGAGTGAGGGTCGCTGTTGGGCGTGTGGGTCATGCTGTCGGGGATGAGTGTCGGTGAGGGGTCATATCATCGGGGGAGGGGGTAAGGGTCAATATGTCGGGTGAGGAAGGATAAGGGTCACAGTGCCGGGGGGATGTGGGACACGGTGTCGGGGGGAGGGTGGGGCGAAGCATCTCACGGTCAGGGAGTGGTGAGCGACTCTTGTTGGAAGGTGGGCGAGTGTCTCCCTGTCATGGGGAGGGGGTGCAAGGGCCCCCTGCAGGAGGTGGTGGCAAGGGTCACGGTCAGGGAGGGGCGAATCTGTTGGGGTACATGGGTGAGTGGTTTGCAACTGTTTGATGTTTCAGGGTTTGCTGGGCGAGTTCCACGTCCCAACAGGAGATGGATCGATTCTGGCAGAAGAACCAACGGTTGAACCGGCCTTTGTCTCCCCACATCTCCATCTACAGGTGCGCATGGGGGGGGGGGGGGGTCCTGGTCATCACTCCCAGACAAAGACTGGGGTTCCCACTGGTGAGGGTGCGGAGGAGATTCACAATCATGTTGACTGGATTGGAGGAGTTCAATTGTGGGAGACATCAGATAGACTGGGCATGTTTTCACTGGAATAAATTGGGCTGAGTGGTGACCTTTATTGAGGGTTATAAAATGATGGGAGGCATTGATAGGGTTGGGATATCAAAAACATGAGAGCATAGGATTTAGGTGAGTGGAAGGAGTTTTAAAGGGGATTTGAGGTTTTTGAGGTGTATGTTTTTTTACATTCAGGCAGACCTAGAACAGCCAAGGCGTAGAAGGTCCTCGCCCTCAACAAGATGTCTTTGGACTCCTCTCACCTTCTTCAAGTTAAAGGTGTAGCCAAGGGCACCCACATAGACTCAGCTATGCCTGCCTTTTCGTTGGTTACATTGAACAGTCCTTGTCCCAAATGTACATGCCATCTCTGTACATACCTCACCTCTTTCTCCGCTACAATGATGACTGCATCAGGGCTGTTTCCTGGACCATGCAGAACTAGAGGATTTCATTAACTTTACCTCTAATGTCCAGTAATCTTTCACACCTCTCACCTTTCTTGATCCCATCTCTCTGACTCCATCACAGGGCACAAACTACTGAATGACATCTACTATAAACCCACTGACTTCCATGGTTATCTGGACTATACCTCCTCCTAACCTGACTCTTGCAAAGACTCCAACCATTGCCCTCAATGCGTCTCAGCCACATCTCCTCCAAAGACAAGGCGGGCGGTCCACTCTAGGATATCCCAGATGTCCTCGACATTTAGTAAACACGGTTTTCACACTTGCTGCTATAGATGGATCCCTCATCCGTGTCTCCTCTGTGTCTCGTAGTTCTCCTCTCACTCCCCCTCTCTTCAGATGAATCAAGCATAGAATTCTCCTGGTCCTCACCATTCCTCCACAGTCTCTGCATGCAACACACCATCCTCCAACATTTCCATCATCTCCAACGTGATCCAATCACCAGTTACATCTTCCCATCCCCACCACTTTCCACTCCCTCCTCAACTCAATCCCACACAAACCACCTGCCCCCCAGCTATTTTCCCCTGCAACCGTAGGAGAAACACCTGTCCCTGCACCACCTCTCTCGCATCCATCCAGGGACATAACAGCAGCTTTTGCAGGTGAGACAGAAGTTGAATGTCATCATACTACACTCCCGATGTGGCTTCCATTACGTCGGCAGGACAAGCACAGTGCTCAGTCTGCTGGGCCTACTGGACCTCCTGGTTGCGAACCATTTTAACTACCCTTCCCATTCCCATACTCTCTGTCTGGGGACTATTTCCAGAGTGAGGCCACACGTAAACTGGAGGAACAGCATGTCGTATTCCGCTTGGTTAACTTACAGCCCAGTGGTATGAACATTGAATTCTCCAATTTTAGGTAACTAACCAAACACCACCACCCACCCCCTACTCCACCCTCCCTTTTCCCACCTTCTCGTCCCTTTGCCACCTCCCAATATTCTCCCACCTCTCCCACTCGCACTCCGTTTTCTTTATATCAATATCTTATATCAATATCTCTTTTTCTGGCTTCACATTTCACGCCTCTCCTCCCCTTCAGTCTTTTGTCATTTCATCCCTGGCCATTGCCAAACCATCTATCCGCCTCTTATCTGGCATTGTCCTGCTCTAATCTCTCCTCCGACTTCCTTCTTCCTGCTACAACCTGAAGAAGGGTTCCGACACAAAGAGTTGTCTATCCATGTCCTCCAGAGATGCTGTATGATGCGCTGAGTTTCTCCAGCACTTTGTGTTCAAAGGAAGGGAAGATGGTGGGCTTAGTACTGGGAGAGGATGATTTGGAGAAGAGAGGGGGGGGGGGTTACTTCAGCCTGCCAGAGACCCCTGTCCTAATGTCACTCTCCTCCACCAGATGGTCGTTGCCTATGGCCATGTCAATATTGCATCGTGGAACGGGAGCAGCCCTGAGTTCAGGTGAGGAATATGTACCTGTCCCTCATCCCTCCCCTTTCCTTATACATCCCCCACCAACCTAAATCCCCTCCCCTACCGCACAGAGCCGAGCCACCCTGTCCTGTCCCGCTCCCCCCGCCTTGAGCAAAACCCCCAACACTATCCCACGCGATCCCCTCTCTCCTTGCACCACCACCCCTCACTCTGCCCCTTTAGCCGCCCCTCCTAAACCTTTCCCCCACCACATCAACCTGAGCCTTTCCTCTCTGCCTGGTGACATGTCCCTCCCCACCCTGAACCTGCCCTATTTCCCCCTATACTAAGTGTGGATTCTCTCCACTGGTATCATCTGCTGCTGCTCCAACCCCCAATGTCCTATCGCCCATTACTCCCCTCTCCAACCCTTGTGTCACTCTGTGGACTGATGCCGTGATTCTCCATCTCCCAGGAGTGTCTCTCTTCGCCGTGGCTGCCCTGCTGCTGCCCGGGGACTACCCCAGTTACCTGGATCTGCTGAGCAGTCTGCATCTGGGCACTGGCCTTATTGGGGCCCTCAAGTTCACTCTCGCCTTCCCCCTGGCCTACCACACCTGGAACGGGATGCGGCACCTGGTTAGTGGCGTGCGGGGGGAGAGCTTGTACACCTCTATAGAGAGTGGGAGAGACTGGACCCACCATATGGAGAGGGCAGGGGGAGATATTACCACCTAATGGGGAGAGTAGAGAAGCAGGTAACAATGGCATGGAGAGGAAGAGGAAGGGGGAAGAGATAGGAGCAAGAGAAGGAGGGGTTGACGTGAGGAAACATGAAATGGCAGGGAATGGATTGAGGATAGGACAGGAGTGGGGCAGAGAGCATGGGGATGAGGGGCTAGGTGTTGCGTGGGAGAGAGGGGTGATGGGCTGAGTGTGAGGAGACGGGTTAGCAGTCTGCGTGGAAATGGTGCATTGCAGGACGGGGTGAGAAATCGGAGGCGATGGGTATGTGGGGGTGAGGGGAATGGGTGACCGGGAGGATTTAAGGGGAGAGCGGGGGTAATCAGGTGATGGTGTGGGTTGATGGAGATGAGCAATCAAGGATGACGGGTAGGTGAGATGGAACAGGAGAAGGGTGATGGGTGTTAAGATGGTGGGTGAGTTGTGACAGAGTGAGAGGTGGTGGGTGAGTGATGACCCAGTAAGTGGCCCACAAACTAACTGTCCCTCTGCTTGCTCCCCAGGCCTGGGATACAGCCCACGCTCTCAGGATGCCGCAGGTGGTGAGCTCAGGGTACTTGGTCCTCACTTTGACCGTTGTCACCTGCCTGGGGCTGGCCATGCTGTGAGAGGGGGAGGGGGAGGTCCAACTCTGTACCATATACCAATAAACTCATCCCTTTGCCTCTGGCTGTTGTGCCACCTGTTCTGACACCAGGTGCATCTGTGCCACGCGGGGGGAGGAGGGATTGTTCAAGTTACATTTGTCACATATAACATTGGTGCAGTGAAATTTGAGTTGCCATACTGCCACACAAATAAAATGAACGCAACACTATAGAGTTTAACATGAACATCCCACATAGCGGAATCAATGTTTCCCACTGTGATGGAAGGCAATAAAGTTCAGTCATCTTCCCCTTGTCACCCGTGGTTGGAGCCTTTGAGCCTCTGCAGTCGCCGCTACGAAAGGCCCGATGTTCAGGCCCTCTTGCAGGGCTGATCGGAGCACTGGCGTCGAAACGGAAGAACACTGTCAGCGGCTTGCAATTCCGAATAGGCCACTTCTTACCGGAGACCGCAGCTTCCGGAGTCCACTGGCGATCCCCGGAAAAGGATCCCAGGACTCCGCAATGTTAAAGTCAGTGCCGCCCGTGGCTGGAAGCTCCGCAGACCACAGCTCCACGGTGTTGATCAGCAGCCTCAACACTCCGGAGCTCCACATGGCGATCCCCGGTGAGGCATCGCCCGCACCACGATGGAATGCTGCTGCTGCTGAAGCTCTGGCAGGAAAGGCCGCGCCAATCCAGATGGTAGGCCGCGAGGGGGGGGGGGCGAAGATGTGGCTCGGAGAAAAGACGCATCCTCGACCAGGAAGTGACTGAGAAACGGTTTCCTCTCTTCCCCCCTCCCACCCACCCCCCCAAAAAAAAACTAAAAGACCTCCAAAAACATACTTTTTGACAGACTAAACATAACAAAATGGGTGAAAAGACGGAAAGCTGCTGGCGAGGCTGCCACACTCGATGGGGTAACAGTGGCTCAATGCTTGTCACAGTGCAATGACCAGTCACAGGACAGACACAAAATGCTGGAGAAACTCAGCGAGACAGGCAGCGTCTCTAGATAGAAGGAATTGGTGACGTTTCAGGGCGAGGCCCTTCTTCAGACTAGCCCCAGGGCTCTGGGGAGGATGGGTATAACTGATGCCCACTGCAGACGAACAGCCAGCAAACAGACGAGATATGGAGGGGAGACAAAAATGTTGGAGAAACTCAGCGGGAGAGGCAGCATCTATGGAGCGATGGAAATAGGCAACGTTTCGGGTCGAGACCCTTCTTCAGACTGACGTGAGGGTGGGGGGGGGGGGCGGGAAGATGAAAGGACGAGGCGGAGACAGTAGGTTGAGGGGGAGCTGGGAAGGGGAGGTGCAAGCAGGGACTACCTGAAATTAGAGAAGTGAATGGAGGAAAATGGAGGATTATTTGTTGTATGTGACGGCTGGTAGCGTGGAAGGTGAGTACAAGGGGGGCTCTGCCCTTGATACGAGTGGTGGGGTGGGAAGTGAGTGCAGAGTTGCGGGGTATAGAAGAGACCCTGGTGAGAGCCTCATCTATTGCAGAAGAGGGGAACCCCCGTTTCCTGAAGAATGAGGACATCTCCGATGCCCTGGTGTGGAACACCTCATCTTGTGTGCAGATGCGGCGCAGACAGAGGGTTGAAGAGTGGTGCTGCTGTTTGCTTCAGTGTTTTTATTTGGAGATTTGTACAGACACAATGACCGTGACCCCGCGCTAACCCCGCCAGTTCACCCAATGAGGGGGCTCCGGCAATGGGCGGCCGATGGGACAAGCTCCGGCTCCCGCCCCGGCTGCTCCTGGCTCCGTGGGTACTCTTGGCAGTCCAGTCCGTGACCCCTCATCCCAGAGGACAGGCCCCTGCCGTTCCCCTGCGTCCCTGGAGGGGATGGGCAGCTATGTGGGAGACTGGCTGTGGTTCGCCCAGGGCCAGGCCGCCCAGTGCGTGGGAAGGGCCCGTCGCTTCCAGCTGCTTCCTGGTCTCTGCCCCGTGTGTGGAACTGGAGAGGAGAGTTGGGGGAGCCCTGGGCTTGGCTGCACTGATCCTCCAACGTCTGTTCCAGGGCCGGCTCCACGCAGTGCTGGGGGGGGGGGGGGGGGGGAGACAGAGCGAGAGATTTGTAGTTTAGTCACAAAAACCTGGAGTAACTCACCGGGACAGGCAACATCTGGAGAGAAGGAATGGGTGACCCAAGGGTCTTGACCCGAAATGTTGCCCATTCCTTCTCTCCAGAGATGCTGTCTGCCCCGCTGAGTTACTCCAGTTTTTGGTGCCCATCTTCAGTTTAAACCAGCATCTGCAGTTCCTTCCTACACATTTAAAGTTTGATCCCTGGGATGGCGGGACTGTCATATCAGGAAAGATTGAAAACACTAGGCTTGTATTCACTGGAGTTTAGAAGGATGAGGGGGAATCTTATAGAAACATGTAAAATTATAAAAGGATTGGACAAGCTAGATGCAGGAAACATTTTCCCTATGTTGGGCGATTCCAGAACCAGGGGCCACAGTCTTAGAATAAAGGGGAGGTCATTTAAGACTGAGGTGAGAAAAAACGTTTTCACCCAGAGAGTTGTGAATTTATGGAATTAAATAACAGAGGGCAGTGGAGGCCAAATCACTGGATGGATTTAAGAGAAAGTTAGGGTTCTAGGGGCTAGTGGAGTCAAGGGATATGGGGAGAAGGCAGGCACGGGTTATTGATCGGGGACGATCAGCCATGATCTCAATGAATGGCGGTGCTGATTCGAAGGGCCGAATGGCCTCCTCCTGCACCTATTTTCTACGTGGCGGGTGGAGCAGGAAAAGGCCAGTGCGATGCTCCCACACAGCCCCTCCGCCGCGGCGCTCCCTCTTCTCTACCCCTCCCGCGGCGCTCCCTCCTCGCTTCCCCTCCCGCGGCGCTCCCTCCTCGCCTCCCCTCCCGCGGCGCTCCCTCCTCGCTACCCCACCCGCGGCGCTCCCTCCTCGCCTCCCCTCCCGCGGCGCTCCCTCCTCGCTACCCCACCCGCGGCGCTCCCTCCTCGCTACCCCACCCGCGGCGCTCCCTCTTCTCTACCCCTCCCGCGGCGCTCCCTCCTCGCTACCCCTCCCGCGGCGCTCCCTCCTCGCTGCCCCACCCGCGGCGCTCCCTCTTCTCTACCCCTCCCGCGGCGCTCCCTCCTCGCTACCCCTCCCTCCTCGCTGCCCCACCCGCGGCGCTCCCTCCTCGCTACCCCACCCGCGGCGCTCCCTCTTCCCTTCCCCTCCCGCGGCGCTCCCTCCTCGCCACCCCACCCGCGGCGCTCCCTCCTCGCCTCCCCTCCCGCGGCGCTCCCTCCTCGCTACCCCTCCCGCGGCGCTCCCTCCTCGCTGCCCCACCCGCGGCGCTCCCTCTTCTCTACCCCTCCCGCGGCGCTCCCTCCTCGCTACCCCTCCCTCCTCGCTGCCCCACCCGCGGCGCTCCCTCCTCGCTACCCCTCCCGCGGCGCTCCCTCCTCGCTGCCCCACCCGCGGCGCTCCCTCTTCTCTTGCCCTTCCGCGGCGCTCCCTCCTCCTCGCTTCCCCTCCCGCGGCGCTCCCTCCTCGCCCCTCCCCTGCTGCGGCACTCTCTCCTCATCGCCCCTCCCGCGGCGCTCCCACACCGCCCCTGCCCTGAGCTCCACATTTGTGGACCGGCTGACTGCTCGTACCAGGAACGTGGGCTGCAGTCCAAAGCCATTGCTGGCTCGGCATAACGGCGACGCCTTCACCTGCTTGATTAGTTGGGCTGCATTGGCGGGATTCCGTGCTGTGAGATTGGGTCGTGGCTGTGGGATGTGTTGGGGAATATCCCAGGTTCCGAGGAATGTTCCCCAAGGATTCTCCTGAAGGCAACAGAGATAGGATTAGATCCATAGTGGAGTACCCAGGAAGAGCAGTGGGCTTCAGCTGCTAGTCGTCGTGACCGTTCCGCCTCATCCTCCCCCACCCCAGACAGATCCAATTCCCCAGGGTCAAGGACTGATGCAAGACAGAGGGCTTGAGATATTTCCATCATTGTGACCTGCACAACCGACCCTAGCTAGGATACATGATGTTGGGGAGGGTTTAATATAACATACCAGCGGTTGGTGGGATGCAGAATAAGATTTTGCGTAAACCAAGTGAGTGCAACAGGCAGAGGGGATGCGGGTTTATGTGTGTGTGTGTGGGGGGGGGGATCTAAATATGAGCAACCTTACTGGCAAAGATGATGAACTAAAAGCATTGATCAACGACATGGTGTCATTATTATTGCAATGTCACAAAAGGAGGGCAGGACTGGTAGATCAGCATTCTGGGTAGAGACGAGGGAATATCACTGCTGTATGGAAGCGTGTCTGAGAAAACTCTTCTGGAAAGGCCATGGGGATTGAAATTAGAAAGAAGAACAGGCTCATCACTTCACTGAAGTTATAGACTCGCAATGACACAGCAAGGAAACAAGCCCTTCAGACCAATGCATCTATGCCAACCAAGTTGCCTTCCTGACCTTGTTCTATCTGCCTGATTGGATCCGTAGCCCTCTAAATGTTTCCAACGTTTCCTGCTCAAATGTCTTTTAAATGTTGTAATTGTACTTGCCTCTACTGCTTCCTCTGGCAGCTTGTTCCTGATACCCACCATCCTCTGTGTGGAAAAACCTGTCCCTTAGGTCCCTTTAAATCTCTCCTCTCCTTGTTGCCCTCTAATTTTTGAATTCCTTAATCTGGGTAAAATGCACTGGCAATATCTGCCCCCTCATGGTTTTATATACCTCATGCTCCTGCACTCTTGGTGAAAAATAAATCCAGCTTCTCCTTGTAACTCAAACTTTCCAGTCCCACTAACATCCTCATAGATTTTCTCTGCACCTTTTCCAGAAACAGGACCAGAACAGTGCACGCTACTCCAAATATAGCCTTGCCAATGTCTTGTGCAGCTGTAACATGATGTCCCACTCCTGTACTCAGTCCTGACTGAGTCCTGACTCACCCTGTCTATCTGTGTCCTCTCTTTCAATGAACTATGTACCTATATTACTCCTCTGTCTCTATTCTAAAACACTCTCCAGGGTTATACCTTTTACTACCCTGGTTTAAGTTACCAAAATACAAGACCATACACATGTTCAAGGTAAATTCCATCTGTAATTCCTTGGCCCATTTCCCCAAAGTTTCTAACCATATTAACAGTCATCCCAACTGTTAATGTAGATGACAAACAACAGTGGGACCATCGTTGATCAATGTGGTGTACCACTGGTCACAAGACTAAAACAACCCGTCTCTACCACCCTCTGACTCCTTCCATTAAGCCAATTTGTATCCAAGTGGCTAGCTAGCTCACCCTGGATCCCATGATCTCATCTTCTGGACTAGCCTACCATGCTGGGCCTTGTCAATGGCCTTGCTAAAGTATATGTAGACACTCTACCTCCCTGCTCCCAACAATCTTCTTTATCACTATTTCAAAATGGTCAAATTTGTGAGATACTATTTCCCACACATAAAGTTATGCTGACTATCCCTTATCAATCCCTGCCTTTCGATATGCTTGTAGATCCTTTTCCTCAGATTCTCCTCCAGTAACTTTCCCACCACTGATGTCAAGCTTAATGATCGATAGTTGCTCTTGCACCCCTTCTTAAATAACCCACAATAAGACGTGTGGGTTTATAGATTAGTTGGCTTGTAAATTGCCTTGTGTGTGTCAGAAGTGGAGGTGAAAGTGGGATAACATAGAACTTGTGTTGTTTGGTCAGATTGGACCCAGTGGGCAGAAGGATCTGTTATCATGCTTATCTCTAAACTAAACTGAATTAGCAACCCTAATTTCTTCCAGTACATCACCCGTTGGTTAAAGATGATGCAAATATCTCTAAAGGCCCTGTCTAGTTTACATTAGTTTACAGATACAGCACAGAAACAGGCCCTTCCTCCCACCGATCCCCGCATATTAACACACTTGGAATTTTTAACACTTATACCAAGCCGATTAACCTACAAACCTGTATGGCTTTGGAGTGTGTGAGGAAACCGAAGATCTCGGAAAAAAACCCACGGGGTCTCAGGGTGCATGTATCAACTCCACAGAAAACGCTCGTAGGTAAGATAGAACCTGGGTCTCTGGTGCTGAAAGCGCTGTAAGGCAGCAACTACCGCTGTGCCATCATGGCACCTACATTTTTTTTAGATTCATACAATATTAGACTAAGTGGGACCCGTTGGGTCCCAGTCACATGGGAGGCCTGGTCCCCCAACGCAACCCATTCCCCAACGCGATATTCCACCACTCATCCCGCTCCCGCAGCGCAACCCGTTCCCCCAATGCAATACTCCACCACTCACCCATAGCCCCCAACTGCACAGGCGTGGCTCATTTCTCCTCATCCCCCAGAACTCCCTCCCCCTCCTCTTCAGGTGTAGGAGGGGAGGGAAGGGGGTGTGGGGTTGGAGGGGGGTGGGGGTGTGTGGGCAGGGGGATGTACGAGGGGGGAGAGCGTGGTGTGGTGGGAGGGGGGTGTGTATGTGTTGCGTCTCTTCCATTCTGCAGCTGTGGAGGGGTACGGCTTCAGGTAGGGCCTGTCGGGGTGGAGGGTGTTGTGTGGGAGGGGAGGGGGGTGTACGGGCGCGGGAGTTGTGGGGGGCGGGGGTGTGGGTGGGGGGAGGGAGGGGAGACGGTAGTTGTGGGTGAGAAGAGGGTTTCTCGGGGGAGGGGGGCAGAAGCCAGTGAGGGGGACCAGAGGGGAAGGTGCTGGAGCTTGATGGTGCGATGGGGACACACCGCGGCCGCTGGTCGCTGAACGTTCTCCTCTGCCGGGATCAGAGTCTCCGCTTTCCTTTTGGCGACATTAGCGACATCTCTGACGCTGGGCTGGGTCTCCGACGCTGGGCTGGGCTGGGTCTCCGATGCTGGGCTAGGTCTCCGACACTGGGCTGGGTCTCCGATGCTGGGTTGCTTCGGGCTGGGTCTCTGACCCAATCTCCATCTGAAAATTGTGTCTGGTGGGAGACATCCGCCAGCCATCCAGAGCCTCCCTCAGTAAAGACGCGATGGTGCAGAAAGGGGTGGACCGTCCCGTGAGTGACAGGATAAAAGACCGATCCACGCGCCGCCGACTGGCAGGAGAGGAGATCGATTTGCGCACGTGCGGTTTTTAAGATTTTTAAACCTCGCTCACTTTTACATTAGACCACCGATCTGAATGAAACTTGGTGCAATCGCAACACAGGTAACGGTGAGTAAGCTGGCGAAAAATCGTAACGCTATCGCGTACTGTTTTTGTGTAAATAGAAAGACCGTGCAAACCGGAAGATAACAAGATCAGGGCTTTAGATATGTGTAGATAGATTGGAGGATACACTTGGTCAGGTCCCTGAAATGTATCCATCTTGATATGTGTTAAGACCTCTAGCACTTTCTTGTAATGTGGATATGTTTCAATGCATCACTCATCTCTTCCCTAAATTCCTTAGATTCCATGATTTTCACCACAATACATAGACAAGCAATATTCATTTAAAACCTTGTCCATCTGTGCCTTCACACATTTAAAAAAAACATTAATACTTAAGGAGACCAGTTCTTCCAAAATACCCTCTTGCTTTTAAGATATTTTTGGAATCTCTTTGGATTCTCCTTTCTTATCTACCAGAACTTTTCCCTTTCCGATTACATTCTTGTGCACCTCTGATTTGTTTGATCCAGTTGGCTTATACCTGACGCACATCTCTTTTTCTTTCTGACGCACATCTCTTTCTCTTTCAGAGCACCAGTATCCCTCATCAACCAGCTTTCCCTTATCCTGCCATCCTTGCCCTTCACAGGAAGATATGTGCCCTGACTGGAGAGTGGAAAATGTTGTATAACTCTATTAAAGAAGAGCTGCAGGGAAAAGCCTGGCAACTACAGGCCAGTGAGTCCAACATCTGTGGTCAGAAAGTTACTAGAGAGTATTCTGAGGGATAAGGTATACATGCATTTAGATGGACAAGGGCATTGATGGACATAGTCAACAAGGTTTTGTATGTGGGAGGTCGTGTAACGTGAACCTGATTGAGTTTTTTGAATATTGACCAAAAAGGATATAAAGGGCAGAACTGTAGACTTATATACAGATTTTCACAAGGTATTTGACAAAAGGTCCTGGTGGTAGGCTGATCGTATGGGATCCTAGGAGAGATTACTTAAGTTACTTAAACTTACTTACTTAGCTGACTGAACAGAAAATTGGCTTAATGGAAGAAAGCAGAGGGTGATGGTGGAAGGTTGCTTCTTGGACTGGAGGCCTGTGACTTGTGGTGTGCTTCAGGGTTCCCTGTGGGCCCATTGCTATTTGTCATCTATATCAATGATTTGGATGAGAATGTCAAGGCATAATTAAAAAGTTTGCAGATGACCCTTACATATATTGTGGATTGTAGAGATGGTTATCAACAATTGCAGCAGGATCTTGATCAGTTGGGCTGGTGGGCTGAGGATTGGTTGGAATTTAATACAGAAAAGTGTGAGTGAGGTGTTGCATTTTGGGCAACTAACAAGGGCAGGACTTACACAGTGAATGGTAGGATTCTGGGGAGTGTTTAAGAGCATATGGATTTAGGAGTGCAGGTACATTGTTCCTTGAAAGTGGCATCACAGGTAGACCATCCAGGGTGGTCAAGAAGGCATTTGGCACATTGGCCTTCATCAGTGTCTATTGAGTACAGAAGTTGAGAGGTCAAGTTACATTTGTAGTAGACATTGGTAAGGCCACATTAAAAATGTTATGTTTCGTTTTGGTCACCATGTTCTTGGAAAGATGTTTTCAAGCTGGAAAGGGTGCAGAGATTTACAAGGATGTTGCCAAGACTTGAGGGCCTAAGCTATTGGGAGAGGTTGAGCAGGCGAAGACTTTATTCCTTGGAGTGCAGGAGGATGAGTTGTGATCAAAGAGGTGTACAAGATCATGAGAGGAATAGATTGGGTTTCAAGTGAAGGGGGGAAAGATTTAATAGGAACCTAAGGTTTAACTTTTTTTACATAAATGGTGGTCAGTATATGGAATGAGCTGCTGGAGGAGATAGTAGAGGCGGGTACCATCATAACGGTTGGGAGACATTTGGACAGGTACATGAATAGGATAGGTTTAGAGGTTTTGGGCCAAGCGCAGGTAGGTGGGACTAGTAGAGATGGGGCATATTGGTCAGTGTGGGGAGGTTGGGTCGAAGGACCTGTTGTTCCATGCTGTATAACTATGACTCTCCCCATGATCAGCCATGATCATAATGAATGGTGGTGCTGGCTTGAAGGGTCAAATGGCCGACCTGCATCTGTTTTTCTATTTCAATTAACACTATCCTACGCACACCAGGGATAATTTACATTTATACAAAGCCAATTAACCTACAAACCTGTACATCTTTGGAGTGTGGGAGGAAACCGAAGATCTCGAACACCCACGCGGGTCACGTGTGTGCCCTTACAAACTCCATACAGACAAGCAAAGCAGTCGGGAATCAGTAGTCTCTGGCTCGCAGGCATATGATGAATGGACATTAGTCAATAAGGCACGGCACCTTGCTTTTCTTTAGCCTACCTAGCTTATCTTTGGCAGGGCATGCAGTAGGGTGGTGTAAAGGAGTTTCACTCTGTGTCTTACCCATGCCAAATGAGTGTATGACAGGATAGCGTGGAAGGAGCCATCATATGTATCTATGCTGCAATTCTACCGCTGCGCCACTGTGCTGCGCATAGCTTTAAGGTGAAAGGGGCAAGGTTTAGGGGCCAAATTGTTACTCAGAGGGTGGTAAGTGCCTGGAACACACTGCAGGGGGTGGTGGTTGAAGTAAATATGTTTATGGTAATTAGAAGACTTTTGTATATGAACATAGAGGAGGAGGAGGACTGTGTGAACTGTATTGCCTTCCACCACAGTGAAGAATGCTGTGGTGGATGTTGGTGTTGAATTATGTTATGTATTGTGTCCTTTTTAATTGTAATGCTGCATGGTAAATTACATTTCACTGCACCTTATGGTGCATGTGACAAATACATTTGAACTTGAACTTAAATATGCAGGGAATGGAGGGATATGAGTTGTTTGCAGGTAGATCAGTGATTGTTTTGCCATCATATTCAGCACAGACAGTGTGGATGGAAAGACTTGTTCTTGTACTGAACTGTTGCATGTTCCCTACAATTTGCTAACTGATGCTAGAGATCTATGGCCAACTCTAGCTCCTATACTTATCTCTGGAACATGGATAACATGGACCTATTCATTGCATGTAGCTCTGCCTTCATCACCATAATCCCATCCAAACTCCTAGTTTGCAGATGACACTGCAATTCCCAAGAGCGAGGAGGACAGCCGTGAACGTAGGGATCCTGCGCGGAGTTGCCATGAATGAAGGGGGCTCACGGCGAGGTCTGCCAAGAATGAAGGGGGTCACGGCGGGTGGTGGGCGGAAACATTGGGGGACCGAATGGGCCATCTGCGGCGACGTGCAGCAAAGGGCCTGATTCACCGCTGCAAGAAATCGCCAGAAACCACTTTGGTATAAAAAACTGGAAGGCAGATTAATATCTAAATGGCGTCAAGTTGGGAAAAGGGGAAGTACAACGGATTCTGGGGGTCCTTGTTCATCAGTCTATGAAAGTAAGCATGCAGGTACAGCAGGCAGTGAAGAAAGCGAATGGTATGTTGACCTTTATAACAAGAGGAGTCGAGTATAGGAGCAAAGAGATCCTTCTGCAGTTGTACAGGGCCCTAGTGAGACCACACCATATAACCATATAACAATTACAGCACGGAAACAGGCCCTCGGCCCTTCCAGTCCGTGCCGACCATTTATTTTCCCCTAGTCCTATCTACCTGCACTCAGACCATACCCATCCATTCCCTTCCCGTTCATATACCTATCCACTTTACTTTTAAATGTTAAAATCGATCCTGCCTCCACCACTTCTGCAGGAAGATCATTCCACACAGCCACCACTCTCTGAGTAAAGAAGTTCCCCCTCATGTTACCCCTAAACTTCTGTCCCTTAATTCTCATGTCATGCCCTCTTGTTTGAATCTTCCCTACCCTCAATGGGAAAAGCTTATCCACGTCAACTCTGTCTATCCCTTTCATCATTTTAAAGACCTCAATCAAGTCCCCCCTTAACCTTCTCCGCTCCAAAGAATAAAGACCTAACTTATTCAACCTTTCTCTGTAACTTAGTTGCTGGAACCCAGGCAACATTCTAGTAAACCTCCTCTGTACTCTCTCTATTTTGTTGACATCCTTCCTATAATTAGGCGACCAAAATTGTACACCATAGAATTGGTCTCACCAATGCCTTATACAATTTTAACTCCGATATTCAATGCTCTGATTTATAAAGGCCAGCACACCAAAAGCTTTCTTTACCAACCTATCTACATGTGATTCCACCTTCAGGGAACTATGCACAGTTATTCCTAGATCCCTCTGTTCCACAGCATTCCTCAATTCCCTACCATTTACCATGTACGTCCTATTTTGATTTGTCCTGCCAAGATGTAGCACCTCACACTTATCAGCATTAAACTCCATCTGCCATCTTTCAGCCCACTCTTCCAAATGGCCCAAATCTCTCTGTAGACTTTGAAAATCTACTTCATTATCCACAGCACCACCTATCTTAGTATCATCTGCGTACTTACTTATCCAATTTTCCACCCCATCATCTAGATCATTGATGTACATGACAAACAACAGTGGACCCAACACAGATCCCTGAGGCACCCCACTGGTCACCGGCTTCCACCCTGACAAACAGCCATCCACCATTACTCTCTGGCATCTCCCATTCAGCCACTGATGAATCCATCTTGCTACTCCGCCATTAACACCCAAAGATTGAACCTTCTTAACCAACCTTCCATGGGGAACCTTGTCAAAGGCCTTACTGAAATCCATTTAGACAACATCCACTGCTTTACCCTCATCAATTTCCCTAGTAAACTCTCCAAAAAATTCAAGAAGGTTTGTCAAACATGACCTTCCAGGCACAAATCCATGTTGACTGTTCTTGATCAGACCCTGTTTATCCAGATGCTTATATATATTTCTCTAAGTATCCTTTCCATTAATTTACCCACCACTGACGTCAAACTAACAGGTCTATAATTGCTAGGTTTATTCTTTGAACCCTTTTTAAACAATGGAACAACATGCGCAGTACGCCAATCCTCCGGCACTATTCCCGTTTCTAATGACATTTGAAATATTTCTGTCATAGCCCCTGCTATTTCTACACTGACTTCCCTCAATGTCCTAGGGAATATCCTGTCAGGACCTGGAGACTTATCCACTTTTATATTTTTCAAAAGTGTCAGTACTTCCTCCTCTTTGAATCTCATGGTTTCCATAGCTACTCTACTTTTTCCCTTACCTCACAGAGTTCAATATCCTTCTCCTTGGTGAATACCGAAGAAAATAAATTGTTCAATATCTCCCCCATCTCTTTTGGCTCTGCAGATAGCTGTCCATTCTGGCTCTCTAATGGTCCAATTTTATCCCTCGTTATCCTTTTGCTATTAATATAGCTGTAGAAACCCTTTGGATTTACTTTCACCTTTCTTGCCAAAGCAACCGCATATCTTTTAGCTTTTCTTATTTCTTTCCTAAGATTCTTTTTACATTATTTATACTCATGTAGCACCTCATTTACTCCATGCCTCCTATAAAGATCGTAGATATCTCTTTTTTCGAACCAAGTGTCCAATTTCCCTTGAAAACCATGGCTCTTTCCGATTTTTACCATTTCCTTTCAAACGAACAGGGACATAAAGATTCTGTACTCGTACAATTTCCCCTTTAAATGTCCTCCATTTCTCTTCTACATCCTTCCCATAAAACAAAATGTCCCAATTCACTCCTTTTAAATCATTACGCATTCCCTCAAAGTTAGCCTTTCTCCAATCAAAAATCTCAACCCTAGATCCAGTTCTCTCTCCATAATTATATTGAAATTAATGGTATTGTGATCACTGGTCCCGAAGTGCTCACCAACGCATACCTCCGTCACCTGACCTGCCTCATTTCCTAACAGGAGGTCCAGCACTGCCCCTTCTCTGGTCGATACCTCTATGTATTGCTGCAAAATACTATCCTGCACTCATTTAACAAACTCCAAACCATCCAGGCCATTTTCAGAATGTGTTTCCCAGTCTATTTTTGGAAAATTTCCCACTTCTCAGTTCCACCCAAATAGCCTCCCTGGATGAGCCCTCTAATCTATCCTGCCAAAGCACTGCTGTAATATCTTCTCTGACAAGCAATGCAACCCCTCCACCTCTGGTCCAATTCTATCACACCTGAAGCAACAAAATCTTGGAATATTTAGTTTCCAATCACAACCCTCCCGCAACCATGTTTCACTGATTGCCACAACATCATATTTCCAGGTGTCAATCCAGGCTCTACGTTCCCCCACCTTTCTTACAATGCTCCTGGCATTAAAATATATACATTTTAGAAACCCACCATCCCTTATTCTCTGTTTATTTTATTTTTCCTCTTTCTCGCCTACGTTTTGGGTCCAAATGCTTACCTTCTCTGCCTCTTGCCCCTCTTCCTGTCCCCTAGCCCCCACTACCCGAGTCCTTACACTTGGGGTATTGTGTGCACTTTTGGTCCAAAAATTTGAGGAAGGACATTCTTGCTATTGAGGGAGTGCAGCGTAGGTTTACAAGGTTAAGTCCCGGGATGGCGAACTGTTATATGCTGAGAGAATGGAGCGGCTGGGCTTGTACACTCTGGTGTTTAGACGGATGAGAGGGGATCTTATTGAAACATATAAGATTGTTAAAGGTTTTGGACACGCTAGAGGCAAGAAACTTTCCCAATGTTCGGAGAGTCCAGAACCAGGGGCCACAGTTTAAGAATAAGGGGTAAGTCATTTAGAACGGAGACGAGGAAACATTTTTTCTCACAGAGTGGTGCGAGTCTATGGAATTCTCTGCCTCAGAGGGCGGTGGGGACCGGTTTTCTGGATACTTTCAAGAGAGAGCTAGATAGGGCTCTTGAAGATAGTGGAGTCAAAGGATATAGGGAGAAGGCAGGAACGGGGTACTGATTGGCGATGATCAGCCATGATCACATTGAATGGTGGTGCCGGCTCAAAGGGCCGAATGGCCTACTCCTGCACCTATTGTCTATTGAAACCTGGCGACGCTTTGTTTACTGCCTCGTTGATGAGTTGACATTGACGAGACTGAGCACAGGAAGAGATAGAGAAGTCCATAACATGATGTCAAGACAACATGCTCAATGTCAACAAAATGAAGGAGCTAGTTAATGACTGCAGATACCATGGTGGAGTAAATGTCCCTATCAGCATGAATGCTGCCGAAATGGAAATGGTTCAAGTTCCTAGGTGTAAATATCAGCAACAATCTGTTGTGGATCAACACATTGAAGCAACACCCCAAAAAAACACACCAATGCCTCTCTTTTCTCAGGAGGAGAATGAGGTTTGGCATGTCTGCAATAACTCTTACTAACTTCTACAAATGCACCATAGCAAGCATTGTATCAGGTTGCATCACAGCTTGGTTTGGCAACTGCTCTGCCTAACACCACAAGAAATTGCACAGAGATATGAAGTAGCCCAGATGTGATGTAGTCCATTACACAAACAAGCCCCCCCCCCCCCCCCCCCCGGGGGATGTGATGTAGTCCATTACACAAACTAGCCCCCCCCCCCCGGGGGATGTGATGTAGTCCATTACACAAACTAGCACCCCCCACCCCCATCCCCATTAAGGACACCATGCGTCTTTGGGAAATTACCCAACATAATTGAGAACTGTTGGTCATTCCCTGCTCCCTCTCCTATTGGGCGGAAGATAAAATTGCTTGAAAGTACATATCACGCGATGCAGGTAGACACAAAATGCTGGAGTAACTCAGCGGGACAGGCAGCATCTCTGGAGAGAAGGAATGGGTGACGTTTCGGGTCGAGACCCTTCTTCAGACTTCATCAGTCCTTCTCTCCATTCCCTTCCCTCCAGAGATGCCGCCTGTCCCACTGAGTTACTCCAGCATTTTGTGTCTACCATCGATTTAAACCAGCATCTGCAGTTCTTTCCCTCACCACACAGGAACAGTTTATTTCCCTCTGAAATCCCTCTGTTGATGAACCTCCTATAAACTAGTGCGAGGTGGAATATCGAGTCCATCCGTGTGCGGCATGGTAGCAGTGGAGTTACTGCCTTATAGCGTGAGAGACCCAGGATGGATCCTGACTATGGGTGCTGTTTGTACGGAGTTTGTACGTTCTCCCTGTGACCTGTGTTGGTTTTCTTTGGGATCTCTTACCTTCCATACTCCAAAGACGTACTGGTTTGTAAGCTACATTGTACCAGGGCACGGGTTAGGCACAGAGTGCAGCTCCCTCTCCTGTCCAGGCGCACACTTCCAGGTATGGGTTAGACACAGTGAAGCTTCCTCTATATTATTCCAGTACACATTTCCAAACGTTGATTCGACAGAGAGTGAAACTCGCTCTCCATTGTCCAGCATATACTTCCAGGCACAGTTTATGCACACTCCTCACCTTCGATCGGGGCACATCTGGCTTCAGGTATCCTCTGTCATTTGCAATGAAGAAGCTCGATCCTTCGCGAAAGTTTGGTTTCTGAAATGGAAAAGAATTTGTCTGTTGATGATTGGCTGAAGATACTCCAACCCAGGTGCTAAACATTGGCCCTCCCTGAATCAGACTCCAGGCCTCCTCCTCTCATGGGACCTTCCTCCAGAGGGAGCAGCCCCTGGGAGCTGGGCTGTATTTGGTATCTGCTTCTCTTTGGGCTTTTGGGGTCCTCCTTGACTAGGAAAACATGCAGGTACAGCAGGCAGCGAAGAATGCTAATGGCCTTCATAATGAGAGGATTTAAGTATAGGAGTAAAGAGGTCCTTCTGCAGTTGTACAGGGCCCTGGTGGGACCACATCTGGGGTATTGTGTGTAGTTTTGGTCTACTAAATTGAGGAAGGACATTCTTGCTATTGAGGCAGTGCAGCGTAGGTTCATGGGGTTAATCTCCGGGATCGTGGGACTGTCATATGAGGAAATATATTAGAAATACTGGGCTTGTATTCACTGGAATTTAGGATAAAAGGGGATCTTATAGAAACATATGACATTATAAAAGGACTGGACAAGCTAGATGCAGGAAAAATGTTCCCAATGTTGGACGAGTCCAAATCCAGGGGCCACAGTCTAACTGAGAAGAGAAAACCTTTTTCACCCAGAGGGTTGTGAATTTGTGGAATTCTCTGCCAGAGAAAGCAGTGGAAGCCAATTTACTGGATGCATTTAAAAGGGAATTAGATGGAGCTCTTGGGAGTAGCGGAATCAAGGGGAGAATACGGGGAGAAGGCAGGCACGGCTTACTCATTGTTGATGATCAGCCATGATCACAATGAATGGCGGTGCTGGCTCGAAGGGCCGAATGGCCTCATCCTGCACCTATTTTCTGTTTCTGTGCAAGTCGGGCCTGAGGCTCCCCATCTCTGGGGCTGAGGCCACAGGCCCTCCCTCTCCTCCCTCATGGTCTCCTTCCATTGGGCCATTCTCCACAGCGCCCACCGCCCACTCCTGGCCCTACTGACCCTACCTTGGAGGTTTGCTCCCGAGGTTTGGGGACAGTCCAGCTGGTCATCCGCGTGTGGTTGTAGGCTCCTTCATACTGTGGAATGGAGAAACGGTTAGTGAGCCTCAGCCAGGCCCTGGCCCATCATCTCCAGCCCCCTCCCACCTTCCCAGCCCTCTCCCCTCTGTAGCACCATTCAGGAGGGGCTATTCGTTTTTTCTCTGGCCTGATACACAGGAATAATATACCTGATTGGCATGGTAACTGTAGGCCATTGGAGAGCGGCTGCACTGGCAAATCAGAGAGTTCGATCAAGTCAGTACCCCACTCTGCAAACAAATCCACCCTCCTTACTTTCTCCCCAGCTCTACACCCCCCCCCCTTCTGCTCTCCCCCTTTCCCCTGCTCTCCCTCCCCCCTGCCCCCTACCCTGTGCACTTGTTCTCCCTTGCTCCCTCTGTCCACACTGCTCTCTCTTTCCTCTTGCTTTCTTCCCTCCCTGCTCTCTCCGCTGCTTCTCTCGCGTTCTTCTCTCTCGTTCCCCTTTCTCCTTCCCTCTCGCATGAATGATGTCCTTAGAATTGTTTACATCTCGTCGCCTCGGCAACGCCGGCTCGTCTCCTGGTAACGACCAAGCCGTTGACAGAGCGCACCAAAGTTGACACATTGCATGGGAGGGGAGGGGCGGTGAGGGAGCGCCGCCCTGTGGGAGGGGAGGGGCGGTGAGGGAGCGCCGCGCTGTGGGAGGGGAGGGGCGGTGAGGGAGCGCCGCGCTGTGGGAGGGGAGGGGCGGTGAGGGAGCGCCGCCCTGTGGGAGGGGAGGGGCGGTGAGGGAGCGCCGCGCTGTGGGAGGGGAGGGGCGGTGAGGGAGCGCCGCGCTGTGGGAGGGGAGGGGCGGTGAGGGAGCGCCGCGCTGTGGAAGGGGAGGGGCGGTGAGGGAGCGCCGCACTGGGGGAGGGGTGGGCCATTGAGGAAGCGCCGCCCTGTGGGAGGGGCGGTGAGGGAGCGCCACGCTGGGGGTGTGGAGGGCCATTGAGGGAGCGCCACGCTGGGTGTGGGCAGGTGAGGGAGCGCCGCCCTGTGGGAGGGGAGGGAGCGCCGCGCTGTGGGAGGGATGGGCCGGTGAGGGAGCGCCGCGCTGGGGGAGGGGTGGGCCGGTGAGGGAGCGCCGCGATGGGGGAGGGGTGGGCCGGTGAGGGAGCGCCGCCCTGTGGGATGGGAGGGCCGGTGAGGGAGCGCCGCGATGGGGGAGGGGTGGGCCGGTGAGGGAGCGCCGCGCTGGGGGAGGGGTGGGCCGGTGAGGGAGCGCCGCCCTGTGGGATGGGAGGGCCGGTGAGGGAGCGCCGCGATGGGGGAGGGGTGGGCCGGTGAGGGAGCGCCGCGCTGGGGGAGGGGTGGGCCAGTGAGGGAGCGCCGCGCTGGGGGAGGGGTGGGCCGGTGAGGGAGCGCCGCGATGGGGGAGGGGTGGGCCGGTGAGGGAGCGTCGCGCTGGGGGAGGGGTGGGCCAGTGAGGGAGCGCCGCGATGGGGGAGGGGTGGGCCGGTGAGGGAGCGCCGCACTGGGGGAGGGGTGGGCCGGTGAGGAAGCGCCGCGCTGGGGGAGGGGTGGGCCAGTGAGGGAGCGCCGCACTGGGGGAGGGGTGGGCCAGTGAGGGAGCGCCGCACTGGGGGAGGGGTGGGCCGGTGAGGAAGCGCCGCGCTGGGGGGTGCAGGAATGTGTGCTTCAGATCTGCAGCCTTCTCTGCTTCCATTCCGGGGACCATCTTCTCCCTTTGTCCTGTCAACTGTTCTTGGGTCTTTGACGCCATTGTCCACCAATGATATTCCAGCCCCCTTGCAGGTCACGACCGTCCCTCAGACTCGGCAGATGCTGTTCGGCCTACTTGCAGCAGCTGGTTTTGCAGCACATTCCAGCATCTGTCTCGTTTATATCGATCAGAAGTGGCCGTCCCCAACAACTCAAGCGAGACACGCCATCGCATCCACACACACACCAGCCTGCATTCCCTCCCTCAACACACCCTCGCCCTCCCTCAAGCACTCCTCCCTCCAACCCCATTATCACTCCCCCCTTCTACCTCCAAACCACTTCATCCCGAAACACCATCATTCCACCACCTCGTGTTGCCTTTCCCCAACCCCGAGCATTCTCCAACTCTGTCACCCAGCTCCTCACAGCCCGCCTCTCTTTACACATCCACATTCATGACCCCCTTCCCCAACCCGCCCCCCCCCCACTGCTCTGCCACACACACCCACTCTCCCACAACCCCCTCTCCCACACACCCCTCTCTCTCCTACCCCTCTCACCCTCACACACACCCCTCTCCCTCCCCCACCCCTCCCTCACACTTTCCCACTCACATCCCTCTCTCCCACACACTTTCTCTTCTCCCCTGAATTCTTTGCCCTCTAGTTCTTGATTCTTCTACCTTTGCACAATACTCTTTATTCACCGTGTTTTCATTTGGGGGATACTCTGTATCTGTAATGAGCTGCCAATAGGAGCAGATACAATTATGACTTTTAAAACACATTTGAACACGTGACCAAGAAGTTTTGTTTGCCGTCTATATCAATGATTTGGATGCCAACATACACTTTAAGGTTAGCAAGTGATACAAAAGTGGGCGGGTTTTGCAGATAGTGAAGATGGGTGTGAAAAAATTGCAGCAGGATCTCGATCAATTGGCCAAGTGGGGTGAAGAATGGTTGATGGAATTGAATGTAGATAAATGTAATGTGTTGTATATTGGGAGTCTAACATGGGTAGGACTGTACCATGCACAGTGAATGGTAGGCCTCTAGGGAGTGTTGTAGAGCAGAGGGATCTAGGAGTGCAGGTACATAGTCGCAGGTGGTCAAAAACGCTTTTGGCACATTGGTCTTCAGCAGCCAGAGTATTGAGTATAGAAGTTGGGAGGTCATGTTGCAGTAGTATAAGATGTTGGTGAGACCACATTTAGAATATTGTGTTAGGTTCTGGGCACCCTGTTATAGGATAGATGCTGTCAAACTGTAAAGGGTACAGAGAAGATTTATGAGGATGTTGAAATCTAGAGGAAGGAAGAAAGTCCTTGCCTACCCAACACCTCCCTAGAGCTCATGCTCTGGAGTCCTGGCAACGTGAATGTCAGGGTGAAAGTATACAGTTAATGGCCAGATCCTTGACAGCGTTGATGCGCAGAGGCATCTTGGACACTAGGTTCTTAGCTCAGTTCTTGCTCATAATGTAGGTGGCAGCACTAGGTGGTTCCAGGTGGTAAAGAAGGCGTATGATATGCTTGCCTTCATTCGAGAAGTCAGATGCAGCTCTGTAGGACTTTGGTTAGGCTGCATTTCGAGTATTGCATGCAGTTCTGTTTGCCCCATTGCAGATAAGATGTGGAGGCTTTGGAGACGGTGCAGAGGAAGCTTACCAGAATACTGCCTGGATTAGAGGGTTTACGCTACTCCTTCCTATAGCAGGGTGATGAAAACTGAGCCCAATACTGCAAGTGTGGCCTCACCAATGTAGTTCACAACTGTAAATCCACACCTTGACTTCTATATTCAATGTTCTGACATAGAAAGCCAACCTAGCAACAGCCTTCCTCACGAACCTATCAGTGTGCGACTGCACAGATGTCCAACTGTCTTTTGAAAGTCTTATCTCCACCTCTAGAGATTCTTTTGGCAGCTTGTTCCAGGTGTGGACTACCTTCTGCGTGAGCGTATGCTTGTCACACACACTCCTCTCTTCCTCATACACACTTTCCCCTCTCACACACATACACTTCCCCACTCACGCCATCCCTCTCATCATAACCCCTCCCTCTTACATGCTCCCTATTGCAGGATAACCTCACTCCCCTCACAGTCACCCTCACACACACACTCACACTCCCCTCACTCCCTTCACAATCACCCTCACCCTCACACACATTCACACTCCCCTCACTCCCTCACACACACTCCCCTCATAATCACCCTCACACACATTCCCCTCACACACACACACTCACTCACACTCCCCCTCACCCTCACACACACTCTCCTCACTCCCCTTACACTCACCCTCACACTCCCCTTAAACTTACTCTCTCACACACTCCCCTCAGTCCCTCAGTCCCTCACACACACACACACACCCCTCATACTCACAAACACTCCCCTCACACACACACCCCTTACACTCACCCTCACACACACTCCCCTCACTCCCACACATCCGCTCCCATTTCTACCTCATACGCTCGCCAATGAAGGACAACATCACTTTGAATCATTAACGCTTTATTTATGAGAAGTCAGTGTGTACAAAGCAAGCTTGCACTTGCGACCCTCGCATTGCCCCTGCTTGATTATCCCCCCCGGCCTCCGCATCCACCCCTCTCCTCGCTCTGGCTCCAGTTACCGGGTATGTGGGAATATGAGTGTTTTGGTAGCTGTGAGTAAGCACCTTGCTTTCCTTTTCTGCCATCCCACTGCGAGAGGGTGGGAGGTCAGCATGATGCTGTTTGCAGGTTGAGCTGGTTTAACGTGCCTGCCCCTTGCGTGTCTCAGTGGGGAGGCGGTTGTGGGGGTGGGCGGTGGTGGGCGGTGGTGGGCGGTGGGTGGTTGGTGGTGAGGCGGTGATGGGGGGTGATGTGGTGAGGCGGTGAGGCGGTGGGGAGGCCCCTCACGGGGAGAGGCGGTGATAATGAGCAGCCCACCTTGTGGCACATGCTGTACCGGGTCGGAGGGAGGAAAGGCAGGGTCGCGTGTGCAGTTTCTTTGAAGGGGCAGCAACAAGCAGTGGGCCGGGAGCAGCTGGGGATCCCATCAATATTTGAAGGTTGGGAGGACTAATAATAAAAAAAAAGTGAAGTGAAGTGTCGCGCTTGGTAAGTGGAGGGTTACGTTGGTCACGTTAGAGGCCATTCGGCCCAGCAGCGCGTACCCTACCCCTCCAGTCTCCCCCACACTCTGTCTTTTCCGGTGCAAATCTCTCCGGGTGCCATGCCCCTCCATTCCCACTCTCCCCCAGCCCCCTGTAAATGCAGCGAGAGTGTTGCCTTCAGCCGCTCCCAGTGCGCGCCGCTCCCTCTCAACCCCCCTCCCCCCCACAGTGACCCGGGGGGCGAGTGAGACCACCTCCCTTCCGCCTTTCCCGATACACCGGCCTTCCGGTTTCCGAGACCGTGGAGCGATTATATGTGGAAGGAGGTCACATAATCCTCGGCGAGGAGACACCTACCGTCTACAGGAGAGACTGGGACAAGAAGCGGCGAGTGCAGATTAATGCACGAAGCTTGTAGTTCATCCATTCATTGTTGGGCAGAATTAGGCCCATCCAAAATTCCAACATTCAATCATGGCTAATCTTTCTCTCCCTCTCAACCTCATTCTCCTGCCTTCTCCCCATAATCCCTGGCACCCGTCCTAATCAAGAATCTTTCTAACCCTGCCTTAATAATATCCACTGACTTGGCCTCTGCAAACTCCTGTGCGCTAACATGACAAGGGTGGTGTCAGGCAGCAAGTTCAAAGCCGGCACCAGGGCTTGTGTCGAGTTTTGAACAGCGTTCTATCTGGTTCTGTCCTCCACCTACTTCCATTGACCAGGGGAGACGAGTTAGGCCTAGCTAGCCTCTGTATGAGAGGTTCAGTGCGGGGCAGTGTGGGTTATGTGGGAGAGTGGTTATGGGGAATGATGGGTTACTGATAGGGTGAGTTCTGGGGGAGAGTGTCTATGCAGGGATGTCGGTGTGGGAAGGGTGGGTTATAGGGGGAGTGTGGGCTGTTATGGGGAGAGTGGGTCACGGGGGCGAGTGTGTTGAGGGATGTCGGTGTGGGGAGGGTGAGCGTGTGTGGAGTGCGGGAGATTGAATCCGGATCCCCTGGCCATCAGACGTTGCTGATCTTCACGTTGCGTGCGCTGCCCTCCTTGGCCGGGCCCTTCTTCAGCTCCTGTTCGAGCCGTACCTTCTCCCCAGCGCCGGCCCCGGCCCCGGCCCTCTCCATCCCCGGCACCCGCAACACGCGGTCGAAGCTGGCGAAGTCAGCCAGGTACTTGCCGCTGGGCGAGAGCGACACCACGGGGCAGAACTCGTAGCCCCACATGATCTCCTCGGGCAGGTAGGAGGTGCGGGCCTGGCACAGGGCGCTGGTCGACTCCACTGTGCCGCTCAGGATCACCACCAGCTCGAAGGCGTCGTCGGGGACACGGACCCCGTCCCCAGCCCGGCCCTGCCCCAGGGCGACGGCGGCCAGGGGACTGTCCTGGTCGATGGGGTGGTGGAAGGTGAGGGGCAGCACTAGGAACGGGCTGTCGGTGCCGCCGTCCAGCCGGAAGATCACGTCGGCTTGGTGCAGCTGCATGGAGACGCCGTCCTGGGCCGGGCCGGCCCGCAACAACTTGCCCGACACCTGGCAGCCGAGCAACAAGCTGCGCCGGACATTGGCCACCCGCACCTGGAGCGCCAGGCAGCCGAGCCGCGGGGAGACCACGGCAAGCCGGCTGAAGCGCACTCCCTCCGCCCGCTTCTTGGGCCGGGCCACTTTGGCCAGGAAGGTGCCGGTGATGAACACCTCGAGCAGGGTGGTGAGGATCAGCTGTACCACCAGCAGCAGGATGGCGGCGGGACACTCCTCTGAGATGTAGCGGTAGCCGTAGCCGATGGTGGTTTGCGACTCGAGCGAGAAGAGGAAGGCGGCGGTGAGCGTCCTCATGTTGGCCACGCACAGGGTGTGGTTGGCGGCCACCTGGGCCCCCTCCAGGTCCCCGTGCAACAGAGCCACGAGGTACCAGGCCAGGCCGAACAGCAGCCAGGTGCCCGCGAAACTGGTGCAGAACAGAGCCAGCTTGTAGCGCCACTTCAGATCCACGAAGGTGGTCCACAGGTCCTTGAGGTAGAGGTAGCCCCAGCCGCTGACATGGACCAGCCGCACGTTGCTCCTGCCGTCTTTGCTCATCACCCGCCCCCGTGGGCGGCCCGGCTTCAGCAGCGGCTGGATGTCCATCGGTGGCGTTTGGCTGGAGAAGACTTTGGCCGAGGACATGGTGGACGCGACCTCCCGGCGACCGACCCAACACCAACACCAACACTGCAAAGAGGGGAGACGGAGACAGAACGTGAACACACGGTGTGGAGAGAACATCGTTCTGTGTCGGACTCGTGCCCTGGGACAGTGTACACCAAGCTTCATTGTTTCCCTTCCATAGACTTTATTCAATAATTGCACATTATAGTGTACCAGAAGGTAAAAGGCGTTCAATAGTCACATTGCATCAGACAGATCCCCGCGACCACCGTTCATAGAGTCCCCGTGGACACCGCGTGTTCCCTCTCCAGGGACACGAGCATGGGAAAAGGGCAGGCAGCGGACTCTGGTGTGACCATCGACTACCGCTACCTGGACCCGCGAGTGGCCATCATGGCCAGGGATAGCCTGCCCTCCCGATAGACCCTTCCCACTACCTGCCTTGTGCCCAAATACCAGAATCGTGGGACTATAAATGCAACCAAAACATGAGGATCATATTATCTGTGCAGGGGCTGCACCCTGTCACACTTCATATACACGTGGAACTAGCGAGTCCATGACCCACTGCTCTGTGCAAGACTCTCCACCCCAGGTCCCCGATGTAAAGGGGGGTGGACTTACTTATAGAGAGACATCCACTGGGGACCGCCCCCGCTGTCAGGTTGTAACACGGACGCCAGGGCGTGTCCGGACGGTAGACGAGGAAGTGTAGAGTGTGCAGGAGCAATCTGTACAGTAAAACATCTCTCCGCATCATGTAAAGACGGCTCATGTTGTGTAGGTCCGGCTCCCGGGAAAGAATCCGGGGCCTGGTCCCAATGAGTAAGCTCGGTCGGAATCATTCGGAGCACACGCCTCTCTTCGACACCCACCATGACAGGGTGAGAACTGGCCACCCTTGCAGTTACAACACTCCCCTCCCCCTGATTCCTAATTCTCAAGACATCACGGTAGAAGCTGGGCAGGTCCCATGTTGTGGGTCGACCGATGCCCGCCACTGGGAGCCACAAAACCCTCTCTAGGCAATGGCCCTGGTGGGAAAAATACACGGCCGGAGCGAGCCATCTAGGTGGGTGCTCCGTGTACACGTACCCCTGCAGGGTCCTGAGACAGAGCAACCACCTGGGAACACACGCATACCAAGGACTGGCCGCCCTCCTCTAACGGGAGACTCAGGACCGCTGCGGAAACCCAGAGCTTCTTGTCTCCCCAGAAGGAACTCACTAACCTCTTCTGTATTGTGGTAGCAAAGGTAGAGGGCAGGACAAGAGTGGCCAGCCAGTACCACAACATGGAGACCACCAGCTGGTTTATGACCAGCGCTCCGTCTCCAGCTCCTGCCAGTTCGCCAGCCAAGCATCCTCAGTGGGGCTCAGGTAGACCCCCAGGTAGAGGAGGTGAGTGGTGCTCCACGCATAAGATGTCATCTCCTCCGGCAGGGAGTCCACTTGCAACTGACCTACTAAAAGTCCGGAACACTTTCTTCAGTTGATCCTGGCGGAGGATGCGGCTGAGAAAGCCTGCTGGCACTCGCGCATCCTCAGCAGGTCAACAGGGTCAGTGAACGTAAGGAGTACATCATCGGCATGGGCCGAGAGAACCACCTCCACCCCTGGTCCCGGGAAAGTCAGGCCTGTCAACTGCCTCATAGAAACATAGAAAATAGGTGCAGGGGAGGCCATTCAGCCATTCGAGCCATCACCACCATTCATTGTGATCATGGCTGATCATCCGCAATCAATAACTTGTGCCTGCCTTCTCCCCATGCCCCTTGATTCTGCTAGCCCCAAGATCTCTATCTAACTCTCTTTTAAATTCATTCAGTGAATTGGCCTCCACTGCCTTCCATGTCAGAGAATTCCACAAATTCACAACTCTCTGGGTGAAAAGGTTTTATCTCTCTCAGTTTTAAATGGCCTCCCTTGTATACTTAGACTGGGGCCCCTGGTTCTGGACTCCCCGAACATTGGGAATTTTTTTCCTGCATCTAGCTTGTCCAGTCCATTTATAATTTTACAGTATATGTTTCTATAAGATCACCACTCATCGTTTTAAATTCCAGTGAATACAAGCCCAGTCTTCCAATCTTTCATTATATGACAGTCCCGCCACCCCAGGGATTAACCTCGTGAACCTACACTGCACTCCCTCAATAGCAAGGATGTCCTTCCCCAAATTAGGAGACCAAAATTGCACACAATATTCCAAATGTGGTCTCACCAGGGCCCTGTACAACTGCAGAAGGACCTCTTTACACCAATACTCAAATTCTCCTGTTATGAAGGCCAACATGCCATTAGCTTTCTTCACTGCCTACTGTACCTGCACGTTTACTTTCAGTGACTGGTGTACAAGGACCTCCGAAGAAAACACAGGAACGGCTACAAACAGACTGCGCACAACTGACCAGGCATGGGACACCCCTGGCGTACCCACATCCCAAAGTGAATGGGTGCCAACAACAAACTATTTACCTTTACGAGACACTCTGCTGCGGTGTACAAAAACCAGACCCGGGCCACAAAATGCGGTCCAAATCCAAATGCCTGCAGTGTCCTGAAAAGGTTGTATTAATCTACCCTGTCAAATGCCTTCTCCTGATCAATGGACAGAAAAGCAACTGACTGACCAGCCCCCTGGGACAGATGAATCAGGTCCCTTACCAGGTGGATGTTATCTTGAATGGACCGGCCAGGATCTGTGTAGGACTGGTCAGGGTGGATCAGTTGGGACAGCACGGAACCCAGGCGATTTGCCATAGCCCATGCCAAAACGTTATACTCTGCTGAGGAGAGAGACTGAGTGCCAGAGATCACCCTTCTTGGGCAGCAGGACAACGACTGCCCTGCACCACACTAGGGGCATCTCCCCGGTCGCCAGGCTCTCCCCCAGGACCTTCGTGTAATCTCCCCCTAGGACATCCCAGATGGTTCTAACAGACTCTACGGTCAGCCCATCTATCCCTGGGGACTTACCCTTCCTGAGCTGGGGCAGGGCACCAGTCAACTGCTCCAATGATAAGGGGTCATCAAGGAGTTCAGCCAGCTCTCTATCTACAGTTGGCAGACCCTCCCATAGGACCCGCTGGGCCTCTCCACTAAAACCATCCGCAGAGAACACAGTCCCATAAAAGGACCGAACTAAAGCACTAATCTTCTCTGGATCCGTGACATCATCTGCGAGCAGCTCGACGAGCAGCTTTCACTCTGTCTCTGACCCATTCTCTGAAAGTTTAAGATGTGATGGTGAAGAGGAAGATTCAGTTTGTGTAGCAGGGTATCGTTTTGGAAACATGGAGTGACTTTTCAGAGGAACACAGATCAGAACCACGACAAACAGTCTGAAGAAGGGTCTCCACCCAAAACATCACCCATTCCTTCTCTCCAGAGATGCTGCCTGTCCCGCTGAGTTACTCCAGCATTTTGTGTTTATCCATGGCTGACAGTGTTGTACAACAAAATATCAAGTATTCCATGACTCTAGTCAGGGACAGACTGGCCTTTTCGTGGCATGCGTGAGACTGCAGGATGGTTCTCTCACAAGTTCTCAAGTCATGGGAGTAGAATTAGGCCATTCAGCCCATTGAATCTATTCTGCCATTCAATCGTGGCTGATCTCTGCCTCCTAATCCCATTTCCTGCCTTCCCCCCCATAACCCTTGATACCCGTTCTAATCAAGAATTTGTCTATCTCTGCCTTAAAAGATATATCCGCCGACTTGGCCTTCACAGCCCTCTGTGGCCATGAGTTTCACAGATTAACTACCCATGCTGCAAGGGTCAGGGAAGGGTAAGCAGCCATATTGTGAGGAGTTGTGGTCCATATTCGTATCGACTGCATAGGTAGCAATGGAGATGAGGTCTTGGAAAGGGAACAGAGATATTTAAGTAGAAAAATTGAAAAGCAAGAACTTCCATTGCCTCGGGATTGCTACCTGTGCCAGGGGCTTATGGGCAGGGGAATAGGCAGATGGTCCAGTTGAATCCATGACTTGAGGAGCTGATGTAGGTGAGGGCTTCATCAATTTGCATAATTGGAATCTCTTTGGTTTTTAGTTTTAGATTTGCAGCTTGAAATCAGGTCCTGCAGCCCCCAAGTCGATGCCGACCGGTGATCACCCGGCCACACTAGTTGTATGTTGTCCTATTTTGTCATCCACTCCCGACAAATTAGGGGCAATTTTACAGAGACCAATTCACCTAGAAAGTGGCAGCAATTTGCTCTATCTGTGGAATGTTGGAGAAAACCGGGGCACCTGGAGAAAATTCATGCGGTCACCGGGAGAATATGTAAATTCCACACCATCAGCATCGAATGTCAAGATCGGATCTAGGTCTCTAGTTGTGAAGCAGCAGCTTTACCAGGGGTGATGTGTGCAAGACGGATGGGTAGCACCTGGACCAATATCCCTGCTGGGAGGTTTGTTGGGCGAAGGAGTTGTCACTCCATGTATCTTCTCTCCCGTATCGGTGATTGGGTTTGTAGGGGTTGTCACAAAACAAAGAAACTGTCTGAAAATCACTGAGAGAGTAGATCTTCGCTTGTTCCTTATGAAGATCGAACCAGATATCCAACATTTAGTTTCTCAGCATCAGGCTCAAGGATCTCATTAAGTTAAAGGTAATTTCAATTTCATTTCGGAGTCACGTGAGTGACTTCATGAAGAACCCGCCAGGCACGCATGCGCGACATATTGTCGACGCGCGTGCGGGCGACGGGCAGGGAGGAGCGTTGCTCCTCCACTGCTGGGACCTGCAGGTAAGTGGAAAACTAACCCGCCGTCCATTTTTTCTTACAGAGACTCTCTTTTCAGAGTGCTCCAGGCCGCTACGACACTGACTGCGGGCAGTCAGCGGCGGCTCTAACACATGGAGTCGGGAAGAGCCCGTTGACCCAGGTGGGTCCGGGTTCACACTCGCCGGCGGAGGACAGCAGAGGCAGCCGACTCTACGCCGCAGCATTTATGAGTAGGGGCTTGCAGACTCGCCGTATGCAGTGAGCAACGGCAGAGCAACAGCCCGTTTTACACCGCAGCCCGCAAGGATACTGCGGGCTGTCAGCATTTATATTGAAGTGGGGGCTTGTAGGCTCGCCGTTCGCAGATAGCGACGGCAGAGCAGCAGCCCGACTTACACCGCAGCCCACAGGATACTGCGGGCTGGCGGCATTAACTCAGAGTAAGGGGTTAGCCCCAACTCAACTCAACACAGCCTGCATTATCCCAGTGCTGTAATTAAGAGGGAATGGAGCTGCAGCCATTATCATGTTGATCTAAGCCCAACTTATTTTTACAATGGGGCAGCTCGTTGACCCTGTGGGGTCCGGGCTCAACACTCACCATTGCGCAGCAATGGCAGAACGACAGCACACATCTGCACCGCAGCCCGCAAGGTCTGTGGGCTGTCGGTTTACATACCCGGGGGCTAGCCCGTAGAGCGCGGCTCACCACCATCCCTTCATAAGGGCCACTCAGGTAAGTACAGGCAACCTTGAGCTGGTTGTCCCTGCTGTTTTGAATGTGTTTTCTCCAACAGGGACATGGATAAGAGGAGTACAGGCCGCAGGACTTCCGAAAGGAGTCGTCGGCCATTATTCCCGGGGCTCTCTACAACGACAGCACGGGCCGGGAAAAAGGCGCAAAAGTCGGGGAGCCCTGTGACTACAGGACCCGACCCACCGACACAGCTATGTACAAGCGGGGTACCCGCAGAGCAGGAAGTCGGTACGGCGCCGGAGCAGGTAGACCCTGACTCCATTTTTCACTATCGCCAACAGGAAGAGAATCGTTGGCTGATATGAGCAAACGGGTTTCACGTGCTGCTGCACGGCCCTTCTCCCCGAGCCCTCGTGAAAGAACCAGGGATAGAGCTCAACAACAAATCCCTTTTAGGGCAGGAATTTCACCAGAGACCGCTAGATACGTACAACGTACCTCGGTGACTGCCAATCACCCCCCCGGACACTTATTGTTATTTATCCAAATCATTTGCTGTGTCGCTCTTCCAGGGAGATGCTAAATGCATTTCGTTGTCTCTGTACTGTACACTGACAATGACAATTGAATCTGAATCTGAATCTGATTGCGGACTGGTGGTTTACCGAGACCCGAGTCCACTGGCAGACCAGGGAGGGCCAGTGTAGACTCACCACCTAGTTGGACCAGGTGGAGTCATACAGGTGGAGTCTCGCCTCGGTCACCGCATCTCCCAATAGCGGCAGGACGGGACTGTACCACGCCGCGGCGTCAGGTGCCGACTTCACACCGCATATGCCCTTTGAGGCAGTCGGGCCTAGCTCATCCAAGGAGGCAAATGAGCAGATCTGCGCGGGAGTCGTACAGCTTCGCTGAGGCGGCGGGCAGCGACTTTTCGTCACGGCACCGAGATTACCTCGGCGAGGTACGGGCCGATGATAGGAACCTCAGGAGTTCCTTCGGGCATGAGGGCTCTGACCTCCCATTTACGCACGATGAAGGGCGCATTGAACGGATGGAGAGGATGATGGAACGGATCCTGCAGCAAAATCAACGGCAGGAAATGTCCAGTTCCGGGGACTTTGGATATATCCCCATCGTCAATGGGTAGCATGAGGCAGCCAGGAGAAGAGGATATCTTGGTACACGAACCAGTGGCACCTGAGTTTCCTCAGGAAGAACTTTTGGACGTGGCAGGCAAGTTTGCGTTACCCGAATCATCGGGACAACCCCTCAATACTAAACTGGGCGCTACCATTGATTTCCTCACCAACCACCAGCTACAGGATCAGGTCCTTGCGGAGGCCATGAATAGGTACAAGGCACCGAGTAATTGTAACTCACTCAATGTACCTATTGTAAACATGCCTATTTGGAGCAATATAAGCCTGGGCATAGGAGCACAGGAAGTAAAAATTACAGGAAATCCTAAAACTGCTCACATCTGGGATTACCGCTTTTGCGAGGTCGGTGGACGGGATGGACTTGAACACCGAACAGGAGGATGCTCTTGTAGTATTATGTAACACGCAATATGAAATAAATGCGTTTCAAAAAAGTACCATCAAGCTCATGCTAAATCCCAAATTTGCGGGGCTATGCAGAGCATCTCCAACACCACCACCCAGACAACTATTCGGGGAAGACCTTCTGAAGCAGGTCAAGGATTTAGACGACCATGCCAAGACAGTGGGTCTTATGAGGTCGCACACCTTGACCAGACAAACGGACAGGAAAACTCCATATTCCAGGCCCCGGGGTCAAACCGGAAGGCCAGCAAGGACTTACATACCGGCGCCTCCAGATGTGAGTCAACGCCCACCATTCCTGGAGCTGCCCGCAACGTCGGCAGCACCCGCTCTGCGGTTCGGGATCAAAACGTGGAAATCAGGGGAGCCCTGCGCAGTCAGGACCCGATTCTCCACCACGACTGACCATGGTGCCGTAAGTGGTAGGAGCACCGCGCAGGAGCAGGGTAGGTAAGACCCTGACTCCCTACCTCTGTCACTTAACCATAGCGACAGTGGAGCAAAGGTGCGTAACGTGTTATATTCTTGGCACGTTCTCTCTCCCCAAATATGCAGGTCACCAGAGGGAGGACCAGGGGAAGTATCGCACAGCAGTCAGTAAACCCGCCATAAGAGTCGGGGTCGACTTCCACCGGAGCAGGCCACCAGATCGTGGACTGGTGAAGGATTGAGGCCTGCGTTTGTAGGACCACATGTGCGGCCGGCACAGACTCAGCACCGAGGGAGCCTGCCTGGTTGCAGGTCGGTGTAGTCTCATCTAGGTCACCGCACCTCCTTTAGCGGCAGGACGTGACCGAACGACGCTTTGTCCCAAAGAAGGACACAGACTCAGCACCGAGGGAGCCTGCCTGGTTGCAGGTCGGTGTAGTCTCATCTCGGTCACCGCACCCCCTTTAGCGGCAGGACGTGACCGAACGACGCTTTGTCCCAAAGAAGGACACAGACTCAGCACCGAGGGAGCCTGCCTGGTTGCAGGTCGGTGTAGTCTCATCTCGGTCACCGTACCCCCTTTAGCGGCAGGACGTGACCGAACGACGCTTTGTCCCAAAGGACACAGACTCAGCACCGAGGGAGCCTGCCTGGTTGCAGGTCGGTGTAGTCTCATCTCGGTCACCGCACCCCCTTGTAGTGGAGGACGTGACCGAACGTCACCTTTGGAGTACAGGCGGCAAGCCCGTGCGGACGTCGGGGTACGACGCTTCGGCGGCCGGGACTGACTCATCACCGCTATCATGTCTTATCAGACCAGCGGGCCGCCTCCGTCCGGAAGACGGCGGAGCAGCGGCAGGTCCGCGCGGGAGTCGCTTAGCCACGCAGGAGCGGCAGGCAGCGACATCCTGTCTTGGCACCCTTGTTATCACCTCGACGAGGTGTTGGGGCAATGACAGAAGCCTCAGAGATTCTCCAGAACCGGAGGAAGTCGACTTATTGTCCGCAGATGCGGCAGTGGTCGCATGGCTCGGATGGAGCGCATGATGGAGCGTATCCTAGAGCACAACCTCTGCAGCTGGACCAGATGTCCTCCAGTTCTGGAGGAACCTGTAGTACCAGAGGAAACCAAGGAGAAACTGCAGAATGTGGTCTCCAAGTGTGGCGATGGACGAGTTCTCGCTACATTGGGGGAAATGGATTTCTATGCTTTCCCCATTCTGCCTCATCAGACAGGTGTTGCAGAAAACGTACCCAGGTCTGGAACATACAGGACCATGGACGTCATATAGATCGTGCAGAGAAAGTCCACTGGGAAGCACTACCTCACCTACACAGGATATGAGAGGTTTTTGTAGTCGGACCAAGACCACCTACATATCTGCTACGATCTCCAATGTGCTGGCATCCTCACGGGTCTTCATTATGATGAGCCCTCAGTTACAGTGCTGCATACAGTGCCAGTAGTGCACTGCCATCCTAGCTCAACATTGGAGTGGGATCTCACCAGCTGGTATCCAAACTACGAGGGATATGTTCTATCCATCCCTTCCCGACCACGATATAATATCTGAGAGATAAGGGTGGTGTTGACCCTACTCAGGAAGTGGTCGCTTATGACGGAGGTACCACTGGACTTACTCACCTTTAAAAGTGGTGATGGCAATAGCACTGAATACAGCACAACGGGTCCAGACTCTACAGGAATTACACCTGGATAGAATGATCGACCCATAAAAAAGTAACTTCTTTATGAAAGAGTTACTTAAACTATACAGACCTGCGACTACAGGTCTGGAAATGGCCATCAGGAATATGGAGGCGGATCTGTTGTCAGCCATGGAAACCCACGTCACAGGGTAATGGTGCAGACTATCTCCAGATGGCTTAAGGTGGTATTCGATGCAGCAGGTAAGACACTAAACATTTTGAAATGTCATTCTACCAAGGCTGCATCCACATCAGGAACGAGGACCATGGAGGTGTTCATGGAGCATGTCCTCACGATAGCGGGCTGGGCCAATGAAACTACATTTCAGTGGTTTCATAACTAACCTGTGGCCGTTTCCCGCAAGGTTTGCCACTGCTACACGGATGGTTTTAAACTGAATAAGGGGGGTGGGGTGTCAAATTGGATAGTCGAGGATGGAGTTAAAGGGAAAGAGAATAAAGGGATGGTTAATGACCCCAGAATTAATGGGAAAGAAAGCTCACAAAGGGATAGGAGAGTATGGCCAAGTGTAATAGGGATCGATGTGAAAGGGGCCACTTGTCAACATAATTGTATAAGGAGTAAGAGTGTTGTAAAAACAAGCCTGAAGGCTTTGTGTCTCAATGCGAGGAGCATTCGTAATAAGGTGGATGAGTTGAAGGTGCAGATGGCGATTAATGACTATGCTATAGTTGGGATCACGGAGACATGGCTCCAGGGTGACCAAGACTGGGAGCTGAACATCCAGGGATATTCAATATTCAGGAGGGATAGACGAAAAGGAAAAGGAGGTGGGGTAGCGTTGCTGGTGAGAGAGGAGATTAATGCAATAGAAAGGAAGGACATTAGCGTGGAGGATGTGGAATCGATATGGGTAGAGTTGCGAAATTCTAAGGGGCAGAAAACGCTAGTGGGAGCTGTGTACAGGCCACCTAACAGTAGTATTGGAGTTGGGGATGGCATCAAACAAGAAATTAGAAATGCGTGCAACAAGGGTAACACGGTTATAATGGGTTAATTCAATCTGCATGTAGATTGGGTGAATCAAATTGGAAGGGGTGCTGAGGAAGAGGACTTCTTGGAATGTATGCGGGATAGTTTTCTCAACCAACATGTGGAGGAACCAACGAGAGAGCAGGCTATTCTAGACTGGGTATTGAGTAATGAGGAAGGGTTAGTTAGCAGTCTTGTTGTGCGTGGCCCCTTGGGCAAGAGTGACCATAATATGGTTGAGTTCTTCATTAGGATGGAGAGTGACAAAATTAAGTCAGAAACAAGGGTTCTGAACTTGAACAAAGGTAACTTTGAAGGTATGAGATGTGAATTGGCCAAGATAGACTGGCAGGTGATTCTTAAAGGGTTGACAGTGGATGTGCAATGGAAGGTATTTAAAGACTCCATGGATGAAGTACAAAAATTATTCATACCAGTTTGGCAAAAGAATAAATTGGGGAAGGCGGTGCATCCATGGATAACAAGGGAAATCAGGGATAGTTTAAAAACAAAAGATGAGGCATACAAATTTGCCAGAAAAAGCAGCCTACCGGAGGACTGGGAGAAATTGAGATTCAAGCAGAGGAGGACAAAGGGCTTAATTAGGAAAGGGAAAATAGATTATGAAAGGAAACTGGCAGGGAACATAAAAACTGACTGCAAAAGATTTTATAGATATGTGAAGAGAAAGAGACTAGTTAAAACAAATGTTGGTCCCTTGCAGTCAGAAACAGGTGAATTGATCATGGGGAACAAGGACATGGCAGACCAATTGAATAACTACTTTGGTTCTGTCTTCACTAAAGAAGACATAAATAATCTGCCGGAAATAGAAGTGGAACGGGGGTCAAATAAGATGGAAGAACTGAGTGAAATCCAGGTTAGCCGGCAGGTGGTGTTGGGTAAATTGAACGGATTGAAGGCCGATAAATCCCCAGGGCCAGATAGTCTGCATCCCAGAGTACTCAAGGAGGTAGCCACAGAAATAGTGGATGCATTACTGATAATTTTTCAAAATTCCTTAGATTCTGGAGTAGTTCCTGAGGATTGGAGGGTAGGTAATGTAACCCCACTTTTTAAAAAAGGAGGGAGAGAGAAAGTGGGGAATTACAGACCAGTTAGTCTAACATCGGTAGTGGGGAAACTGCTAGAGTCAGTTATTAAAGATGGGATAGCAGCGCATTTGGAAAGTGGTGAAATCATTGGACAAAGTCAGCATGGATTTACGAAAGGTAAATCATGTCTGACAAATCTGATAGAATTTTTCGAGGATGTAACTAGTAGAGTGGATAAGGGAGAACCAGTGGATGTGTTATATCTAGACTTTCAGAAGGCTTTCGACAAGGTCCCGCATAAGAGATTAGCATACAAACTTAAAGCACACGGTATTGGGGGTTCAGTATTGATGTGGATAGAGAACTGGCTAGCAGACAGGAGGCAAAGGGTAGGAGTAAACAGGTCCTTTTCAGAATGGCAGGCAGTGAATAGTGGGGTGCCGCAAGGCTCAGTGCTGGGACCCCAGCTATTTACAATATATATTAATGATTTGGACGAGGGAATTCAATGCAACATCTCCAAATTTGCAGATGACACCAAGCTGGGGGGTATAGTTAGGTGTGAGGAGGATGCTTGGAGGCTGCAGGGTGATTTGGATAGGCTGAGTGAATGGGCAGATGCATGGCAGATGCAGTATAATGTGGATAAATGTGAGGTTATCCACTTTGGTGGCAAAAACATGAGGGTAGACTATTATCTGAATGGTGGCAGATTAGGAAAGGGGGAGATGCAACGAGACCTGGGTGTCATGGTACACCAGTCATTGAAAGTAGGCATGCAGGTGCAGCAGGCAGTGAAGAAAGCAAATGGTATGTTAGCATTCAGAGCGAAAGGATTTGAGTATAGGAGCAGGGAGGTTCTACTGCAGTTGTTCAGGGTTTTGGTGAGGCCACACCTGGAGTATTGCGTACAGTTTTGGTCTCCAAATCTGAGGAAAGACATCCTTGCCATAGAGGGGGTACAGAGAAGATTCACCAGACTGATTCCTGGGATGTCAGGACTTTCATATGAGGAAAGATTGGATAGACTCGGCTTGTACTCGCTGGAATTTAGAAGATTGAGGGGGGATCTTATAGAAACTTACAAAATTCTTAAGGGGTTGGACAAGCTAGATGCTGGAAGATTGTTCCCAATGTTGGGGGAGTCCAGAACAAGGGGTTACAGTCTAAGGATAAGGCGGAATTCCTTTAGGACCGAGATGAGGAAAACATTCTTTACACGGAAAGTGGTGAGTCTCTGGAATTCTCTGCCACAGAAGGTAGTTGAGGCCAGTTCATTGGCTATATTTAAGAGGGAGTTAGAGGTGGCACTTGTGGCTAGAGGGATCAGGGGGTATGGAGAGAAGGCAGGTACGGGATACTGAGTTGGATGATCAGCCATGATCACATTGAATGGCGGTGCAGGCTCGAAGGGCCGAATGGCCTACTCCTGCACCTATTTTTCTATGTTTCTATGTTACGCACGTTAAGTGCTGTCCCTAAACGTTTGTCCCCGAGTTCAGGGGTTTATTGTTGTATTAACAATAATGCTATTATTTTTCAGCTTGTTCAAGTCTGAAATACATTAACATACTTCCTCCTTCAGTATTACGGCAGTGTGTGAGCATGGACGTGGTCCAGGGCGTGTAATCACAGAGCTTTGAAGTCTTCACCAAGTCACTCACGTGACTCCGAAATGAAATAGTAAGATTAAACGAGAACTTACCAGTTTGAAGTTTGATCTTTATTTTATGAGGAGTTGCAATGAGGGATTTCGTGCCCTCCGCTCCCAACCCTCTACCATAAGATCAACTGGTATATAGAGTCTCTTCAACCTTACTATAACAAGTCATTTTTCTGTTGTCGGTTCTGTGATTCCACACCGCTGCTTTGAAGAATGTCGCGCATGCGTGCCTGGCGGGTTCGTCACGAAATCCCTCATCGCAACTCCTCATAAAATAAAGATCAAACTTCAAACTGGTAAGTTCTCGTTTAATCTTACTATTAGTGTTATTGTTTTATGCTGAATATGTAATTTTTTTTCAATTTAAATATTAGTGGACGGTACGGAAATGTTACATTCACGAAAGTTACAAAAGTGGGCGCTAAGTATTAAAAGGTTGAAGAGCACTGCTGTGGACAGTAAGTTAGACACAAAATGCTGGAGTAACTCAGCGGGACAGGCAGCATCTCTGGAGAGAAAGAATGAGTGACGTTTCAGGTCGAGACCCTTCTGATGTCAGTGGAGAGGGAGATACATAGATAAGGATGTGTAAGTTGTGAAAATAGAACAAAGGGAATGGAGATCAAAGAAAATGTAGACTAGATCAGTTAGTTGTGAAACGATAACAACAATAAAGCAAATAGATAAAATGTGGCCAGAGACAGTACACCACTCCCCGCTCTCTCTCATCTTGACAGCTAGAAGGGGGGCTACGTGAGGATGCTGTTCATAGACTTCAGTTCAGCCTTCAACACGATAGTCCCCACCAGACTGGCCGAGAAGCTACTGGAATTGGGGCTCATCACCCCCCCTGTGTGCCTGGGTCCTGGACTTTCTTACCACCAGGCCTCAGGTAGTCAAGAAGGGGTAAATTCACCCTGAGCACAGGATCCCCCCAGGGGTGCGTCCTCAGCCCCCTACTGTACTCCCTGTATACACATGACTGTGTGGCCAGGTTCAGCTCCAACTCAATAATCAAGTTTGCTGATGACACTGTGGTGGTGGGCCTGATCTCAGGTAACGATGAGAAGGCCTGCCGGGAGGAGGTAGCTGATCTGGCACTCTGGTGTCAGGACAACAGCCTCCTCTTGAATATCAAAAAAACTAAGGAGCTGATCGTGGACTTTAGGAGGGCACATCATCCGAGGACGTACACACCACTGAAGATAAATGGGGATACTGTGGATAGGGTGAGCTGGTTTAAATACCTGGGAGTCCACATCTGAGAATATGACATGGACATCACATGCTGTAGCATGAGTAAGGCAAAGCAGCGCCTTTACCACCTCAGGCAATTGAGGAAATTCAGAGTGTCTCTGAGGATCCTCCACTGCTTCTACTCAGCGGCTGTGGAAAGCATCTTGTCCGGAAATATCACGATTTGGTTTGGGAACTGCTCTGCCCAGGACAAGAAGACTCCGCAGAGAGTATTGCGTTCGGCCGAACGCACTATGGGAACTACACTCGCCCCTCTGCAGGAACTATACATCAGAAGGTGCAACTCCAGAGCCAACAAGATCATGGGAGACCCCTTCCACCCCTGCAACGGACTGTTGCAGCTCTTACGGTCAGGCAAACGCCTCCGTTGCCACGATGTGTGAACGGAGAGGATTAGAAGGAGTTTCTTCCCAGAGGCCATTCGGCCCGTAAACTCCGATCTCTCCAGGGACTAACTCTACTGAACCATTTTACTGTTGTGTTGTGTCTTTTTAAAATTGCTGTTTTTTTCCTTTCTCTTCCCTCCCACAATTATGTCATATGTGAATATGTGATTCTGTTCTAGTCTGTTTGTAATGTGTTTGTTTGTTTTTGCCACTTTTCATTTCACTGCACATCTCGCATGTGTATGTGACGAATAAACTTGACTTGACTTGAGTAAGACTGGTTGAAAACTGGGAAGGAGGAGGGGGGGCGGGGGATGGAGAGAGATGAAAAGCAAGGGTTACGAAGTTCGAGAATCAATGTTCATACCGCTGGGGTGTAAGCTGCCCAAGCGAAATATGAGGACATTACTGCACACAGTAATCAAGATTTAAAAACAAACCCAATTATATACTTTTCTTGATTCCCAATTTTCTCTGCATTGCTAAAATATCTCCCCCCCCCCCCCCCCCCCCCCCCGACCCCCTGCCTCATCATGCTATCGTATGTAATGGAAAACCCACAACATTACAGCGACCTTGCTGTTCCCCAGATTTCAGAATCCCCATGAGGAGAGAGGTTGGGACACATGACAGTGGTTTTCTGCTAATTCCCCCCCCCCCCCCTCACCCCCCCCTACCATCCTCCTGCCTTAAATCAGTGCAACACATCAGCAACTTCCACAACCTGGAGCACTTTTGGATTGGACACCCATTGGTTCCTGTTGCGCTCAGGTAGTTTCAATTATGGGGAATATGAAGACCAACAGTGAGGGAGGGATCAATGGGCTAGACAAGGAAGTATCTTACCCCCCCTCCCGTCTAGAGAATCGTTCGTCAGAGTGACTCTTCCCCACTGCCTCCCTTCCCTTTATTTCACCCTTGTCCCATCTTCTCCCTTCCCATTCCTCTCTTGTTGCCCCTTCAGATCCACTGCCCCACTCTCCTTGATTCCTAATTCACCCCATATCACCCCCTTTGCACCACTTCCCATCAGACCGCATCACCGTTCTCCCCCTCCACCTCGCTCACATTCTGTTTTGTTTGCTCTCTTTCACTCCACATTCTCTTGTTCACACATTTCCCTCTCCAGGCCAGTCATCTTTCCATCTCCCCTCCTCTCTCTCCCCTTCAACTCATCGCTCTCATCCAAACCCTCTCCCCACTCTTCACCCCCACTTTCCCTCTCTATCAAGCCCTTTCTTTCTCCCTTCACTCTTACATCTTTTTCCACCCCTTTCTCTTGCTTGATCACTCCTATTCTTTCCCACTCTCCTCACTTTTGCTCTCTTTCGCCCACCCTCTCCCTCTCTACATCCCAACTTCCCCTTCTCGCTCTTCGGCATCCCCCCCTTTTCTCCCTTTTTCCCACATCAATCTTCACTCCGTCTTCCTCATTCTATCCCCGTCTTTCCCTCTCTTTGTATTTCTCACATGCCTTTCCCTCTCCCCTCCTCTCTTCCCCACCCAACCACTCTCCTGTCCCACTCCCCTCCATTCTCCCCGCTCCCATTTTAACCACTCCCCCTCCCCCTCCCCAGCCCCTTATCTGCTATCTCCCCCCTTCCACCCCCCTCTCCCCCCACTTTCCCTCATCCCCACTCTGCCCCCATTCCCCATTACCATGACCCTTCCTCTCCTTTCCTCTTGCCTTTCCTCCATCTCCCCTTCTACCTTTCCTCAACTTCCCATTTCCCCTCTCCCCACTCCTACTACCATTCCTTTTGCCAATCCCCCCTCCCTGGTCCTTCTTTCACCTATTTCTCCACCTCTATCCTTCACTCACTCTTTTTATCTCTCTCTCTCTCTTTCTCTCTCTGTCTCACTCTTGCTCTCTCTCTCTCTCTCTCTCTCTCCCTTTGTCTCTCTCTCTGTCTCTCTCTTTATTTGTCTCCCTCTTTGTGACCCTCTCTCACTCTCTCTGTCTCTCACACCCTCTCTCTCTCTCTCTCTCTCTCTTTGTCTCTCTCTGTCTCCCTCTTTGTCTCTCTCTCTTTCACTCTCTCTCTTTGTCTCTCTCTCCTAGTCTCTCTCTCATTCTTTGTCTCTCTCTCTTTGTCTCTCTTTTCCTTCTCTCTCTCTCTCTTTGTCTCTCTCTCTTTGTCCCACTCACTCTCTCTAGGTCTCTCTCTCACTCTCTCTCTGTCCCACTCTCACTCTCTCTTTGTCTCTCTCTCTCTGTCTCACTCACTCTCTGCCTCTCTGTCTCTCTCTCTTTGTCTCTCTCTTTCTCTCTCCCTCTGTGTGTGTGTCTCTCTCACCCTTTGTCTCTCTGCCCCTCCCTCCCCTAGCTCCGTGGCCCATATTGCTGGTTTCCTTGGCAATGTGGCAGTTTCTGCAGACATGCTGCCAGAGAAAGGGTCTTAGAATTTCAGCTTCCTCTCTGCTTTCAGGAGCTGAGCTGTGACTGATTGGTAGATGAGGGATAAATGATCCCCCCCCCAAGCTCACGCCACAGCTGAATGGACAGTCAACTTCCGACCCAGGACACACAATCCATCAGCTCTGGATCGCAACTCTCCCCGTCACCCCCTGGCACATCACCGAGGGTGGATAAGGTGAAGAGGGAATGGGCATGGGAGGGGAAGAAAGATGGGGGACGGGAGAGGGAGGGAGGCAGAGAGTGCAGGAGGGAGAGATAGATAGAGAGAGAGGAGAGGAGAAATAAATAGGTGAGGGGAGAGAGGGTGAGGGAAGAGAGAGCAAGAGGGGAAAAGAGAGAAAGCAGGGAACAGGGCTAGAGAATATTTGGGGGGGAGGAGCGAGCAGTGTAAGGGGCAGAGAGGGAATTGTTTGACCCATTAATAGCTGTGAGGAGCCCAACTCCAGCGGGGCTGGCTATAGCTCAGAGACTGCTGACACAGACTGTGAGCGATGTGAAGCGGAGTTCTGGTTTTGCCCTGGCTACAGCCCGGTCCAGCGAGATGAAGAGACTCTTTATTTGGAGCCAGGCTGCTGTTCCCCTCCGCCGTATCTGATTCCCTCTCATTTCCGCTGATTTACATTTTTAACCTGGCACGGCCAAACAGAAGGATCTGTCCGCAGTGACAGACCCTCTATTCCCAAGGACAACAAGGCCCCAATCCAAGCCTGACTGCCAGATCTTAGCGTGACCAGGCCTGTCAATTCACATGTGTAGGAAGGAACTGCAGATGCTGGTTTAAACCAAAGATAGACATAAAAAGCTGGAGTAACTCAGCAGGTCAGGCAGCATCTCTGGAGAAAAGGAATAGATAACGTTTTGATTCAAGATCCTTCTTCAGTCTGAAACGTCATCAATTTATTTTCTCCAGAGGTGCTATCTGACCCGCTGAGTTACTCCAGCTTTATCTGTCAATTCACACTCTGTGCAGGAATCACTCCCGAATTTACATAGAAACATAGAAAATAGGTCCAGTAGGCCATTCGGCCCTTTGAGCCAGCACCGCCATTCAATATGATCATGGCTGATCATCCAAAATCAGTACCCTGTTCCTGCTTTCTTCTCATATCCCTTGATTCCATTAGCCATGAGCTAAATCTAACTCTCTCTTGAATCCATCGAGTAAATTGGCTTCCACTACCTTCAGTGGCAGAGAATTCCACAGATTCACAACTCTCTGGTTGAAAACGGTTTTCCTGATCTTAGTCCTAAATGGTTGACCCTTATTCTTAAACTGTGACCCCTGGTTCTGGACTACCAAATGGGACTAGATGAGTTGGGCATATTGGTCAGCATGGATGAGTGGGGCTGAAGAGCCTTTGCTGTATGTTTCTATCTTGCTCAGTTGGACAGACTGCTGGATGAAAGCTTCAGCAAGTGTGGTTTCGGAGAAGCTGCACGAAGCATGCATTTCTGCAGTAAAGCTGCATTCGCATCGGAAAGAAAGGATGCATTAGTCTTTAAAGAATGACAGCAGAAAATGATGTGTTACCTTATCTAACTTAATTGTGGTATCTTTACCTTTTGGGGAAGCCTGTAACTTTATAGACAAAAATACATCACTGTGCATGAGACATTTTGCTGCAAAAAGTGTTTCTCCACAATCTGTCATCACAGGCCCTGTGATAATTAGCCCTGTGTCAGATCTGCATGCTTTATGCGTGGAGATAAAACATCTATTCATTTGGGTGTCTGCTATGGTTTTGACAAGACTACATGATTGCAGTCATGCATACATGCTCATTTAACAGCACCTTATAGGTGCAAACATGCATTCCTTTCTGTACTTTAGTATTGTTGCAATCAGTATGCACTTTTGTGTATTCTTTTTTCATGATTGTAAAAAAGTTTGCAGGTCACTGTTATTGCATGAATGGATTGAGACCATGATTGCAGGAAGCACACGTTGCTGTGTGTAGATTAAAGGCTCCAATGCATTTTGTCTCATCTGCTTTTTGGTCCACCTTGACCGGTTGACAGGGCATTGGATATCGCAGTTCATATACCACCATCAGTATTGATACATGCAACTCTGAGTATGCAAAGGTAATAGTGCACGGTTTGGAATAAAATAGTGCATGCTACAAAGTGTAATGTTCAACACGTGCCCAGAATGCTGCATTCTCAGTCATTTACTGTCATACCTATATACTCACAACCGTGCGGCCAAATTCTGCTCTAACTCCAATTACAAGTTTGCAGATGACACCAATGTAGTGGGCCAGATCTCGTACAATGACAAGATGCAGTACAGAAAGGACATAGAGTGTTTAATAACATGGTGCCAAGACAACGACCTCTCACTCCATGTGAGCAAAATGGAGGAGACGGTGATCGACTTCAGGAAGCAAGGTGGAGTACAACACCAGTTGGCATCAATAGCGCTGAACTGGAGTTGCTGAAGTTCCTAGGCTTAATATCATCACCAATTTGGCCTGGTCCAACCACATTGACACGACAACCACGAAAGCACACCAACACTACTGGCTCCTTAGAGGACTAAGAAACTTCAGCTTGTCTCCAATGGATCTTATCAATTTGTACAGATATACTGTATAAACCATGCGACCAGGTTGCATCATGGATTGCCTAGCCATCTGCTCTCCCCAAGACTGTAAGAGATTACAGAGTTGCAGATGTAGCCCAGTCCTCACAAACCAGCTTCCGCCCCATCAATTTCATCTCTGCACAATGTGCCCTAGTGAGACCACACCTGGAGTATTGTGTGCAGTTTTGGTCTCCCAATTTGAGGAAGGACATTCTTGCTATTGAGGGAGTGCAGCGTAGGTTCACAAGGTTAATTCCCGGGATGGTGGGACTGTCATATGTTGATAGAATGGAGCGGCTGGGCTTGTATGCTCTGGAGTTTAGAAGGATGAGAGGGGATCTTATTGAAGCATATGAGTATTAAGGGTTTGGACACGCTAGAGGCAAGAAACTTGCTCCCAATGTTGGGGGAGTCCAGAACCAGGGGCCACAGTTTAAGAATTCTCTGCCTCAGAGGGCAGTGGAGGCTGGTTCTCTGGATACTTTCAAGAGAGAGCTAGACAGAGCTGTTAAAGATAGTGGAGTCAAGGGATATGGGGAGAAGGGGCACTGATTGTGGATGACCAGCCATGATCACAGTGAATGGCTCGAGGTGCCGAATGGCCTACTCCTGCACCTATTGTCTATTGGAATGGGGAAACAGCAGAGATTCCTGAGAGTTGGAGGGCATTAAAGAGATAGGGAGGGGTGTAGGGGCTGGAGGGGTTTACAGGAATACGGAGGTGTTTAATTTAGTTTATTATCACATGTACTGAGGTACAGTGAAAACCTGTTTGTTGTGTGCCAACCAGTCAGTGGAAAGACATAACAATGAGCCGTTCATAATGTACAGATAAAGGGAATACGTTACAGATAAGATACAGTTCGATCAAAGATAGTGGATAGGACCACTCTCTAGTTGGTTGCCTGATCACAGCTGGGAAGAAATTGTCCCGATCTGGAACTATGCATTTTCACACGTCACGAGTGAGGGGTGTAGGGAATGGGGGGGTATTGAAAGAGGGGTGTCGGGGCCACAGAGGAAGAGGAAAGTGTGTAGGAGCCAGAGGGGTTTACAGAGAGAAAGAGTGGTGTGTACGGGATGTAGTGCGGTGGCAAAACGAGGGTGGGCATAGGGGCTGGTGGGAGGATGTAGGTGTCGAAGGATGTAGGTGGCAGAGAGCATTGCAGAGATACACAGGGTGGGGGGCGATACAGAGATTAGTTGGGGTTGGAGGGGGATTACAGAGATAGGGAGAGGTGTAAGGGTTGGAAGAGGGTTACACGTATACAGAAAGTTACGGGGGTTGGTAAGAGTATTAAAGAGATGAGGAGTGTAAGAGTGGCTTACAGATGTAGGTGAGCGAGTAGGGACTGAGGAAGTTTCAAGGATAGGGAGAGATGTTATGACCAGATGTATGGGATTACCAAGACAGGGAGCAGTGAAGAGGTTGCAGATTATGAGGAGTCTAGCGACCGGAGAAGGGTTACTAAGACAAGTTTCAGATAAGTTACAGGTATAGGGAGTGGTGTCAAGTCTGGAGCGGATTACAGAGATGGAGGGATTCTGTGGGTTCAGAGGACGCAGTGGTGTAGGGAATGGAGGAGGTTACAGAGATAGCAAGCAGTCTCGGGCTGAAGGGGATAACTTGGATAGGGAGGAGGTGTATGGCCACAGGATCATAAATAGAAAGAGGTGTATGGGCTGAGAGAGGTTACCATGATAGAGAGGTGTGGGGGCAGGAGGGGATTGCAGAGATCGAGAGATGGAAAGGATTACTATGATAGGGAGGGATATTGGGGCCATAATGGACAACAGAAATAAGGAGGGGCACAGGTGTTGGAGGAAGTTAAAGTGATTTGGAAGCGTGTAAGGGTCACAGGGTGTATGGGCTGAATAGGATTACAGAGGTATGGAAGGGTGTAGGTGTTGCAGGGGGTTACTGACACAATGGGGTTCAGAGGCCTGAGATGATTTAGAGATAGGAAGGAGTCTAGGGGCTGAAGTGAGTGTCTGAGACAGGGAGGTGTCTGAGATAGGGAGAGCTTTAGAGGTAGGTCCAAGTTGCAGAGATAGAGAGGTGTAGAGTGCTGGAGTGGATTACAGAGATGGGGATGTTTGCAGGGACTGGAGGGGATGGCACAAAGCTGGGTGGCAGTGTGAACTGTGAAGAGGATGTTAGGAGGTTGCAGGGGGACCTGGACAGGTTGAGTGAGTGGGCAGATGTGTGGCAGATTCAGTATAATATAGATAAATGTGAGGTTGTCCACTTTGGCGGCAAAAACAAGGGGGCAGATTATTATCCCAATGGGGTTAGGTTAGGTAAGGGGGAGGTGCAGCGAGACCTGGGTGTCCTTGTACACCGTCACTGAAAGTTGGCGTGCAGGTACAGCAGGCAGTGAAGAAAGCTAATGGAATGTTGGCCTTCATAACAAGAGGATTTCAGTACAGGAGTAAAGAGGTTCTTCTGCAGTTGTATAGGGCTCTGGTGAGACCACATCTGGAGTATTGTGTACAGTTTTGGTCTCCTAATTTGAGGAAGGACATCCTTGTGATTGAGGCTGTGCAGCGTAGGTTCACGAGATTGATCCCTGGGATGGCGGGACTGTCATATGAGGAAAGATTGAAAAGACTAGGCTTGTATTCACTGGAGTTTAGAAGGATGAGGGGTGTTCTTATAGAAACATATAAATTTATAAAAGGACTGGACAAGCTAGATGCAGGAAAAATGTTCCCAATGTTGGGTGAGTCCAGAACCAGTGGCCACAGTCTTAGAATAAAGGGGAGGCCATTTAAGACTGAGCTGAGAAAAAAACTTTTTTACCCAGAGAGTTGTGAATTTATGGAATTCCCTGCCACAGAGGGCAGTGGAGGCCAAGTCACTGGATGGATTTAAGAGAGAGTTAGATAGAGCTCTAGGGGCTAGTAGAGTCAAGGGATATGGAGAGAAGGCAGGCACGGGTTATTGATAGGGGACGATCAGCCATGATCATATTGAATGGCGGTGCTGACTCGAAGGGCCAAATGGCCTCCTCCTGCACCTATTTTCTATGTTTCTATGTCTATGTTTCTACAGGGATTGGGATGGGGTAGAGACTAAGAGGTGTTACGGAGTGGATGGTTGTAGGTGCAGAGGTATTACAGAAACAGGATGTGATGAAGGGGTTGCAGGGAATTACAGACATAGGGAGGGATGCAGGGGTTGCTGGTCATTAGGGAGTGTTTTCGGGACCAGAGGTGTTATAGAAACAGGGAGTGGTGTATGTTGGACATAGTTACAGAGATCGGGAGGTGTGTAGCGTTTGGAGTGTTTTACAGTGATAGGGAGGGTGGAGGGGCCAGAGGGAATTAGAAAGATAGGGAGTTGGAGAAGCCAGAGGGGCTTACAGAGATAGGGAGAGATGTGGTGGTTGGTGGGATTTCAAATATAGATTTGCGTGTAGGAGCCAGAGGGGAAACGGGCAAAAAGAGGGTTGCAGGGAATAGGGAGTTTACAGATAAAGGGAGGGATGCTGGCGCTAGAGGCAGCTACAGAGATACAAAGGAGCTCACAGAGATAGGGAGGGGTATGAACCCTAGAGGATGGAGCTTCTGCATAAAACAGATGCATAGGAAGGTCATAGGAAGAATGTACAAACTCTGCACAGACAGCACCCGTAGTTAGGATTGAACCCGGGTCTCTGATAACGCGATGGTCAGCATGGCCACAGTGGGCCGAAGGGTCTGTTTCCAGACAATGGACCAAGAGAGGGGAAACAGGGACCGCATGAGGCTGTTACCCAGTGGGGCAGTCTCTAGACCCAATCACACAGGGACAGCAAGAAGTAGTTCAGTACCGAGAGACCTAGGCCTCTTCATGATTTCCGTGTGCACAACTTTATATGTGTCTGGGGGAACACAAAAAGCTGGAGAAACTCAGCGGGTGCAGCAGCATCTAAGGAGCGAAGGAGATAGGCGACGTTTCGGGTCGAGACCCTTCTTCAGCTATATTGAGGATGTGGTCGTAGAGTTGGAGGGAAGGGGGTATCACAGAGGGGGAGCAGTTAGAGAGGAGGTTGTGAAACTGTCTCCGTAGGGAGGAGGAGAACTTCTTCAAAGTAGGCATACCTTGAGGAGATATCGCAGTGGAGTAGACAAAGTGTTAAAGAAGGAACTGCAGATGCTGGAGAATCGAGGGTACACAAAAGGCTGGAGAAACTCAGCGGGTGCAGCAGCATCTAAGGAGCGAAGGAGACAGGCGACATTTCGGGTCGAGATCCTTCTTATATGTGTCTGTGTATTTTAAGTGTGTGTTCATAGAAACATAGAAACATAGAAATTAGGTGCAGGAGTAGGCCATTTGGCCTTTCGAGCCTGCACCGCCATTCAATATGATCATGGCTGATCATCCAACTCAGTATCCCGTACCTGCCTTCTCTCCATACCCTCTGATCCCCTTAGCCACAAGGGCCACATCTAACTCCCTCTTAAATATAGACAATGAACTAGCCTCAAATACCCTCTGTGGCAGAGAGTTCCAGAGACCCACCACTCTCTGTGTGAAAAAAGTCCTTCTCATCTCGGTCCTAAAGGATTTCCCCCTTATCCTTAAGCTGTGACCCCTTGTCCTGGACCTCCCCAACATCGGGAACAATCTTCCTGCATCTAGCCTGTCCAACCCCTTAAGAATTTTGTAAGTTTCTATAAGATCGCCTCTCAATCTACTAAATTCTAGAGAGTATAAACCGAGTCTATGCAGTCTTTGTTCATAAGACAGTCCTGACATCCCAGGAATCAGTCTGGTGAACCTTCTCTGCACTCCCTCTATGGCAATAATGTCCTTCCTCAGATTTGGAGACCAGAACTGTACGCAATACTCCAGGTGTGGTCTCACCAAGACCCTGTACAACTGAAGTAGAACCTCCCTGCTCCTATACTCAAATCCTTTTGCTATGAATGCTAACATACCATTCACTTTCTTCACTGCCTGCTGCACCTGTATGCCTACTTTCAATGACTGGTGTACCATGACACCCAGGTCGCGCTGCATCTCCCCTTTTCCTAATCGGCCTCCATTTAGATAATAGTCTGTTTTCCTATTTTTGCCACCAAAGTGGATAACCTCACATTTATCCACATTATACTGCATCTGCCAAACATTTTCCCACTCCCCCAGCCTATCCAAGTCCCCTTGCAGTCTCCCAGCATCCTCCTCACAGCTAACACTGCCCCCCAGCTTAGTGTCATCCGCAAACTTGGAGATATTGCCTTCAATTCCCTCATCCAGATCATTAATGTTCCTGTTTGTGTGTTTCTGCACGTATGTATGTGTGTGTTTTTATGTGAATGTGCTTGTGCAGCTATGTTCCTACGTGTTTATGTGCTTGCATGAATGTGTGTTCATGTGCGTGTATGTGTATGTGTGATTTACTTGTGTGTTTTGTCTGTGCGTTCCTGTGTGTGTGTTCCTGTTTGTGTGTGTGTGTGTTCCTCTATGTGTGTGTGTGTGTGTGTGTGTGTGTGTGTGTGTGTGTGTGTGTGTGTGTGTGTGTGTGTGTGTGTGTGTGTTCCTCTATGTGTGTGTGTGTGTGTGTGTGTGTGTGCGTGCGTGTTGTGTGTGTGTGTGTGTGTGTGTGTGTGTGTGTTGTGTGCGCATGTGTGTGCGTGTGTGTGTGTTCCTGTGTGTGTGTGCGCGTGTGTGTGTGTGTTGTGTGCGCATGTGTGTGTGTGTGCGCGTGTGCGTGTTCCTGTGTGTGTGTGGTGCTTGTGTATTTTGTGTGCATGTGTGTTCCTGTGTGTGTGTGCGTGCGTGTTTGTGCGTGCGTGTGTGTGTTCCAGTGTGTATGTTCCAGTGTGCATGTGTTCCTGCATGCGTGTGTTCCAGTGTGTGTGTGTGTGTTCCAGTGTGTGTGTGTGTGCATTCCTGTGTGTGTGTGTTCCTGTGTGTGTGTGTGTGTGTGTGTGTATGTGTGGCATGTGCATGTGCATGTGCGTGTGTGGTGCTTGTGTGTTTCTGTGTGTGTGTGTGTGTTCCTGTGTGTGTGTGTAAACCTACTTTTATTAGGTATAATTACTGCAAAACAGTGGGATTTTGCACTGTGTGTGGGAAAGAGATATTTTAAAGCCATTCTACACACCCACAGAGTCCAAGGAATCTTGTGAATTTAATCATTGTAATTCCCAACAAACAATTGATTGTGAATGATCCAGTGGAGAATGTGACTGGACATTACAGAAGCAGCTTCATTCTGTGGCTGACCCATGCCGTGCGAATGTGTAGAGAGAACTTCACTGTGTCTAACCCGTGCCTTGGGAGAGTGTAGAGGAAGCTTCACTGTATCTAATCCATGCTGGGAAAACTCTCTGGCAACGATCCTTCATTCATTCTATTAAAGTTGATGACAATCACAACTGAATCTGAGTTGAACCGAATATATCGAGACTAGTTAATCGTTGAGAGATCTTTGCCACTTTCAAATTTATTAAAAGAACTTTTGTTCAATGCCATTGTGCAGGGAGAGATTATTATCTAGCAATGTACTTCCAGAGGGTGTATTCATAACTGCGAATGTCAGCACCGATGTACAGCTCACCAATTATTAACTTTCTGTCGTGGGAATCAATGCTGTGACCAACCTCTCCCCATCAGGCAGCCCATTCCCCATCAGAAGGGATTAACACTCATGCCATCTCTAGCCATTCACAGACCAGACAGCCTGTTCTATCCTGTGCCCTTGGAGTAGCTATTTGGACAGTGAGCTTCACTGTGTCTAACTATGCTCCAGAGTGTGTGTGATGAGATGCTGTGGAGAAGCTTCACTCTATGTCTAACCAAGGCTCTGGGAGTTTCTAACGGGATAATATGGAGGGGGTTTCACTTTAGGTTTGTCAATTGAATCAAGACTCAGTGTCTAACTAAAGGGCCTGTCCTACCAGCATCCGACTCCATGCGATGAGCGCGATCAAACTAGAAGCGGGGGCCGCGCGGAGGTCGGGTGATCCCTGTACAGGGCCGTTCCCAACAGCATGCGCCTGCATGCGGCAAGCGTGACCAAACCGGCAGCGAGGGCCGCGCGGAGGTCAGGTGAGTGGCGCAACGCGGCGCAAAGTGAGGCGAACTTGGAGCGGTCTTAAAGGTAAGTTCGCCAGGGAGGGGCACGGAGGCACACACAGAGAGGGCCACGGAGCCACACACAGAGAGGGCCACGGAGGCACGACGTCGAGGTGGTGTGTAATGCGTCGAGGCGACTGCGAGCCGACAAGCCGTTGCCACGCGGAATTTTTGAACATGGTCAGTTTTTCGGAGCCCTGCGCGATGTCGGGACGAACTCCGCACAATTCCGCACGGCTCCGGCGATCGAAGTGGGACCGGCCCCGCGACACCGGACGGCTCAAGCGACCACGTTAGGTCGCACTCATCGCATAGAGTTGCATGCTGGTGGGACAGGCCCTTAAGTCCTGAGTGTGTGTGAGCAGATAGACACTCTGTGTCTAACCCGTTCCCTAGGATTGGGTGAAAGGACAGTATACTGGGAGATTCACTTTGTTTGTAACTCGTGCCCTGGGAGTGCTGTTCTTTCTATTGTTTAGATGAGGGCAGTTCTGTTCAATGACTGTGTGTACACATCTTAATGGGTGCCTTTGTAACTCTCCCTGGCTCTGCCCTTCTCTCTTTCCTCACAGAGTTCAACTGGTTTTCTGAAGTTGTTGATTTGCATTCAGCTTTCTAACAAAGACCCTCTCTATTCCGGTTTCATTGAGGCGATCGTCGACTCTGAAAGAGACAAAGAGGGAGGCGGGGAGAGACTGGGCAAAGGGAAGCGTGTGTTGGGGAGGAGGAGAGTGAGGTACATGATGAGAGGACAAGGTGACAGAGACAGAGAGAGAGTGAGAGAGAGAGAGAGAGTGCAAGCAAGAAGGCGCAAGCAAGAGCAGGCTGGGAGATAACAAGGGTACAGAGAAGGAGAAAGAGGAAAACAAATGGAAAAACAGAATCCACCAGAGAACAATCCAGGACTGTGGGAGAGAACAAGGCAATGGGATTAGTTAGATAACACAGCATAGAGCCAGCTTCACTGTCTAACCTGTGGCCTTTTTTTTTTAAACAAAAAATTAAATGTATTCAGTTATTTACAATCATATCTACACATCAAATTATAACAGAACACCCTCCATCATAATGCCAAATTGCAAATATTGCAAACCAGTCCAATCATGATCCAGGATACATTTGATCAGCCATGGCACCCAGTGATCATGGATACCATGTGTTCTTTTTCAAGGGATACCCAGGCACATACGTAAGTGGGGCACGCAGTTGGCTCGGGCACAGCCCTCATCTGCCTGGTGCTGTGACCCATAAATGGCCTGGGATGGTGATGGCACAGTGTAGAGGGAGCTTCTCTCCATGTCGAACCCATGCTCTGGGAGTGTGTGATGGGACAGAGTTCGGGGAGTCATATAGTGTCATACAGCACAGGAACAGGCACTTCATCTCACCTTCAACTCACTGACTACGAGGACCCATCTCCACTGACCCGTATTACAGATACAAGCCATAGTCTTCTCTGCCTTGATGATTTAAGTGCTTGTCCAGATATCCCTGAAATGTTGTGAGAGTCCCTGCTTCCACCACCCTCTCAGGCTGCACAGCCCAGACCTTATACTCTCAGAGGGAGAAATTCTTCCTCAAATATTCTCTGAACCTCTCACCTCACTTTGAACCTATATCCTCGGTATAGACCATAGAACAAACAGTACAGCACATGAACGGGCTCTTCAGCCCACAATGACTGAGCTGAACAGAATTTTAGGTTAACCCTATAGACTTGGACCCTGACATTTCTTTATTAAGGGATTCTGTTAAGGCGCCTCTGTTAAGGGGAACAATTTACAATTGTCCACCCTTTCTGTACCTTCACAGTTTTATATATCTCGATCATGTCCCCTCTTAACCTCCTCAGCTCCTGAGAGAACAGATCCAGTGGGCAGGAAGAAACTGCAGATGCTGGTTTAGACTGAAGATAGACATAAAGTGCTGGAGTAACTCAGCAGGGCAGGTGGCATCTCTGGATAGAAGGAATAGGTGACATTTCAGGTCAAGACCCTTCTTCGACTGAGAGTCAGGGGAGAGGGAGATAGAGGTAAGGAAGGGTAAGGTATGAAAATGAGACATCAAAGGGGCGAAGCTCAATGAAAATGTTCAATAGGTCATTGTTAACTAGGAAGAAGGTGACAACAAAGCAAAAGGAGATAAAAATGTAATAAGGGGGACAGTCAGACTCGTCAGAGAACTAGGAAGGGCCAGGGATGGAGAGAGAGGGAAAGCAAGGGTTACTTGAAGTGAGGGAAGTCAATGTTCATACCGCTGGGGTGTCAGCTACCCAATTGAAATATGAGGTGCTGTTCCTCCATTTTGTGCTGGGCCTCACTCTGACAATGGAGGAGGCCTAGGACAGACCCAGCCTCTTTGAGTTTAAGAAGGAACTGCAGATGCTGGAAAATCGAAGGTACACAAAAATGCTGGAGAAACTCAGCGGGTGCAGCAGCATCTATGGAGCGAAGGAAATAGGCAACATTTCAGGCCAAAACCTTTCTTCAGACTGATAGGGGGTGGGGGGAGGCGGGGAGAAGAAATCGAAAAGGAGGAGGAGCCCGAGGGCTGAGGGAGAGGTAGGAAGGGGGGACCCCATCTACACTGTCCAGCATTTTGTGTTTTAACCACAAACTACTAATGAAAACTTCCACAGTAACACTTAAGTATTTACTGCCTTGATAATGGACATCGAGGGTCCCAGGGTCCGAATGCTGATCCTGCGGATTATCGCAGATTGCAGGCTTTCAATCACAAAGTTATCATCACCTCTGACTCCTGTGCCGAAACCAACTTTGGATCCAAATTGCCAACTTGCCTTTGATGCCATGGGGCATCTGATGTTCTGGAACAGCTATCCATGCGGGACCTTGTCAAATGTCAAGCCAATGTCCATGAAGCATATATCAACCACACTGCCCTCATCTGCCTCTGAACAGGGATCCCGACCTGAAACGTCACCTCTCCAGAGTTGTTCTCCAGAGATGCTGTCTGACCCGCTCTTTCTTCCTCACCAATGCAGTTAGTTAGATTCATAGTCATACAGTGTAGAAACAGGCCCTTCGCCATGGATACATTGCCTCTAATCCCATTGCCTCTAACTTTTTCCTATCCATGTAAATCGAAACAGCTTTTAAACTGTAATTATACCCACCCCCACTACTTCTTCTAGTAGCTCATTCCATATACACACCAACCCATGTGTAAAATAAGTCCCTTTAACAGTTTTCCTCCCTCACCTTAACTGTTTGGCTTTAGACTCCCCTACCATGCAGAAAGACTGAGGCTATTCACCTTGTCTATGCACTTCATGATTTTATAAACCACTAAGCCTCCTGTTCTCTAGGGGAACAAGTCTTGATCTATCCAGTCTCTCCTTATAACTCAAGCCGTTTAGTCCCAGTAACATCCTGGTGAATCGTCTCTGAGCCTTCTCTAGTTCAATGACATCCTTTCTGCGGCAGAGTGATGAGGACTTCACACAGCACTGGTCTTGTCTCACCAACGGCACTCACAGCGCCAACAGAACAACCCAACTCCTGTACCCAGTGGCCTGGCCAATGAAGGCCAATGTGACAAACATCTTCTTCATCACCCTGCCTACTCATGTTGACATTTTTAGGAACTATGCACAGGTACCCCTTGGACTCTCCCTTTTATAACACTTCCCAGGGCCTGCTATCTACTGTATAACCATATAACCATATAACAATTACAGCACGGAAACAGGCCTTCTCGGCCCTTCCAGTCCGTGCCGACCATTTATTTTCCCCTAGTCCCATCTACCTGCACTTAGACCATACCCCTCCATTCCCTTCCCGTCCATATATCTATCCACTTTACTTTTAAATGTTAAAATCGATCCTGTCTCCACCACTTCTGCAGGAAGATCATTCCACACAGCCACCACTCTCTGAGTAAAGAAGTTCCCCCTCATGTTACCCCTAAACTTCTGTCCCTTAATTCTCATGTCATGCCCTCTTGTTTGAATCTTTCCTACCATGAATGGGAAAAGCTTATCCACGTCTACTCTGTCTATCCCTTTCATCATTTTAAAGACCTCAATCAAGTCCCCCCTTAACCTTCTGCGCTCCAAAGAATAAAGACCTAACTTGTTCAAACTTTCTCTGTAACTTAGTTGCTGGAACCCAGGCAATATTCTAGTAAATCTCCTCTGTACTCTCTCTATTTTGTTGACATCCTTCCTATAATTAGGTGACCAAAATTGTACACCATACTCCAGAATTGGTCTTACTAATGCCTTGTACAATTTTAACATTACTTTCCAACTCCTATATTCAATGCTCTGATTTATAAAGGCCAGCACACCAAAAGCTTTCTTTACCACCCTATCTACATGCAATTCCACCTTCAGGGAACTATGCACAGTTATTCCTAGATCCCTCTGTTCCACAGCATTCCTCAATTCCCTACCATTTACCAGGTACGTCCTATTTTGATTTGTCCTGCCAAGATGTAGCACCTCACACTTATCAGCATTAAACTCCATCTGCTATCTTTCAGCCCACTCTTCCAAATGGCCCAATATAGGTCCTGGGCACCCAGAGGAATCCCACGTGTATAAGTATAAGTCCTGCCCTGGTTCAAAGTACCAACTTGGACAACAAAAACTCATATGTCAGGCTGTTATTCATTGACTACAGGTCGGCATTTAATACTATCTTCCCCTCCAAGCTGGTTACCAAGCTCTCAGATCTGGGTCTCTGCACATCCCTCTGCAATTGGATCCTCGACTTCCTCATCCACTACCACCTTCCGATTTCTTCCGTAAAGCCAATTGTGTATCCATGGCTAACTTACCTCGGATCTCCGGATTAGCCTACCATGTGGAACCTTGTCAAAAGTCTTGCTAAAGTCCATGCACGCAATGCCCTCATCAATTCTCTTTGTTACCTCTTCAAAAGCTCAATCAAATTCCTAAGACAAGATTTCCAATGTACAAAGCAAATGCTACCCTTAATCAATCCTTGTCATACCAAATGTTGCCAGATTCTGTCCCTTAGAATCCCTTCCAGAAATTTTCCATCACTGATGTTAGGCCACTGGTCTGCACTTCCCTGGTTTCTATTTGCAGCCCTTATTAAATAAGGCGCATCATCAACTTCACCTGTGGCTATAGCCGATGTAAGAATCTCTGTACTTGCTTTGATTGGTGGCACTTTGGTGCAGCTGGTTGAGCTGCTGCCTCACAGCGCCAAAGACACGGGTTCAATCCCGACCTTGGTTGCTGTCTGTGTGGAGTTTGCACGTTCACCCTGTGACCACGTGGGATTCCTCTGGGTGCCCTGGTTTCCTCCTATGTCACAAAGACATGTGGATTTGTAGGTTAACTGGCCTCCCAAAGTTGCCGCCTAATATGTAGGGAGTGAATAAAAAAGTGATGGCAGGAACAGGGAGATAGCGGATCTGAATGTGTGGCTGAGGAGATGGTGCGGGGGGCAGGGATTTAGATTCTTAAACCACTGGGATCTGTTTCGGGGTAAGGGTGAATTGTACAAAAGGGACGGGTGGCACCTTACTGGTGGGGGACCAGCATTCTGGCAGACAGGTTTGCCACTGCTACACGGGTGGGTTTAAACTAAATAGTGGTGAGGAGACGACAAATTGTAAAACCAAGGATGGAGTTAAAGGGAAAGAGAGTACAGGAAAAGTTAAGACAGACACAAGAATTAATGGGGCAGAAAGCTCACGAAGGGATAGGAGAGTATGGCCAAGTGAAATAGGAATTGATATGAAAGGCGAAGTAATGGATTACATTATATATGAATGCACAAAGTATTAGAAATAAAATGGATGAGCTTGAGGCTAGGTTAGAAATTGGCAAGTATGATGTTGTGGGAATTACAGAGACATGGCTGCAAGAGGATGAGGACTGGGTACGGGGGTGAGCAGAGAGGCAGAGGGGTGGGGTACCTCTGTTGGTAAGGAATGAAATTCAGTCGCTTGCGAGGGGTGACATAGAATCAGCAGATGTAGTCAGTATGGTTAGAACTGAGGAATTGTAAGGGTAAAAATACCCTAATGGGAGTTATCTACAGGCCCCCAAACAGTAGCCTGGATATAGGGTGCAAGTTAAATCAAGAGTTAAAATTGGCATATCGCAAAGGTAATGCTACGGTTGTTATGGGAGATTTCAACAAGCAGGTGGACTGGGAAATTCAGGTTGGTACTGCACCCCAAGAAAGGGAGTTTGTGGAGTGCCTCCGAGATGGATTCTTAGAGCAGCTTGTACTGAAGCCTACCAGGGACAAGGCAATTCTGGATTCAGTGTTGTGTAATAAACTGGATTTGATAAGGGAACTAGAGGTAAAGGAGCCATTAGGAGGTTAAGTTTTAATCTACAATTTAAGAGGGAGAAGGGAAAATCGGAAGTGTCAGTATTACAGTTGAACAAAGGGAACTATGGAGCCATGAGGGAAGAGCTGGTCAAAGTTGACTGGAAAGAGACCCTAGCAGGGATGACAGTGGAGCAACAATGGCAGGTATTTCTGGGAATAATACAGAAGGTGCAGGATCAGTTCATTCCGAAGAGGAAGAGTAAGGGGAGCAAGTGACAACCGTGGCTGACAAGGGAAGTCAAGGACAGTATAAAAATAAAAGAGAAGTATAACATGACAAAGATGAGTGGGAAGCCAGAGGATTGGGAAACTTTTAAAGAGCAACAGAAGATAACTAAACAGGCAATACGGGGAGAAAAGATGAGGTACGAAGGTAAACTAGCAAAGAATATAAAGGATAGTAAAAGTTTCTTTAGGTATGTAAAGAGGAAAAAATTAGTTCAGACCAAAGTTGGACCCTTGAAGACAGTAACAGGTGAATTTATTATAGGGAACAAGGAAATGGCAGATGAGTTGAACAGATACTTTGGATCTGTCTTCGCTAAAGAGGACACAAACAATATCCCAGATGTACTATTGGCCAGAAGACCTATGATGATGGAGGAACTGAGGAAATTCACATTAGGCATGGAATGGTGTTGGGTAGACTAATGGGACTGAAGGCTGATAAATCCCCAGGGCCTGATGGTTTGCATCCCAGGGTACTTAAGGAATTGGATCTAGAATTTGTGGACGCATTGGTGATTATATTCCAATGTTCTATAGATCAGGATCAGTTCCTGTGGATTGGAGGGTAGCTAATATTATCCCACTTTTTATGAAAGGAGGGAGAGAGAAAACAGAGAATTATAGACTAGTTAGCCTGACATCCGTGGTGGGGAAGATGCTGGAGTCAATTATAAAAGATGAAATAGACGGATTGCGGTGACAGAATCGGTCCGAGTCAGCATGAATTTACGAAGGGGAAATCATGCTTGAGTAATCTTCTGGAATTTTTTTAGGATGCAAGTAGGGAAATGGACAAGTGGATGTAGTGTACCTGGACTTTCAGAAAGCCATTGATAAGGTCCAACATAGGAGATTAGTGGGCAAAATTAGAGCACGTGGTATTAGGGGTAGGGTACTGACATGGATAGAAAATTGGTTGGCAGACAGGAAACAAAGAGATTAGCGTAGTGCAGCGTAGGTTCACTAGGTTAATTCCTGGGATGGCGGGACTGTCATATGTTGAAAGAATGGAGCGACTGGATTTGTATACTCTGGAATTTAGAAGGATGAGAGGGGATCTTATTGAAACATATAAGATTATTAAAGGATTGGACACGCTAGAGGTAGTAAACATGTTCCTGATATTGGGGGAATCCAGAACCAAAGGCCACAGTTTAAGAATAAGGGGTAGGCCATTTAGAACGGAGATGAGGAAGAACTTTTTCACCCAGAGAGTTGGGAATTCTGCCTCAGAAGGCAGTGGAGGCCAATTCCCTGGATGCTTTCAAGAGAGAGTTAGATAGAGCTCTTAAAGATAGTGAAGTCAAGGGATATGGGGAGAAGGCAGGAACGGGGTACTGATTGTGGATGATCAGCCATGATCACAATGAATGGCGATGCTGGCTCGAAGCGCCGAATGGCCTATTCCTGCACCAATGTCTATTGTCTATAACATAGACCAAGTATGAATGGGTGATTGATGGTCAGTGTGGATTCGGTGGGCCAAAGGGCCTCATTCGATGTTGTTTCTTTAAAACATAGTGATTCTTACCATGTCCTTGAATACAATGGATGAGGTCCTCAAGATTCACCCCTCTTCTTGTACCTTAAGACCGTCTGCACCTCTTTGTTATAATGTGAATTTGTTCTAATACATCACTCCTCATTTCCCTTAATTCCTTAACTTCTTTCCTTCTCCATGATAAATATTAACTTAACAGCTTGTCCATCTCCTGTGGCTCCCCTCTGATGTCTGTATGGAACCTTAAGGGGCCCTATGTTCTCCCCAGTTACTGTTCAGCTTTGAATGTACATATAGAATCTGAGTGGCACGATGGTGCACACGTAGACTTGCTGCGCTTACAGTGCCAGAGTCCCGTCTTCAATCCCAACAGCAGGTGCTGTCTTTACGAAGTTTGTATGTGCTTCCTGTAACCACATGGGTGATCTCCGAGCTCTTCGGTTTCCTCCCACAATCCAAAGACGTACAGGCATGTTGGTTAATTAGATTGGTATAATTGTAAATGGTCCCTATTGTGTGTAGGAGAGTGTTAATTTGCAGGGATCACTGGTCGGTGCGGACCCGATGGGCCGAAGGGCCTGTTTCCATGCTGTATTTTGAAACTAAAGTAAACTAAATCTGTTTGTTCTCCTTTACCTTATCTGTCAAAGCTTTTAACCTCCTGATTATCCTTTTAAATGTGCTCCTACATCCCTTATACCCCTCAAGGGATTTGCTTGATCCAAGCCTTTATACCTGACATAGCTGTTCTTTATGCTGCCTGGAAACTCAATATCCCTCATCAACCAGGTTTCTCTAAACCCACAGGCCTTGCCTTTCACTAATAAGGAGAAGTCCTGAACTCTCTATTAACCACATTTAAAAGCCTCCCACTTGCCAGGCATTCTTTCATCTACAAACAGCCTCCCCACGCAACAGTTCCTGTACAATACTTTCAAAATTTGCCTTGTCCCAGTTTCAGACTTTCACTTGTGGACCAGTCCTATCTTTTTCCATAATTATTTAAAAATCGTTAGAGTTATAGTGCTTGGCCCCACTGACACTCAGTCACTTGCCCAGCCTCATTTCCTAATAGGAGTGTTACGAAAGAACAGTTAGATGCCCTGTCTGTTTGGGCATCTATTTAATGCTTGAGAACACATTCCTGGACATAGTTAACAACTTCCTCTCCATCCAAGCCCTCTGTCCCAGTCACTCTCGGAGAGGCTGAAATCATTTACCATATTATTACCATATTACAATTACAGCACGGAAACAGGCCATCTCGGCCCTTCAAGTCCGTGCCGAACAACTTTTTTCTCTTAGTCCCACCTGCCTGCACTCATACCATAACCCTCCATACCCTTCTCATCCATATGCCTATCCAATTTATTTTTAAAAGATACCAACGAACCTGCCACCACCACTTCCACTGGAAGCTCATTCCACACCGCTACCACTTTCTGAGTAAAGAAATTCCCCCTCATGTTACCCCTAAACCTCTGTCCCTTAATTCTAAAGTCATGTCCTCTTGTTTGAATCTTCCCTGTTCTCAAAGGGAAAAGCTTGTCCACATCAACTCTGTCTATCCCTCTCATCATTTTAAAGACCTCTATCAAGTCACCCCTTAACCTTCTGCGCTCCAGAGAATAAAGACCTAACTTATTCAACCTATCTCTGTAACTTAGCTGTTGAAACCCAGGCAACATTCTAGTAAATCGCCTCTGTACCCTCTCTATTTTGTTGACATCCTTCCTATAATTGGGCGACCAAAATTGTACACCATACTCCAGATTTGGTCTCACCAATGCCTTGTAAAATTTTAACATTACATCCCAGCTTCTATACTCAATGCTCTGATTTATAAAGGCTAGCATACCAAAAGCTTTCTTTACCACCCTATCTATATGAGATCCCACCTTCAAGGAACTATGCACGGTTTTTCCCAGATCCCTCTGTTCAACTGTATTCTTCAATTCCCTACCATTCGCCATGTACGTCCTATTTTGATTTGTCCTGCCAAGGTGTAGCACCTCACATTTATCAGCATTAAACTCCATCTGCCATCTTTCAGCCCATTTTTCCAACTGGCCTAAATCACTCTGTAGAATTTGGAAATCCTCTTCATTATCCACAACGCCCCCTATCTTGGTATCATCTGCATACTTACTAATCCAATTTACCACCCCTTCATCCAGATCATTGATGTACATGACAAACAACAAAGGACCCATCACAGATCCCTGAGGCACCCCACTAGTCACCTGCCTCCATCCCGACAAGCAGCCATCCACCATTACCCTCTGGCTTCTCCCATTCAGCCACTGTTGAATCCATCTTGCTATTCCTGCATTTATACCCAACAGTTGAACCTTCTTAACCAACCTTCCATGAGGAACCTTGTCAAAGGCCTTACTAAAGTCCATATAGTCAACATCCACTGCTTTACCCTCGTCAATTTCCCTAGTAACCTCTTCAAAAAATTCAAGAAGATTAGTCAAACATGACCTTCCAGGCATAAATCCATGTTGACTGTTCCTAATTAGACCCTGTTTATCCAGATGCTTATATATTATCTCTAAGTATCTTTTCCATTAATTTGCCCACCACTGAAGTCAAACTAACCGGTCTATAATTGCTGGGTTTACTCTTAGAACCCTTTTTAAACAATGGAACAACATGCGCCTGTTGTCTATTTACTATTACAAGCTTGTTATCTTACAGCTATCTGCAATCTCCGTCTGTCCTTCCTGCTGACCAGTGGGAGGCCTATATTATTCCCATCCAAGTACCAATCACATCCTGAGTTCACCTACCTTTACCTGTCAGATTCCTCCCTTCCTGTCTCCCCATTCCCCTCTATCTCTTGTAGCATCCAGGGATATTTCTCATCACACTTATTTATCCATCTTCATGCCCAACTAAGACATCTAACACTTCCTTCTAATGCTAACTTTCTCCAGAATATCTCCATCCTCCACTTCCCCTTGGTGACTACAGTTGATGTGTTCATTGACGACTTCTCCCCTGGTTCCACTGGTTGCCTCTGAGGTTTCAAATGGAACTCACACTTCCTCTTTCACCTGCCTGTTTTTTGTGTAAAATGCTGCATTTTTCTTTATTTTGTTGGTTTGACACTTTGCCCTCCTACTTTCTTTATCCTCCCCACACTGTCCATACTCCTGAAAGACCTCCCTTATTTTGTTGCTCTATACACTTCTGCTTTTTCTTGAATCAAGCCCTTTATGTCCCTTGACAGCCAGCGTTTCCTACACTTGCCACTCCTTACTTTTATCTTTGCATAGGAGGATTCATGACAGGAAGGCATGTTGCAGCTCTTTAAAACATTGGCTCGGCTGCATTTGGAGTATCGTGTGCAGTTCTGGTCACCCCATTATCTGTGTTGGGTCCTTTGTTGTTTGTCATGTACATTAATGATCTGGATGAAGGGGTGGTAAATTGGATTAGTAAGTATGCAGATGATACCAAGATAGGGGGTGTTGTGGATAATGAAGAGGATTTCCAAAGTCTCCAGAGTGATTTAGGCCAGTTGGAAAAATGGGCTGAAAGATGGCAGATGGAGTTTAATGCTGATAAATGTGGGGTGCTACACCTTGGCAGGACAAATCAAAATAGGACGTACATGGTAAACGGTAGGGAATTGAAGTATACAGTTGAACAGTGGGATCTGGGAATAACTGTGCATAGTTCCTTGAAGGTGGAATCTCATATAGATAGGGTGATAAAGAAAGCTTTTGTTATGCTAGCCTTTATAAATCAGAACATTGAGTATAGAAGCTGGGATGTAATGTTAAAATTGTATAAGGCGTTGATGAGACCAAATCTGGAGTATGGTGTACAATTTTGGTCGCCCAATTATAGGAAGGATGTCAACAAAATAGAGAGAGTACAGAGGAGATTTATAACCATATAACCATATAACAATTACAGCACGGAAACAGGCCATCTCGGCCCTTCAAGTCCGTGCCGAACAACTTTTTTCCCTTAGTCCCACCTGCCTGCACTCATACTATAACCCTCCATACCCTTCTCATCCATATGCCTATCCAATTTATTTTTAAATGATACCAACGAACCTGCCGCCACCACTTCCACTGGAAGCTCATTCCAGCTCATTATCAGCATTAAACTCCATCTGCCATCTTTCAGCCCATTTTTCCAACTGGCCTAAATCACTCTGTAGACTTTTGAAATCCTCTTCATTATCCACAACACCCCCTAAATTGGTATCATCTGCATACTTACTAATCCAATTTACCACCCCTTCATCCAGATCATTGATGTACATGACAAACAACAAAGGACCCAACACAGATCCCTGAGGCACCCCACTAGTCACCTGCCTCCAACCCGACAAACAGCCATCCACCATTACCCTCTGGCTTCTCCCATTCAGCCACTGTTGAATCCATCTTGCTATTCCTGCATTTATACCCAACAGTTGAACCTTCTTAACCAACCTTCCATGAGGAACCTTGTCAAAGGCCTTACTGAAGTCCATATAGACAACATCCACTGCTTTACCCTCGTCAATTTCCCTAGTAACCTCTTCAAAAAATTCAAGAAGATTAGTGAAACATGACCTTCCAGGCATAAATCCATGTTGACTGTTCCTAATTAGACCCTCTTTATCCAGATACTTATATATATTATCTCTAAGTATCTTTTCCATTAATTTGCCCACCACTGAAGTCAAACTAACCGGTCTATAATTGCTAGGTTTACTTTTAGAACCCTTTTTAAACAATGGAACAACATGCGCAGTACGCCAATCCTCGGGGACTATTCCAGTTTCTAATGACATTTGAAATATTTCTGTCATAGCCCCGGCTATTTCTACACTAACTTCCCTCAATGTCCTAGGGAATATCCTGTCAGTACCTGGAGACTTATCCACTTTTATATTTTTCAAAAGTGCCAGTACTTCTTTTACTTTGAAACTCATAGTATCCATAGCTAATCTACTAGTTTCCCTTACCTCACATAATTCAATATCCTTCTCCTTGGTGAATACCGAAGAAAATAAATTGTTCAATAAAATTTACTAGAATGTTGCCTGGGTTTCAACAGCTAAGTTACAGAGATAGGTTGAATAAGTTAGGTCTTTATTCTCTGGAGCGCAGAAGGTTAAGGGGGGACTTGATAGAGGTCTTTAAAATGATGAGAGGGATAGACAGAGTTAATGTGGACAAGCTTTTCCCTTTGAGAATAGGGAAGATTCAAACAAGAGGACATGACTTTAGAATTAAGGGACAGAAGTTTAGGGGCAACGTGAGGGGGAACTTCTTTACTCAGAGAGTGGTAGCAGTGTGGAATGAGCTTCCAGTGGAAGTGGCGGCGGCAGGTTCGTTGGTATCATTTAAAAAGAAATTGGATAGGCATATGGATGAGAAGGGTATGGAGGGTTATGGTATAAGTGCAGGCAGGTGGGACTAAGGGAAAAAAGTTGTTCGGCACGGACTTGAAGGGCCGAGATGGCCTGTTTCCGTGCTGTAATTGTTATATGGTTATTATATGGTTATTATAGGAAGGATGTGAAGCCTTTGGAGAGGGTGCAGAAGCGGTTGACGAGAATGCTGCTTGGGTTTAGAGGGCATTGACTATAAGGAGAGGTTGCATAAACTTGGATTGTTTTCTCTGGTGTTTCATAGGTTGAGGAGAGACCTGACAGAAGTTTATAAAATTATAAGAGCGTAGACTGGATAGAAAGTCAGACCTATGTTCCCAGGGTGGAAATGTTAAAGAGCATGGGGCATAGATTTAAGGTCAGTGGGGGAAAGTTTTATGGAAATGAGTGGGGCATATGTTTATTAGAGAGGGAGTGCTGGGCACATGGAATACACAGCCTGGAGTGGTAGTGGAAGCACTTATGATAATGGTGTTTAAGAGACCTATACATACCCACATTGGTAGGCAATGGAGAGACCTGGGTCACATGCAGACAAAGCAGATTACTTGGCGTCATGTTCGGCACGGTCCTTATAGGACGAAGAGCTTGTTCCTGCTTTGTATTGTTCTATAATTCATTAAAGAGTGGGGCGGGGGGTGAAATTCTCGTGCAGGGCTCTATACATAACGAGAAGGTGCACAAGTGTTAGGAGTTAAACGATGGAAAAATCCCATTCACATTTCCTTGTCTCTCCATAAATCCCTAAGGCTAGGTGGGAATTGATACAGGAAGCTAGGAAGAGATAGCTTGGATAGACACAAAAAGCTGGAGTAACTCTGTGGGTGAGGCAGCACCTCCAGAGGAAAGGAATAGGTGACATTTCAGGTCGAGACCCTTCTTCAGACATAAGTGTCCGGACCCGAAACATCACCTCCAGAGGTGCTGCCTGACCCACAGAGTTACTCCAGCTTTTTGCGGCTATCTTCGGTGTAAACCAGCACCTACAGTTCCTTCCTACAGAGACAGTTTACACTCTGGTTGCGATTTTTAAATATTTGCAAGTCATAGGTGAGTTGCCAGATGACTGGAGGCTGGCGAACCTGGTTCATTTTTCAAGAAGGCAGCAGGTAAAAGCTTGGTAATGACAAACCAATGAGCCTCACATCAGTCGTAGAGTTGTCATAGTCATGTAGCGTGGAAACAGGCGCTTCACCCCAATTTGCCCACTCCAACCAATATGCCCCATCCACACTAGCCCCACCTGCCTGCTCTTGGCCCATAACCCTCTTAACCTATACTATTCATGTACCTGTCCAAATGTCTCTTAAACATTGTGATACTACCTGCCTCAACCGCCTCCTCCAGCAGTTTGTTCCATATACCTAACACCTTTTAATCAAAGCTGTCTGCAGCTTCCAATTAAATCTTTCCCCCTTCACCTTAAACCTCTATCCTCTCGTTCTTCATTCCCCAACTCTGGGTAAAAGACTCCGTGAATTTACCATATTTATTCCTCTCATAATCTAAATCAACCCCGTAAGATTACGCTCATCCTCCTGCGCTTTAAGGAATAAAACCCTAGCCTCGAGTCCTGGCAATATCCTCGTAAATCTTCCCTGCATCCTTACCAGCTTAGCAACATCTTTCCTATAATAGGGTGATTAAAACTGAACACACTACTCTAAATGTGTCCTTACCGATGTCTGTAACATGGCCTCCCAACTTTTATACTCAATACTCTGACTGATGATGGCCAATGTGCCGAAAGCCTTCTTGACCATCCTATCTACCTGTGACGCCAGTTTCGAGGAACTCTGTCCCTCCAAACCTACATCGCTCTGCTCAACAACACACCCCAGAGCCCTGCCATTCACTGTGTAGGTCCTGTCCTGGTAATCCTGGTAAATGCAACATCTCATATTTATCTGTATTAAATTCCATCAACCATTCCTCAGCCCACTTGGCCAATCGATCAAGATCCTGCTGCAATTTATCACAACCACCCACATTAGTGTCATCTGCAAACTTACATGCCTAGTACATTCTCATCCATATCATTGATGTAGATGAATATCAGCAATGGGCTCAGCTCAGAAACCTGAGGCACAGAGCTCCAGTCCAACAAGCAACCTTCCACCATCACCCTTTGTTTCCTGCTGTGACACCAATTTTCTATCCAATCGACTATCTCTACTTGGATCCCGTGCTCTCACCTTCCACAGCAGCCTACCTTGTGCAACCGTGCCAAATTATAGCTCTTCCTTCATCAACCTTTTTTGGTCTCCAAAAATACTCCATTGGATTCACGAGACATGATCTCCCACATACAAAACCGTGCTAACTATCCCTCAACAATCCCTCTAATCCCTCAGAATACTCTCTAGTATCCTTCCAAACACAGATTCTTGGCTCACTGGCATGTAGGTCCCAGGCTTTCCTCCGAAGCCGTTCGTAATTACAGGCACAACATTTGCCATCCTCGAGTTTTACAGCACCTCATCCGTATTTAATGATGACATAGATTTCAGCCAGGGCACCTGCAATTTCCTCCCTAGCTTCCCACAGTGTTCTTGGATATATCTGTACTTTAGCGATACAGCTTCAACCCACCGAGTCCATGCTGACCAGCGATCAGTCTGCACACGAGCACTGTCCTGTACACTAGGAACAATTTACAATTTCTAAATTCCAATTAACCTACAAACCTGTACATCTTTGGAGCGTAGGAGGAAACCTGGAGAAAACCCCCATGGTCACAGGGAAAACATACTCCGTACAAACAGTACCTACAGTCAGGATCTGGTGCTGCAAGGCAGTAGCTCTATTGCTGCGCCACCATGCCACCTGATCTGTTGAATTGCAGGTGATTTGTCCACCTTCATATGTGTTTGGACCTTCACCACCCCCAATAGAGAAAAGTTATTGGAAACGTTTCTGAGGGACAGGATTAATGAGTACTTGGAAAGGCAAGGACTAGAGATAGCTAACGTGTTTATGTCAAAGGTGGGTCCTATCTGACCAAGCTGATTACAGAAGGTATTGATCAGGGCACCTGCCCACTAAATTACAGGAGCACTTTGTGAACTTTTTTAACTTCAGTAAAGCATTTGACAAGCTCCCATATGGAACACTAGTTCAAAAAATTACAGACCTTCGGATCCAATTACAGTTGGTAATTGGATCAAGAGTTTACTTAGCTTACGGAGGCAGTGGGTAATAGTAGAGGGCTTTCCACAGTGTTCTGGGATACACTTGATTGTTATCCTCCTCTGTGTGTTTAAGGCTCGTCTTTAGGTAACGTGGACATGTTCCAGTGCATCACAGTTCTCTTTCCTGAATTCTCTTGTCTGGCACTGACCCATCTCGAGCAGTTCTTCCACAGAACTGGCAAGGAAGCAGTTTAGAAAGTCCACCTTGTATCCTCCTTTCACAGTGAGGCAATCCCAATTAATATAGAGTAATTTAATTCCCCGACTATAACATTATGGCAATGAAACATCACTTGATCTACATCTGCACCCTGGGTGTGTGTGACAGGACAGTGTAGAGGGAGCTTCACTCTGCGTCTGACCCATGTCCTTGTAGTGTGTGATGGGACAATGTTGAGTGAGCATCACTCCACATGCCCTGGGCCGACCTTCACTCTGTGCCTAATCCATGCACCAGGAGTGTGTTATGGGACAGTATAGAGGGAGCTTCACACTGTGTCTGACCCGTGCCATGACTTCCCACATTAACTGAATTTCATACCTTGGTATTTTGATGGATGGAACTTTCAAGGTGGGGGTCGTTGTGCCGTTGCCTGCATTGCTGGAGAGTTTTGTCCTGTCTTCTCTCTCTGTTGTGTACAATCTCTGTCGCTCAGCCTCTCTGCAGTTCATTCCCTGTCCTGAGAACAGCTGACTTTCAGTGCCCTGTGCCAGAGCTCCGGGAGGAGGGCTTGGCCTCAGTGCGGAGTGGGCACAGAGGCTGCAGGCGTGGACTCAGAACTGGCAGTGCCAGCTCCTGCAGCGGCACAGGCGAGTGATAGAGGGCAACAGAGAGACAGAGGGGGTGTGGCACAGCTGCTGAGGGAATGGACCAGGGAAAGAAAGAGCACGAGAGATGCAAGAGAGAGAGAGAGAAAGAGAGCAACAGGGAGAAGACAGTGAGAGACAGACGGAGACAGGGAGCGTGGGGAGCAAGCAAGGAAGAGAGAGTGAGAGATATTGGTGTAGAGCGAAAGATAGAGAGATAAATATGAAGTAAGAGGAGAGAGAGAACAGCGGAGACAGAAGACAGTGTTGAAAGAGAGAGAGTGTAATACAGAGAGAGAGACAGTGAGGGGTGAGAAAGAGAGGATCAAGTGAGATTGAAAGGTGAAGAGAGTGAAAGATAGTTACAGAGAGAGTGAAGAAGAGAGATTGTCTGACTAAGGGATGATGAGAGAGGGAGAGAAAGAGATATGGGTGGGAGAGGAAGATAGGGATGTTAAAGATAGGGAGGAAGATAAATCGAGGCGGAGGAGAGCATGAGGAGAGATGATGGCAGAGGTAGATGGGTAGAGAAAAATGGGGTGAGAAGGAGAAAAAGAAAGACAGAGAAATGAGGGAGATAGAGAAACGGGGGGACAAAGAAAGAGGGGGAAGAGGCAAATGGGAGAGAGATTGAGGACAGAGCAATTGGGGAGAAAGATGGGGGTGAAAGATAGATTGGTGAGAGAGATTGGGGAGAGAGAGAGTGGGGAGACATATTGCAAAGGGACTTGGGTGCGCTGGTGCAGGATTCCCAAAAAGTTAACCTGCAAGTCGAATTGGTAGTAAAGAAAGCAAATGTAATGCTAGCATTTATTTCAAGAGGGCGTATACAGAAACAGGGATGTAATGTTGAGGCTCCATAAGGCGCTGGTAAGGTTTTGGAATATTGTGAGCAATTTTGGGCACCATATCTGAGGAAGGATGTGCTGGGTCTGGGGAGGGTCCAGAGAAGGTTTATAAGAATGATCCCAGAATGAGTAGGTTAACCTATGATGAGCATTTGTCAGCACTGGGCCTGTACTCACTGGAGTTTAGAAGAATGAGTTGATCCTGTCCACACTCTCATAGAAACATAGTGAAATGTCGAGATAGATTCTTCATAAGTACAGGTATCAGGGGTTATGGGGAGAAGGCAGGAGAATGGGGTTAGGAGGGAGATACAGATCAGCCATGATTGAATGGCGGAGTAGACTTGATTGGCCACATGGCCTAATACTTTTCCTTGGTTCCTTTTGCCCTCAGAGCTAAATCTAACTCTCTCTTGAAAGCATCCAGTGAATTAGTCTCCACTGCCTTCTGTGGCAGAGAATTCTACAGGTTCACAACTGTCTGGGAGAAAAAGTCTGAAATGGCAGTTGATTCCAGATCTAATATTCTCTCCCTAGTTTGGGTCAGTAAACCACTGAGTTAAACACTGGGGTCCAAACCCTTCTTTATTTGTATACAACACCGTGGGGCCGGCCTCAGATCTACTCACTCGAGCCCTCAGCAGCCTCGCGTAAACAGACAGAAGGAAGACAACCGACGCCCAAATGAAATGATCACCCCTTAATACCCCTATATAGTGGCAGTAAACTAACAGCGCAAAAGTACAAGGGGGGGGCAACGCCTACATACCAATCACAGCACCTATTCAGTACTCAGAAACAAAGTATAAACACATTCAATGAGGTAACCCCTCTGGACCAATTACAGACACAGAACTAGCATCAGTGTATTGACACATTACAGAAAACCATTGAGGAGCCCAGACGTGGTGGCGACAGGTGGGTCATATGGGCAGAAGCTTCTTGGGGCTTCTTCAGAGGTCCAGACTTAATGGAGCCAGCTAGGTCATATGGGTCTCCAGCACCTTGCAATGTATTGTCACTATCTGTGAAGTCCAGTCTATCACAGCCACCTGTCTTTTCTAAAGTACCCAAAACCCCTGCATTTCCACATTCCCCCCTTTTATCATTCCATGATAACCAACGCTTTCCATAAAGGATTCCATCACATGATCTTTGCAAGCAGGGTTAAATGACAGCAGTCCATAATTCAGTAGTCCAACAGTGATGATGATGAAGTTATGCTAGGAGTAAGTCTCCACTTCCCGACTTTTCATGGGCCTGGCTCTTGACATCCGACCAACGAGTTTCCCGCTCCCAACATTTCACGGGCCTGGATCCTCTTGGGCTCATCATGTTAGGTTTTCCTCATGACCAGTAGTCCAGGGTAAACGAATAGCAACTGTGTGACTATGGTAACTATAAGAAATCTCTCAAAACAAAGTTAGAAGCTTATCTTTCACTTCAGTTCAGTTTTATTTGTCATATGTAGGTTAACATAGGCTCAACGGTACAATGAAATGTGTTTGACAAGACAACTGGTCACCTCAGCAATGATATTACAATGATAAAATTAAGTTAAAAAAAGATGATAAAAGTGACATTGGTAGATAAAAGACAACAATAAATAAAATAATCAACATATATGATCAGTTCAGAAGCCTGATTGCATGATGATAAAAAAATCACTACTAATAATTTTGCAATGATGAAGGTGAACCCACACATTTCTTCCTCTACCCTAGCAGCAGTCGGGGTTGTGACGAGGACCTGATAAGGTCCTTCCCACCGAACATCCATGCCCTTTCTTACCCAATTCCTTATCATTACAAAATCACCAGGCTCAATTCTAGACGAGGTAGTTCAAGGTGGTAATTCAATGTATCCCGCTCGTACCCTGGAATGCAAATCTCGTAATACTTTGGTTAAGGATAGAACATAATCAGTCATTTCTGTGGCCATATGATGGAAATGAACAACTTTTGGGGTACTCTGGATCCATGGGGTTCTGAGTGGACGACCGCACACAGTCTCTGCTGGGCTCAATCTTGCTCTTCCTGCTGGTGTAGTGCGTATCTGGAATAATGCTACATGAAGTAATTTAAACCAGTTAATTCCCGGTGTAGCTCTTAATTTAGCTAATTTAGTTTTTAATGTCTGGTTAGCTCGTTCAACAAGTCCAGCAGCCTGTGGTCGATAGGCGCAATGTAACTGCTGTGGGATGCCCATTTGTTCCCAGAACTCTCTATTTACTTGTCCTACTAAATGAGGACCATTATCTCAACTTAGCCGAATTGGAATTCCGTATCTCGGAATAATCTCTCTCATGAATACTTTGATCACTGTGGAGGCTTTGTGTCCAGGGCCGGATTTAGATGAAGAGAGGCCCTAAACTGTTCCACTTATGAGGCCCCTCCCAAATCCCACCCCCACGAATAGAGCAAGATGGTCCACCAGATTGACACCGGTTTGCAGCCAAGAGTGGCCAATGAGATAAGGGGCTGGATAGCTGCGTTTTTTTAATTTATTTATTTATTGTCAGTGCTAGTGTTGAGTTATTGGCTTAAAGCACTATTATTCTGAAATGGAGGGCAAGGAAAATTACTAAAGGGTTGTTTAGAGACTACAGTGCGTTTTGACAGCCCACCTCCACCCCCTTATCCTAGGACCCCTCCTCTCCATCCCGCACTGATCCCCATTCCCGCCTCTATTCAGTCCTCACTGACATCCCCTGTGCTCCCCTCCCCACCTACCCCCCCCATCTATTCATCCTGCGCTGATCACCCTATCCACCTCGCATTGATTCTCCTGCCACCCCCCCCCCCCCCCATCCATCCTACACTGGTTCCCTAATTCACGCTGTACTTTCCCCTTTCCCATCCATCCTGCACTTCTCCTCCATCCATCCTGTACTAATCCACGCATTCATCCCGTACTGACCCACCCTCCATTTACCCTGCACCTTCCCCTCATTCATCCTGTAGTAATGCGCCATTCTTCCTGCTCAGACCCTCCGTTCCACACTGTACTGACCCCCCATCCATCCTGTACTGATCCTCACATTCAAGAAGAAAATGTCTTCAGAGCGAACTTTATGTTTGATAACGGAATGCAATCAAATATGTTTTAATACCCAATGTTATTATTTGTTTTAATCCATAAAGATGGATTAATTAAATTGTGAACATGTGAAACATTAAAACCGCAGTGTTCGATTGTCACTGCTGCCATTGACACGTTATTACAGAATTCATTTTAACGGCAAATCAATGCTCTTAATATGGAGTATCAGTACTGTAGTTATTTAATGAGCAACATTCACAACTATATGTACGCATATATGTTACCATGGACCAGGATTTATTGACACAGATTGATCATACGCTGAATAATCCAACCACATTTTTGTTTGGAAGTGGAAAGAACTAATAGAAATTGCATTAATTGCAATGTGTTAAAAGAGTTGAGATACTGTCTTATAACTTTGCTGCATGTCATTGTGGTATATTTCCTGTCTTGATTGGTGAATATGTTGAGTTTGTGACTTTATTTGAAGCACAAATAATATGTGAATGTTTCATTGAGTATAATTCCGACTGGTAACTACGCACTTTGTCCGAGCACATTATCGCATGCGTCATGCAAGCCGTCTTAAATGACCACCTAAACTGTCATTTGGCAACTTAAAAAGCTGCCAAGGTTGCCCGGCTGGCAACAGGGAAAAAAAGTTAAGCGAGAGCCCTGACTCTTCCTTTCCGTTTCGTGTCCCCCCCCCACCCCGACATCAATCTGAAGAAGGGTCTTGACCCGAAACATCGTCTATTCCTTCGCCCCATAGATGCTGCCTTACCCGCTGATTTTCACCAGCTTTTTTGTCTACCAATGGGATCCCACCACTGGCCACATCTTCCCATCTCCTCCCTTGTTGGCTTTCTGCAGAGACCGCTCCCTTCATAACTCTCTGGTCAATTCGTCCCTTCCCACCCAAACCACCCCCTCTCCTGGCACTTTCCCTTGCAACCGCAGGAAATGCTACACTTGTCACTTTACCTCCCCCCTTGACTCCATTCAAGGACCCAAGCAGTCATTCCAGGCAGAGGTTCACCTGCACCTCCTCCAACCTCTTCTATTGCATCCGCTGCTCTAGGTGTCAGCTGCTCTACATCGGTGAGACCAAGCGTTGGCTTGCCGATTGCTTCGCCCAACACCTCCGCTCAGTTCGCAATAACCAACCTGATCTCCCAGTGGCTCAGCACTTAAACTCCCCAACCCATTCCAAATCTAACCTTTCTGTCCTGGGCCTCTTCCATGGCCAGATTGAGGCCCACCGTAAATTGGAGGAGCAGCACCTCATATTTTGCTTGGGCAGTTTACACCCCAGTGGTAAGCATCCTCTCCTATGGCATCCTGGTGTGGTTTGCTAGCTGCACTGTGGCTGGAAGGAAGGCACTACAGGGAGTTATTAAAACAGCACAAAGCATTTAAAACGCTCAACTACCCTCCCTGGAAGACATTTACAGGGCCCGATGTTTACATCGGGCCACAAACATCACACAGGACTCATCCCACCCTGGCAACCACCTTTTCACACTGCTGCCCTCTGGGATACTGGTCTTTGAAGGCCCGCACTTGCAGACTAACTAACAGTTTCTTCCCATTAAAGAACTTAACTCAAACAGATAACACTACGGGCAACACAACACAATTCGGGGTGCATTATAAAAATGTGTCTGCTGGAGTGTGCAAGATAATGTGCATCATTTTTATTATCTATTACTTATTTTATGCATTGATCTTGCGGTAAATATAAATGTGAGAGTAAATGGTTGATTGTGTTATTGTGTTTTGTTCTTTGTAAATCTTTTTATCCTGTGTCTTTTATTGTTTACCACTGAAGGAGATGCACATGAAATGTCATTGTACAGTTGCTGTGCAATGACAATAAAACGTATTTGGTTTGATTTGATTTGATAAAACCACACAAAACACCAAACTCACAGTTCAGTAGACATTCAGTGTGTTCACTTGATTCACAGCTCAAACAAAGTCGTGACCTCTCCCTCCTCAATCATGCAGAGACTGAGCCACATCCACACTTCTGGGTTTTATAACCCCTCCCCCTCCCTCCAGAAAAGGTGTGGCCTTCATGGCGTGATTGACAGGAGAGAGATTCTCAACATTTTTTAAACACTAATAACACCTTTATTTTACATTGATGGGAAGAATCCCCTGCACCTGATGAGCGGAGGGGGACTGAGAAAGATGGCCAAAAATCACAGCCGTAAGTGGTAGCGTTTTATCTAAAATCAATATACAGTGCAAACAGGAAGTTAGCCAAAGCACCCAAGCCACCATTTGCAGTGGTGCCTTTTAACTTCAAGCCAAAGCACCCAAGCCACCATTTGCAGTGGTGCCTTTTAACTTCAAGCCAAAGCACCCAAGCCACCATTTGCAGTGGTGCCTTTTAACTTCAAGCCAAAGCACCCAAGCCACCATTTGCAGTGGTGCCTTTTAACTTCAAACCAAAGCACCCAAGCCACAATTTGCAGTAGTGCCTTTTAACTTCAACCCAAACCCCCCAAACAAACATTTGCAGGCAGTGCCTTTTTACTTCAAACCAACCATATTTTCATTTTCAAACCACAATAAGGGCACTCACAGTTGAGTAGACATGTGTTCAGTGCTATTCAGAGCTCAGAGAGATGTGACCCTCTGGCTTTCTCCATCTTGCAGAGACTGAGTGAGGCACACCACTTCCTGGTTTTATAGTTCCTCCCCCTCCCTCCAGCAGGGGCAGCAGAGAGAATGGGGATTTCTTAAAAAAGATTAATATCTCTGATTTTTCATCGATGGGAAAAATCCTCTGGTCCAGGAAGGAGGAGGGGGGCTCTGAGCGAGCTGGCCAAAAATGACGGGCATAGGTGGAGCCGCTCTCTCGAACATCACAGCACAGCGAGCCAAAAGCGGTCAAATATCAGACTTTTAGTAATATAGTTATTCATATATAAATATACACCATTTTGTTTTCTCATTTATAACATTGTTTACAGAGTCCTGTGTTTACATATTCTGTTGTGCTGCTGTAAGTAAGGATTTCATTGTTCTAACTGGGACGTGAGAGAATAAAACACTCTTGACTCTTGACTTACTCCGCTAATGTGTGGGATAGAACTAGTGTGTGGGTGATTGGTGGTCAGCGTGGACTTGGTGGGCTGAAGGGCCTGTTTCCACACTGTATCTTTAAATTAAACTAAAAACACTAAAACCAGAGGGAGTCTAAACGGGCCAACTGTACGGGCCAACCAGAAACCCTGGATGACCACAGAGGTACGTGGAATGCTGAGAGCACGCAGTGCCGCGTTTAAATCCGGCGACGTGGTGGCACTCAGATCCGCAAGAGCCAACCTGAACCGAGTCATCAGGCTGGCCAAGCATGCCCATGGTCAGAAAATCCAGAGCTTCTTTCATGACCCCAAGAACACCAGGCGCATGTGGCAGGGAATCAAATCAATCACGGACTCCAAGGCTGCTTCACCACCCTGTGATGACAACATTGAGTTCCTCAATAAACTCAACAACTATTTTGGTCGGTTCGAGGCATTAAATAACACACCTGCAAGCAAAGGCATTCCTCATTGTGAGGAAAAGGCACTCAGTCTTGACATAGTGGATGTTCGGAGGACCCTAAAAGGAGTGAACGCACGAAAGGCGGCAGGCCCTGATAACATACCAGGGCGGGTGCTCAGGGAATGTGCTGATCAGCTGGCACATGTACTTACGGACTTATTTAACACCTCGCTGAACCAGGCTGTCGTCCCATTATGTTTCAAGACTGCCACCATCATACCAGTGCCAAAAAAATCCAACATACAATGTCTCAACGACTACCGCCCTGTAGCACTCACCCCCATAATGATGAAGTGCTTCGAGAGGCTGGTCAGGGACCACATTACCTCCAGACTCCCCTCCACACTCGACCTATACCAGTTTGCTTACAGGCCAAACCGCTCCACAGAGGACGCTATATCCTCCGTACTCCATCTGAGCCTGGAACATTTAGAGGAGAAAAACACCTATGTGCGAATGCTGTTCGTGGATTTCAGTTCAGCATTCAACACCATTATCCCACAGCACCTGATAAGCAAACTGGTTCCATTGGGCCTCGGCACCCCCATGTGTAACTGGCTACTGGACTTCCTCACTGACAGACCCCAGTCTGTGAGGGTTGGAAATAACACCTCCAACACCATCTCTCTGAGCACCGGCTCCCCTCAGGGCTGTGTCCTGAGTCCACTGCTGTTCACCCTGATGACTCACGACTGTTGTGCCAGGTTTAGTACAAACCACATCATGAAGTACGCAGATGACACAACAGTGGTGGGCCTCATCAGGGACAACAATGAGCTGGCTTACAGGGAGGAGGTGAAACAACTGGCGGACTGGTGCAATACGAACAACCTGATCCTGAATGTCGAAAAAACAAAGGAGGTTATCGTCGACTTCAGGAAAACCCGGCACAGTCCCACATCACTTCACATCAATGACAGCGATGTGGAGGTGGTCAGTAGCACAAAGTTCCTGGGGGTGCAGATCACTAACAGTCTGACCTGGTCAAATAACATCTCATCAACAGTTAAGAGAGCGCAGCAGCGGTTGCACTTTCTGCGCCGGATGAGAAGAGCTCACCTCCCCCATCCCATCCTCACTACTTTCTACAGGGGCACCATAGAGAGTATTCTGACCAGCTGTATCTCTGTCTGGTTTGGGGACTGTAGAGCCTCCGACTGGAAGTCTGTGCAGAGAGTGGTGAGGACAGCGGAAAAAATCATCGGGAAGGAAAAAATCATAAAGAAGGGTCTCTACCCGAAATGCCACCCAATTTCTCCTATCCAGAGTTGCTAGCTGCTCCATGGAGTTCCCCCACACAATTAAAGCATGGCATAGTCTTCACCCTACCATAGTTACCCAACCAGACGCAACTAAATTTAAGGTACCTCTTTTTTTCCCCAAGAATCCTTTTTTGCTTAAGTCCAAGTCAAGAGTCAAGAGAGTTTTATTGTCATGTGTCCCAGATAGGACAATGAAATTCATGCTTGCTGCAGCACAACAGAACATGTAAACATAATACAGAACAGGAGATAAAAGTTCAGTGTGTTTATATACCATAGACCATATATATAGGACGAACTCCTAAACATGTATATAAAAAATTGAAATATAACAGACATATGGAGGATTGCGTATCCATCCGGAAGAGAATATTCCTTCTATTCATCCGTGTGTAAAACGTATACATATATTGATTATTTTCTGGTGGACACAAAATTAATACCTTTTATATGGTGCTCCAGCGGCGGCCTGGCTTTCGGGAGCTGCGGTGCTCCAGCGACGTTCCGGCGGCAGGCCCCTGTGGCGGTGTTCCGGCGTTCCGGCATCAGTGGTGGCGGCGGCCTGGATCCCCTCAGCGCAGAGGGAGAATAAGGAGGGGAGAAAGCCAGAGACCCTAAGACTTTTGCCTTCCACCACAGTGAGGAGGTGTTTGGTGAACTCACTGTGGTGGATGTTAATTTTGTGTTTATTGTATGGCATTGTTATTTTTATATATGTATGACTGCAGGCACGAAATTTTGTTCAGACCGAAAGGTCTGAATGACAATAAAGGCATTCAATTCAATTCAATTCAATTATAACAAATCCCAAATATCATAATAATATTATTTCCGATTATTCTCTCTAACCTTCTTCCTAAAACTAGAAAAACAATTAAAAAAAGTTCTGGAGATTTAATCCTCAAATATTAACTGACCCAGTTTGCTGTGAATATCTAAAGCAACAGATGGAATTGTTTTATGAGACAATTGATACACCAGGTATTTTGGCTTCGTTATTATGGGAATCTTTTAAGGCCTTTATTAGAGGTTCAATTATCTCATATCAAGCTTATTAAAATAAAAAGAACAGGACCGAACTACTGGAATTAGAAGACAGCTGGATTCAGAAAGTGCTATAGATCCTTCTATGGATAAACATAATAAGATAGCAGTATTGCAATTCAAGTTAAATCAAATTATCTCTGCAAGAGTCATCAGGCTATTTCAAATTACTAAACAGAAAAATTTTGAATTCGGCGACAAACCGCATAAACCTCTGGCGCATCAGTTGAGAAAAATGGAAAAGGATCAAACTATTCAAAAAATTAGATCAGAAAAAGGTGAATTGTTTGCACTCCCTAAAGATATTAATGAAAGATTTGTACAATTTTATCAAAATGTATACACATCTAAAACTTCAGTAGAAACAATAAAAATTAAAAACTTCCTCGCCAATTGTAATCTTCCATCACTTAACGTGGCGGACGTGAAGAATTAGGAGCGCAGATCACAATAAAAGAAATTGAAGAGACTATTAACTCATTGAAGAATGATAAAATGCCAGGCACAGACGGGTTTAATAATGAATTTTATTAAAAGAATTATAATTTACTCTTTCCGCGTTTACAAGCCCTTTATATATATGCATTTAAAGAACAGACGCTACCACAAACTTTAGCCGAATCAACTATCACACTGATACCCATAAAAGATACAGATCTGGAAGAGCCAGGATCATATAGAGCAATTGCTCTGCTAAATACAGTTCAGAAAATATTAGCTAAAGCCTGGCAAGAAGGTTAAGTAAATACATTAATAAATTAATACATTCTGATCAAACTGGGTTTATACCCAAGAGACACTCGTTCAACAACTTGAGACGTCTGTTTAATATAATGTACTCACATAGAACGATATAAAAGAAGACTTATCAATTATTTCAATAATTGCAAAAAAACTGCAATAAAAATATGCACCACGAGATGGCAGCAGATGCAGACTCCCTCTGGGCGACACTGAATGCAAACGTCCCTTGTTGCATGAGATGCAAAGAGTACACAGGATCCTAATGCTCGTATTAAGCTAAAATCGCAAGTCAAGACCATTTTATTTCTATAGAACTTTTAAAAACAACTCTCGTGGACCAAAGTGTTTTACATTGGTGCAGGTACTAACGTGCTACATACAATGGTACATAGATCTAACAATGCATACATACATACAGCGCTCCCTCAGAGGACTTGAGAGTTGAAACAAGTTTTAAGTCTTGACTTAAAGGAGTCGATGGAGGGGGCAGTTCTGATGGGAAGAGGGATGCTGTTCCACAGTCTAGGTGCTGCTACCGCAAAAGCGCCGTCACCCTGAGCTTAAACCTGAACCGTGGGATAGTCAGTAACCCCAGGTTGGCCGACCTGAGGGACCTGGAGGTACAGTGGTGGGTTAGCAGATTTTTGATATAGGTTGGGTCTAGCCCATTAAAGGCTTTGTATTGGAGGAGCTTGAAATGTATTCGGAACCGCACTGGGAGCCAGTGGAGAGAGGCCAGGATCGGGGTGATGTGGTCCCTTTTCCGGGTGCCCGTCTGGAGTCTCGCTGCGGTGTTTTGCAGGAGGGACAGGGATGATTGGCTGATGCCAGTGTAAAGAGAGTTGCAGTAATCAAGGCGGGAGGAGATAAATGCGTGGATGATCTTTTCAAGGTCGTCGAATTGGAGGATTGGTTTGATTTTAACTATCGTGCAAAGCTGGATGAAGCTAGCTTTTACCACAGCATTGACTTGTTTGTCAAACTTCAAATATCACGCCAATGTATTAGACATGCGGTTTGAGTAAGGAGGTTAGGCTTCCAAGGCTGCCTGCTATCGATTTGATGGAGTCCGAGGAGCCTACAGGCAGTAATTGAAGAGCAGGTGAGTACTGTACAGAGCTGGTCCGGCGTGGGGGGGGGGGGGGGGGGGGGGGGCAGAGGTGTCTGTTTGGAGTCTGTAGATTGGGCAATGTTCAGGGACTCGGCAACGGACCTGAACGAATACGCCCCAGTCGTTACAGACTACATAAAGAAATGCGTGGAGGACTGCATCCTAACGAAAACCTTCCGAGTGTTTCCCAATCAGAAGTCTGGATACGACCTTGGTAAGGCCATCAAAAAGGCCAAAAGGGATTTCTGCTCCAAACTGGAGGATGAGACAGATGTTCGGCAGCTGTGGCGGGGCCTGAATGCAATCACCTCCTACAAGGCGAGATCAGGAGGCTGCTCGAATGTCGGCGTAGCATCACTCCCTGACTAGCTCAATGCGTTTTACGCACGCTTTGATAGGGGGAACACTGATGTGCCTTTTCGAGCCCCCATTCGCTGTGATGGTATTTCAGTCACAGTCACAGAGGCCGACGTCAGGAAATTCTTCAGAGGTGTGAACCCTCGAAAAGCGCCTGGACCTGATGGTGTATCCGGTCGTGTTCTAAAAACCTGTGCGGACCAACTGTCTGGAGTTTTTAAGGACATTTTCAACCTGTCACTTAATCTTCTCAGGAAGTAGAGGCGCTGATGTGTTTTTTTTATAATTGCATCAGTGTTCTCGGACCAGGAAAGATCTTCAGAGATTCCCTCCTGCTGAGGTTCTGAGGTTCCCACCTGCTTTAAAAGGGCAACGATTATACCGGTGCCCAAGAAGAGCAAGGTGATGTGCCTCAATTACTATCGACCAGTGGCACTAACGCCTGTGGTGATGAAGTGCTTCGAGAGGTTGATCATGGCGCAAATCAACTCCTACCTCGACAAAAACCCGGACCCACTGCAGTTCGCCTACTGCCACAACAGATCAACGGTGGATGCGATCTCGTTGGCTCTCCACTCTGCTCTGGACCACTTGGACAACAAAAACTCATACGTCAGGCTGTTATTCATTGATTACAGCTCGGCATTTAATACAATCATCCCCTCCAAGCTGGTTACCAAACTCGCAGAACTGGGTCTCTGCGCATCCCTCTGCAATTGGATCCTTGACTTCCTCATTCACAGACCACAGACTGTTCGTATTGGTGAAAATGTGTCCGACTCGATAACAATCAGCACGGGAGCACCTCAAGGCTGCGTGCTTAGCCCGCTGCTGTACTCACTCTATACTCATGACTGCGTAGCCGGTCATAGTGCGAACTCCATCATCAGGTTCGCTGATGAGACCACTATTGTGGGACGTATCACTGATGGGGATGAGTCAGAGTATAGAAGTGAGATCGACCGACTGACCAAATGGTACCAGCACAACAACCTGGCTCTCAACACCAGCAAAACCAAGGAACTGATTGTGGACTTTGGAAGGGGTAGGATGGGGACACACAGACCCGTTTATATCAGTGGGTCGATGGTGGAAAGGGTCGAGAGCTTCAAATTCCTGGGCGTACATATCTCTGAAGATCTTTCCTGGTCTGAGAACACTGATGCAATTATAAAGAAAACACATCAGCGCCTCTACTTCCTGAGAAGATTAAGAAGAGTCGGTCAAGGAGAAGTCTCTCTAACTTCTACATGTGCACAGTAGAGAGCATGCTGGCTTGGTTCGGCAACTTGAGCGCCCTGGAGCGGAAAAGACTACAAAAAGTAGTAAACACTGCCCAGTCCATCATCGGCTCTGACCTACCTTCTATCGAGGGGATCTATCGCAGTCGCTGCCTCAAAAAGGCTGGCAGCATCATCAAGGACCCACACCATCCTGGCCACACACTCATCTCCCCGCTACCTTCAGGTAGAAGGTACAGGAGCCTGAAGACTGCAATGACCAGGTTCAGGAATAGCTACTTGCCCACAGCCATCAGGCTATTAAACTCGGCTCGGACAAAATTCTGAACATTAATAGCCCATAATCTGTTATATTGCACTTGATCAGTTTGTTTATTCACGTGTGTTTATATTTATATAATGGTATATAGACACACTGATCTGTTCTGTATTCATGCCTACTATATTCTGTTGTGCTGAAGCAAAGCAAGAATTCCGTTGTCCTATCTGGGACACATAACAATAAACTCCATTGAACTTGAACTTAAACTTGAGTAGGATGACCTCAGACTTGTTCCCGTTAAGTTGGAGGAAGTTCTGGGCCATCCAACACTTTATATCCTCGAGCTAGTGCATAAGGCTGAGTAGATTTGATTGGTTGTTTGGTTTCAGGGGGAGATAGAGCTGTGTATCGTCTGCAAAGCAGTGGAAGGAAGCAGTGCCTTTGAATGACTTGGCCTAAGGGGAGCATATACAGAGAGAAGGGGATGGGGCCTAGGATGGAGCCTTGTGGAACCCCACAGCAAAGGCTAGCTGGGGAGGGGAAAGAGTTACTGACAGTATGTTTGTAGAGAAACTCCTATCTTTGAGGTAGGAAATGAACCAGCTCAGGGCACTGCCATCAACGCCAACCCCGTACCGGAAACGGTCAATTAGGATGGTGTGGTCCACTGTATCAAACGCTGCGCTGAGGAGGAGAAGGAGCAGGATTGCACATTCGCCGGAGTCAATGGCAAGAATCAGGTCGTTATGTACCTTCAACAAGGCAGACTCTGTGCTGTGGTGGGTCCTGAAACCTGATTGGAAACTGTCCAGGATGGTATTTTGGTGAAGGTAAGGCATTATTTGATTTAGAATGACCTTTTCAGGGACTTTTGAAAGGAAAGGCCATTTGGAAATAGGTCTGTAGTTGCTAGGCAACGTGGGGTCTAGATTAGTTTTTTCAGGAGAGGCTGGACCACCGCGTGCTTGAAACAGGTTGGAACAGTGCCAGTGGCCAGAGAACTGTTGATGATAGAGAGGATGCTGGGACCGGCTATTGCAATGACGTCATTCAGAAGGGCAGTAGGGACATCGTCGAGGGGGCAGTTTGCAGGTTTCATAATGGAGACCAGCTTGACAAGGGAGGGTAGAGTAATGGGTTGGAAACAGTCTAGTTTAGAAGAACTAGAAGAACAATGAGACAGCCAGGTTACGAATGGGAGGGAAATATTTGTTCTGATGTTCTCAACTTTGCTGGTGAAAAATGTAGTAAATTCTTCGCACTTAGCAGGGGACCCAGCTAAGCTGGTGCTGGAGGCAGGACATATGATAGAGGTGATGGCACTAAATAGGACCTTGGAGTTATGGGCGTTGGAAATAAGGTTGGAAAAGTATTGTGTTCTCGCAGACTTTACTGCTTCCTGGTATTTGAGAAGATTGTTTCTCAGAAGTTCGAAGGAAATTTGAAGCGTATCAGATTTGTACTTCCGTTCTGATTTTCTGCACTCTCTTCTTAGGGCTCTGGTGGTGTCATTGAGCCAGGGCCAGCCTCAGAGAACTTACTGGCAGTCGAAGAGTTTATGTAGTGGGAGTAATGAACAGGGAGATGAGATTTTTTTTTAATTTAAATTATTTTATTAGAAGCATTTGTACAAAAATAAAGCAATCGACATGAAAGTTATACAATTCTCGCACAGCTTAATTTTTAACATTAATACATAAATAAATAAAAAAATAGAAAAAAGGAAAGAATAAAGAAAAAGAAGAAAAATGCAAAAGAGAGAGAAGAAAAGATCCCTAAACTACAAAAGAAGTGCAAGAAGAAAAAAGAGAGATGAGAAAAAAGAAGATGGGGATATGCCCCACTGTCCTCCCCCCCCCCCCTCACCCCCCCCCCGTCCCCCCGTCCCCCCTCCCCCCCGCTCACCTAGCCCTAGCATCGGTTTTAAATTTGTGTTCAACCATTCTGTTGTTGAAGAATTGGTCTGCTTTTTCAGCCGAAACAAGCCTAATGTTTTGTAAATGTAGTGTCTCGGACATGTCAGTAATCCACATCTTCACTGTGGGAACTGTTGTCTTTTCCCAGAATTTCAGTATGAGTTTTTTTGTAGTTATTAGGCCGTAGTCAAGGAAGCGTCTTTGAAATATCGTTAGCTTAGAACAGACCTCTGACATACCTAAAGTTATTAGTTTTGTATCTGAATCCAGTTTAATTTTAAGTGTTTTAGAGAAAATATCGAATATTCCCACCCAGAAGTTTTGTGTCTTTTTACAGGAAGCAAAGGAATGGGTTAAAGTCGCTTCTTGGAGGTGGCATTTATCACAGATAGGGGAGACAGTTGGGAAGATCTTATTCAATTTAGTCTTTGAATAGTGTAGCCTGTGCAGTATTTTAAATTGTATCAGGGAGTGCCTGACATTGAGAGAGCAGTAATGTATGTATAGTAGGCTTTCGTCCCATGTATCTTTTGAAATTAATAAACCCAACTCGTCTTCCCATGCTCACCTGTACATCTCAGAAGGTGGGGTATCCACATTTAAGAGAGTATTATAAATATAAGATATTAATTCACTTGTGTCGGCATGTCTATTCAAACAATCGTCTAGTATATCTGGACCCATAAAACGACAGTCTTGTGTGTATGTTTGCACATAATCACGGATTTGAAGATATCAAAAAAGATTGCTTGCTTTCAAATGATATTTCTTCTGTAGTTCTTGAAAAGAGAGGAAAGTCCCCTTCTTATAGAGGTCTCCCACCGTTTTAATTCCTAGGCTTTTCCATTGCGCCTTATCTAACGTAGACGGTTTAAGCGAGGGATTGTTAACAATAGGTAGAAGGAGAGATAATTTTTTTCAGTTTGAGACTTAATTTCAACTGTTTCCAGATACATATGGTACTGTGTATTATCGGATTTTGCTCATACGTTGATTTATTCGGATGTATTGGAGAAAGAAGAATCGTACCTATGTTAAAAGGCAAACAATCTTCCCTCTCCATTTTTAACCAATTTACCTGTTGACATGTATCATCCATCCAGAAGATTATATTTTTGATGTTGGTCGCCCAGTAGTAGAAAAGAAAATTAGGAAGAGCTAATCCTCCATTTTATTTGGATTTACACAAATGTCTTTTGTGTATTCTGTGGCATTTGTAGTTCCAGATGAAGTTTGTAATAATAGTCAATTTTTTTGAGAAAACTTTTGGGGAGATATATCGGTATTGATTGAAATAAATGTAGGAGTTGTGGAAGGAAGATCATCTTTATGGCATTTACTCTACCTATAAGGGAAATAGGGAGTGTTTTCCAGAATTAAACATGGGCATTTAATTTGGTAATTAGTGGTGAGAAATTTGTTTTAAATAGGGAGGTGTATTTTCTAGTCACGTAAACTCCGAGGTATCTGAATTTTTCAGTAACTGAAGGGAAACTTTTGAAGTTGAGACGGATCTTGAGGCATAATTTCACTTTTATTCCAATTTATTCTATAACCTGAAAAGGCACCAAATTGTTCTATAAGTTTGGGATACTAACTTGGGAATTAGTAATGTAGGGAGATGAGATTTTGAGGGTGAGAAAGGCAGAGATGCATCAAATGTAACTGTGCTATGATCTGACAGACAAGCATCAATAATTTCTATATTACAAATTGGGAGACCAGGTTCAGTGTATGGCCAAGCTTGTGAATGGGTCCAGTGGTGAGTCGAGTCAGATTGAAGCTCAACCAGGTGCACACATTCACTCGCAAGAGGCTTAGTAGGACAGCAGACATGAATGTTAAAATCACCGAGAATCAGGACCCGGTCAAATTTGGGCAACAACCATATAATAACCATATAACAATTACAGCACGGAAACAGGCCTTCTCGGCCCTTCCAGTCCGTGCCGACCATTTATTTTCCCCTAGTCCCAGCATAAGATAAGATCAGCAAATTGGGTGATAAAGTCCTTATGCATTTTTGGTCGGTGATACACAAGAACAATTAAAAGGGGACAGACTAGACCAACTATAATTAGTTGATGGTGCTATTACTGAATCTCTGCCTGCTGAGTTTCTCCAGCATTTTGTGTACCCTATAATTAGCTGATGTTTGTAGCTGGAGAAACGATCAGCGTTCTGGAGTCGGCAGTTGAAATGTTTCTTCAACACAGTGGCTAGGGTCCCACCGCGACCGGAGAGCCTAGGCGAGCTGAAAAAGCTACAGTTATCAGGACGGAGTTCCACGAGTGGAGCAAGCTCACCAGGATTAAGCCAGGTTTCTGTGACCAGTAAGAAGTCCAATCCACGTGCGGTGAAGAAGTCATTGCAGATGAAGGTTTTGTTCAGTAAGGATCTCGCGTTGATCAGGGCCACTTTAGCAGGGACTGCAGGTGAGTTGTGGTCCGTTAACGGTTTCCACGCCTGCGGGTGGAGATTCAGGGAAACCACGCCCCTGTGTTTCATACATGGCCTGGCTGGGAGCCCGTGGGCCGACAGACCGGGGACCGGGAAGATCGACCAGAGAGAGGCATACCTGAGCTCGAGGATGGAGCGGTAGGGCCGACCAGATCCGTCTTCACAGCGCTGGGAAAGGTAGGCCGATGTTGGGTGAAGCGGGTGAGATCTCTCAACCTTTCCAGGGTGCCCGCGCATTTACTCTGCCTCCTGGCTCGGCGCGTGCGGTGGAGGCCGCAAGGCCGCAAGGCCGCGCCCGCACACCCACCGGGAGCCGAGCGAGGAGCGAGTGGTAGAGGAAGCTTTATCCGGACTTTGTCCGGGGCCTTGGATGAAGACATCGACAGCAGAGGCTCGGATGTCCAGGAGAGTTTGGCATTTGTAGACCAAGATTGCCTGCAGGCAATATGGACGTCCAGACGGGCGACGACGGGCAGCCAAACACAATATCGATATTGATATTTGGAGGACTACACTAGGCTTAAACAACAAGGGTGCAGGAGGGCGCAAGGTCCGCAAACACAAAGGGTGAAGAGAGCAATAAAGTCACAAGATTTTTATCTAAATTGTTTGACAACAATGGAACTATCTCGGGCGACCACCACCACCATGCCACGCCACATTTATGTACTGCAATCTATCTATTATTACTAAAAGTCTGATCTTGACTGCTTTTGGCTCACTGTGGTGAGATTTCCGAGAGAACACCGCCACCTATGTCCGTAATTTTTGGTCAGCTCGCTCAGAGCCCCCTCCGCCTTCCTGGACCAGAGGATTTTTCCCATCAATGAAAAATCAGAGAGATATTAATGTTTTTTTTTTAAATTTGCCATTCTCTCTGCTGCCCCTGCTGGAGAGAGGGATTATAAAACCAGGAAGTGGTGTGCCTCACTCAGTCTCTGCAAGATGGAGGAAGCCAGAGGGTCACATCTCTCTGAGCTCTGAATACCATTGAACACATGTCTACGCAACTGTTAGTGCCCTTAATGTGGTTCTATAAATGTCTGCAAAAAGTGTTTCTATTGGTTCTAAAATGCTTACAAAAATGTCTATTGGTTCTAAAATTCTTGCATAAAGTGTCTATTGGTTCTAAAATGGTTGCAAAACATATCTCTATTGTTTCTAAAATGGTTGCAAAAAGTGTCTCTATTGCTTCTAAAATGGTTGCAAACAGTGTCTCTATTGGTTCTAAAATGCTTGTAGAAAGTGTTTCTATTGGTTCTAAAATGTTTGCAGAAAGTGTCTCTATTGGTTCTAAAATGCTTCCAAAAAGTATCTATTGGTTCTAAAATGCTGCCTGGCCAGAGTGACTGAGCTGCCTGGCCAGAGTGACTGAGCTGCCTGGCCTGAGTGACTGAGCTGCCAGCCCAAGAATCCATTTGGCCCACAATGTCCATACTAGCCCTCTGGAAACCAGTCCCTTTGACCCACAACACACATACTAGTGCTCCAAAATGTATCACAAAAGTCAAACCAAACCCAAATTTTAAAATCTAAACGGCACACACCAGCTGCTGACGTAACAATGGCCACATGCCGACCAATCCAGGCCCACAGATCGTGGGGCAGCGACTCCTCACGCACTGAATTTCTCCACATAAGTTCCGCTGAACCCACAGCTGGTGCAACTCGTGAAGCCCCGCCTGCCGGCGCGCCCCTCCCATCCCCTGCCTCTGTGTCCCTTTCTGTGCCCCTCTCTGTGTGTGCCTCCGTCTCCCTCTCTGTGTACGACCGAGCATGTGTCAATGCAAATATTTGTTTCAGTAATACCATAGGCATCCTCTTCTGAACTACGGATGTCATACCGGGTCATGTGTTCACTACAAATGCAGAGTCAATGGGTGAAAAATGATGAAAACGTGAATTGGGACCATTCCCTCGTGGATGAGGTTTGGGGCCGGTTTCTGGAGTTGCAATGGCTGATGTCCAATAACAGAGTTGCCTCAATACTACCGGGGATCATCAGTGTACTTACTCGGACAAGCAAGTGGTAGATGGAAATGAAGGGCATCAGTCATTCAACGGCAGGATATTATGGGTTCCAGTTCCAGGGATCAGAGTAAATAAATGAGGCTCGTGCCTCCGAACCAGCTCCACTGTACACAAAGCATCTATCGGTGATCTATAGATTATTTTAATGGAGTGACCACATTATTTCTCAGTCATATTAACGTACTGGTACATATTAGATGGTTGTTGAAAAGGATACACAACATGAGGTAAGGGAGCTGCGATGTAAAAATAGAACACCTCTGGCATACCTAAAAGAAAAATACTCTAATTGAGCACAAATACTGTCACAATAATTAATAATGCAAATATTAGAATGAGCTGACAAGGAAAGTCAAGGGCAGAATAAAACCAAAATAGAAGGTAGATGGCATTGCAAAGATTAGTGGGAAGCCAGAGGATTGGGAAGCTTTTAAAGAACAACAGAAGGTAAATAAAAAGGCAAGATGGGGAGAAAAGGTGAAATACGAAGGTAAGAATGCCAATAATATAAAATAGGATAGCAAGAGTTTCTTCAGATATATAAAGAGTAAGAAAGAATCAAGAGTGGACATTGGACCGCTGGAATAGTGGAGGAGATGGGATAATGGGGAATAAAGAAATGGCAGAAGAATGAATAACTTTTTTTGCATCAGTCTTCACACTGGGAGACCACAGAACATTCCTGAAATTCAAGAGAGTCAGGAGGTGGAAATTAGTGAAGTGACTATTAGTAAGAATAGTTCTTGGGAAACTGAAAGATCTAAAGGTGAATAGGTTACCTGGGCCGAATGGAGTGCACCCAGTGTTCTGAAAGAGGTGGCTTTAAAGATTGTGGAGGCATGAATAGTGATATTTCAAGAGTCACTAGAGTCAGGAGCAGTTCCGGACGATTGGAAAATTGCCAATAGTACTCTGCTGTACAAGAAGGGAGCAAAGCAGAATGGTGGAAACGTTAAGCCGGTCAGTCTGACGTCACTGGTTGGTAAGATTGTATAAAGGATGAGAAGATTTTATAAGAGTCCGTTATAAAGGATGACGTTACGGAGTTCATGACAAAATAGGCCGAGGCCAGCATGGGTTTGGGAAGGGGCAATCTTGCCTGACGTATCTGCTGGAATTCTTTGAAACGGAAAGTCAGTGAATGGTGTTTACCTACATTTTCAGAAGGAATTTGATAAAGTGTCACATGTGAGACTGCAAAGGAAGCCGAGTGCTTGTGGTATCAAAGGGGAGATAGTAGCATGGAGAGCAGTTTGGCTGGACGGCAGAAGGCAATGGGTGGAATATAGAGTTTTTGTTGGTTGTCTGCCAGTGACTAGCCGAGTTCCGCAGTGATCGGTGTTGGGGCTGCTAATCTTCACGTTACAAATTATTGATTTGGATGAGGGGATGGAAGGATTTGTTGCCAAGTTTGCAGATAATACGAAAATATTAAGAGGGGCATGTACAGAAAATAGGGACTCTGCTACATTTATTTCAAGAGGACTAGAATACAAAAGCAGGGATGTAATGCTGAGGTTCGATATGGAGCTCATCAGGCCGCATTTTTAGGAATTTTGGGCCCCATTTCCGAACTAGGCTATGGAGAAGGTCCAGAGGTTTACAAGAATGATGCCGGGAATGAGTGGGTTAAAAAAATGATGATAGTTTGACGGCACTTAGCCTGTACTCGTTGGTGTTTAGAAGGATGTGTGTGGGGGGGGGGGGGAGTTGCTATTGAAAGTTGCCGAATAGTGAAAGGCTTGGATAGATTTCATGGAGAGATATTTCCACTAGTGGGAGAGTTTACGAACAGACGTCCTAGCTTCAGAATTATACGGACATTCCTTGAGGAAGGAGACGAGAAGGGTTTTCGTAAGTTACAGGGTAGATCATCTGTGGAATGCCTCGCCACTTAGGGTTGTGGAGGCCAAGTGAATGGATATGTTTAGGATGAGATTGATAGATTCTCGATTAGTATGGATGTAAGGAGTTATGGGGAGAAGACAGGCGATTGGGGTTGGGAGATAGAGATAGATCAGCCATTACTAACTGCCGGAGTATACTTGATGTGCCGAATGGACTAATTCTGCTCTCATCACTCATGAATTTATTAACTTAACATCAGACATAACGCCAAATGTACAGCGTCCGTAGCCTGCACCGTTTACTAAATATAGGACCCAGTAATTTATACAAAGAGCGCCAGTGCTGATTACTATGGAGAAGGTGCTTGGGAAGCTGACAGGGCTGAAGGTGGATGTCACCTGGAACAGACGGACTGCATCCTCGGGTTCTGAAAGTGTTGGCTTTAGAGATTGTGGAGGCGCTGGTAGTGATATTTCAGGAATCACGAGAGTCAGGGGAGGTCCAAGACGATTATAAAATTGCCAAGATTACCCCGATGCACATGAAGGAAGAAAAGCAGAATAGTTGGAACTTGCGGCCGATTAGTCTCACTTCGGTGTTTGGTAAGATTAAAATCCATTATAAAGGATGAGTTTACTGAGTAGTTTGTTCACGATAAAATAGGCCGGGAAGCATGGCTTTGTGAAGGGGAGATCTTGCTTGTCAAATTTGCTGAAAGTCTTTGAAGAAGTATATAGCAGGACAGACAATAGATATTATTGTCTTAGATTTTCAGAAAGCCTTTGATAAGGAGCCACACGTGAGGCGGCTGCTGAGAGACCACGATATCAAAGGGCAGATACTCGCATGTCTTGGAGGTTGGAGGGATGGCAGAAGACAATCAGTGGCAATTAAGGGGGCTTTTTCTGGTAGGTTGCCAGAGACTGGTGGAGTTCTGCAGGGGTCGGTGCTGGGGTCGCTACTCTTCATGTTGTATATTAATGATTTAGACAAGGTTTATGGCCATGTTCGCGGATGAAACAAAAATATGTGAAGGGGCAGGTAGTGTAGAGAAAGCAGGGACTCTGCAGAAGGACTTAGATAGGTTGTGGGAGTGAGCGGAGAAATGGCAGACGGAATATAGTGTAGCACAGGTGTAGCCTATTTTCTAAATGGGGAGATAATCTAAGAAATCAGAGGTAGAAACATAGAAACATAGAACCATAGAAAATAGGTGCAGGAAGAGGCCATTCACCCCTTCGAGCCAGCACCGCCATTCATTGTGATCATGCTCATCGTCCCCAATCAATAACCCGTGCCTGCCTTCTCCCCATATCCCTTGATTCCACCAGCCTCTAGAGCTCTATCTAATTCCCTCTTAAATCCATCCAGAGATTTGGCCTCCAGTGCCCTCTGTGGCAGGGAATTCCACAAATTCACAACTCTCTGGGGGTAAAGGTTTTTCTCACCTCAGTCTTATATGGCCCCCCCTTTATTCCAAGACTTTGGCCCCTTGTTCTGGACTCGCCCAACATTGGGACCATTTTTCCTGCATCTAGCTTGTCCAGTCCTTTTATAATTCTATATCAAGTTGTCCTACAACCTTAGACTGTGCACGCCACACGAAAGAAGAAGCAGATAATTTTATATGTTTCTATAAGATCCCCCCTCATCCTTCTAAACTCCAGTGAATACAAGCCTAGTCTTTTCAATCTTTCCTCATATGACAGTCCCGCCTTCCCAGGGATCAATCTCGTGAACCTACACTGCATTGCTTCAATCACAAGGATGCCCTTCCTCAAATTAGGAGACCAAAACTGTACACAAGACTCTAGATGTTGTCTTACCAGAGCCCTATACGAATGCAGAAGAACTGCAGCAGAAGAAGAGGTGCAAATGAATTTGGGAGTGCTAGTGCAGGATTCCCCAAAAGTTAATCTGCAAGTCCAATCAGTAGTAAAGAAAGCAAACTCGATGCCAGCGGTTATTTCAAGATGGCTTGTATACAAAAACAGGGATGCAAAATGCGAAGGCGCTGGAAAGGCCACATTTGGAATATTCTGAACAACTTTGGGCACCAGCTCTGAGGAAGGATCTGTAGCGGGTCCAGAGGAGGTTTACAAGAATGATCTCAGGAACGTGTAGGTTGAACTATGCTGAGTGTTTGACAGCACTGGGACTATTCTCGCTGGAGTTTAGGATAATGAGGGAGGATCACATTGAAACATATAGAATGGTGAAAGGCTGGGATAGAGTGGATGTGGGGAGGATGTTTCCACTAGTTGGAGTGTCTAGGGCTGGAGGTCATAGCCTCAGAGTATAAATTACGTTATTTGATGAAGTAGATGAAGAGACATTTTTTTAGTCAGTCATAAGGTCAAATGTTCATAAGGCACATGAGTAGAATTAGACCATTCGGCCCATGATGTCCACTCTGCCATTCAATCATTGGTGATATATCTCTCCTTCCTAACCCCATTCTGCTGCCTTCTCCCCATCACCCCTGATACCCGTACTAATCAAGAATCTATCTATCTCTTCCTTAAACATATCCAATGACTTGGCCTCCACAGCCTTCTGTGGCAAGGAATTCCACAGATTCATCACCCTTTGATTAACAAAATGTCTCATTATCTCCTTCCTAAATGAAAGTCCTTTAATTCGCAGGCTGTAACCTCTAGTCATGGACTCTCCCATTCGTGCAAACTGGAGGGTGGTGAGCCTGTGGAATTCTTTGCCACAAATGCTGTGAAGACCATGTACTGTAAATTGATATTTTAAGGCAGAGAAGAATAGACTGGTGATTATTACTGATGTTTTGGGTTAAGGGTAGGAACAGGCGAATTGGGTTAGGAGGGAGAGATAGATCACCATTACTGAGTGGTGGAGTAGACTTGATGCGCCGAATGGACCAATTTTGCACTCATCATTTTTGGCCTTATGACAATATCAGACATAACGCCCAATATAGAGAGCTAACAGCCGTACGCAGTAATCGGAGGCCAGTTAACGTGCATATGGATGGGATCCAGAGCAATATAACACATGGAGTGGACTGATGCTATGACATCATGCAATGTGACACTATGACAATGCTTACACAGAGGCCGAACTTTGTTCTTGGAAAGAGGAAATGGCTAAATTGCATTATATTCAGAAGCAACACTACCTTTGGAATCAAAATGGGTAACTCGCTTAAGGCCTGGAGGGATCGGAACAGTGCACATCCTAGTATCGTAAAAAATGAGTCAAAACACAATGTATTCTAAATAGGTGCAGGTCAATTGTGGTTATAACATTGGCGATATTAATTTTTGTTCAGTTTAGTTTGGTTTAGTTTGGTTTAGTTTAGTTTAGTTGAGTGATTATAGCATGGAACCAGATCTGTCCCACCAAATCCAGGCTGACCATAGAACCATAGAAACTTACAAAATTCTTAAGGGGCTAGATGCAGGAAGATTGTTCCCGATGTTGGGGAAGTCCAGGACAATGGGTCACAGTTTAAGGCTAAGTGGGAAGTCTTTTAGGACTGAGATGAGAAAAAAAAAATCACACAGAGATTGGTGAATCTGTGGAATTCTCTGCCACAGAAGATAGTTGAGGCCAGTCCATTGGCTATATTTAAGAGCGGGTTAGATGTGGCCCTTGTGGCTAAAGAGATCAGGCGGTATGGAGAGAAGGCAGGTACAGGATACTGAGTTGGATGATCAGTCATGATCATATTGAATGGCAGTGCAGGCTCGAAGGGCTGAATGGCCTACTCCTGCACCTATTTTCTATGTTTCTATGTAACACCGATTCACGCTAGATCTATGTCATCCTCCTTCCTTATCTACTCATCATATATTTCAGCCACTTTATAGAGACCAATTAAGTGACCATCCCGCATGGCTTTGGGATGTGAGAGGAAACTGCAGCAGGCCACTCGGTAACAGGGAGAACTTGCAAACTCCACGCAGCCAGCACCCAAGGCCAGGATTAAAGCAGGGTCTCTACCGCTGATTCAGCGTCTGTAAGTGAATTACCCCAGGTTTTGCGGCAATGGTAATTTGGCGATATCACTGAGGAATATGAGCATGACGAGAATCAGGTGCAGAATCTGGCTACTGACTAATTGACCAAGGCTAATGGAATGTTGGCCTTCATAACAAGAAGATTTCAGTACAGGAGTAAAGAGGTTCTTCTGCAGTTGTATAGGGATCTGGTGAGACCCCATCTGGAGTAATGTGTACAGTTTTGGTCTCCTAATTTGAGGAAGGATATCCTTGTGATTGAGACAATGCAGCGTAGATTCATGTGATTGATTCCTGGGATGGCGGGACTGTCATACAAGGAAAGATTGAAAAGACTAGGCTTGTATTCACTGGAGTTTAGAAGGATGAGGGGTGATCTTACAGAAACATATAAAATTATAAAAGGACTAGACAAGCTAGATGCAGGAAAAATGTTCCCAATGTTAGGCGAGTTCAGAACCGGGGGTCACAGTCTTAGAATAAAGGGGAGGCCATTTAAGACTGAGGTGAGAAAAAACATTTTCACCCAGAGAGTTGTGAATTTGTGGAATTCCCTGCCACAGAGGGCAGTTGAGGCCAAGTCACTGGATGGATTTAAGAGAGAGTTGGATAGAGTTCTAGGGGCTAGTGGAGTCAAGGGATATGGGGAGAGGGCTGGCATGGGTTATTGATTGGGGACATCAGCCATGATCACAATAAATCCGAATGGCCTCCTCCTGCACCTATTTTTTATGTTTCTATGTCTAATCACCTGAAACAATGCTGATTTTAACTTAACCAAGACATGGATTTGTGAATGAAGGAACATGCAGGTTCTGGTTTACACCAGCAATAAATCCTGGAGTAATGCAGTGGGACAGGCAGCATCTCCAGACAGAACAAATGGGAGACTTTTCGGGTCGAGACGCTTCTTAGGTCTGATAGGGGAAGAGACAGTTTAGAGATATGGAAGGGCAAGGTGTGAAAACGGCATATCAAAGCAAACGATGCTAAGGGAATGTAGAATGATTAATTGTAGGATGGGGGGAAGCTGACAAGAAAGATCATACAATCAGAGAAATTAATCAGGACAGTGAAGCAAGTCGGAGAACAAGGATGGGGAGGCACAGAGTGAGAGGAAAAGCAAGGGTTACTTGAAGTTAGTGAAATCAATATTTACAACCGCCTGGTTGTCAGCTGCCCGAGCGAAATATGAGGTGCTGTTCCTCCAATGTTCGTTGGGCCTCACTCTGACAGTAGAGGGGCCCAGGACAGAGCTCTGTGTGGGAGTGGGGGGAAGTTAAAGTGTTTAACAACCTGGAGATCACGTCGGCCAAGGTGGATTGGTGTAGTTGTTGTGAAACACGTTGCTTCGCTGCTATCCACATTTGTCATGTTCACTTGTGGCAACGTCGAACAGTACAACATGGGAACAAGCGCGGGTACACAAAAAGCTGGAGAAACTCAGCGGGTGCAGCAGCATCTAAGGAGCGAAGGTGATAGGCGACGTTTCGGGCCGAAATCCCTCTTGGGAACAAGCGCGTCGGCCCTTAATATCCTTGCCGAACATGGAGCCACGTAAGCTCATCGTTTCTCAATTCCTCACATATCTAGATGCCACTGTCATATCTGCCTCCACTAACACACAAGACAACTACCAGTCTCAACTCTGTGCGCAAACCTTTGTCCCGCATGTCTACTTGAAACATTGGCCCACTAAACAGACAGCCATTTGCAGTCCCAGCTGTTGTTTATTCCACAATCATCATTGCTAAAATTGCGAAGATCTTATCGGAATCTGTTGTGTTTATATTGCCTGATATTTCGCTAGATTCTGACCAGGGAAGCATTTTTATAGTTCGGAGAGGCTGTGGGGATATTAGGACATTGAGGCTCTCGAAAGTACATATTGCGACCCAATCTCAAACGTTTCAATTTTCAATCTTGAGATGTATACGTTTTGCAGTTAAATCTTTGGACGTTAAATAATGCGGCATTTTTGGGTCAGTCCAAGTGTCATTTGGTCAAGATGAAAGGCGCTGAGTTCAAATGGTTTCAATCCTCTAGCAAATGGACATTGGAAGAGCAGCCTGCTCTCCACAAGTGGTGTTGCATACTTGCATTGCCCTCACACAAACGCCGCGTTATTCTCTGCCGTTTTATTGCAGGGAAGTCCCCTTTGCACAAAATAAAATCTGATAATCCTGTCCGGGAAATCTCAGGTCACTTTACTATTGCTGCCAGTAGCCAGAAAAGAATCCCTCTGGTCAGTTGCGAAAAACACATTGAGGAACATTGTTTTTTAGATGTGAGCGCAGCTGGACGCGACCGACGCATTGATGTAAATAATCTCAGAAATACAAGTCCCAGATTAGAACACTGACAGACAGAAATAGCATCTAATTGTCCCTACTAACACAGTACAGAATTAGTCCGTGCACCATGCAAATCTTCAACCGATTCAAAAGCATGGTGAATGTTTCAGATGTTTTTCTGCTCGTCATTTGATAATATAATGGAGATTATATCCACGTTCACTTGAGGTAAAGAAATCCAGAACTGGTAGTTTGTGCAAATATTCCGAAGGCTGGAATGGGGAGAGGGAAGTTCCTTGACCCAGTGCTCTCTCGACACCAACTCACACTTTTATTAAACTTCTCGCCACGTTATTAGGTTCACGAGGTTAATTCCCGGGATGGCGGGACTGTCATATGTTGAGAGAATGGAGCAGCTGGGCTTGTACACTCTGGAGTTTAGAAGAATGAGAGGGCATCTCATTGAAACATATAGGACTGTTAAGGGCTTGGACACACTAGAGGCAGGAAACATGTCCCCCATGTTAGGGGAGTCCAGAACCAAGGGCCACGTTTAAGAATAAGGAGAAAGCCATTTAGAACGGAGACTAGGAAACACTTTTTCTCACAGAAAGTGGTGAGTCTGGAATTCTCTGCCTCAGACGGCGGTGGAGGCAGGTTCTCTGGATGCTTTCAAGAGAGAGCTAGATAGGGCTCTTAAAAATAGCAGAGTCAGGGGATATGGGGAGAAGGCAGGAACGGGATAACATAGAAACATAGAAAATAGGTGCAGGTGCCATTTGGCCCTTCGAGCCTGCAATATGATCATGGCTGATCAACCATCTCAGTATCCTGTACCTGCCTTCTCTCCATACCCCCTGATCCACATAGCCACAAGGGCCACATCTAACTCCATCTTAAATATAGCCAATGAACAGGCCTCAACTACTTTCTGTGACAAGGAATTCCACAGAATCACCACTCTTTGTGTGAATTTTTTTTTTCTCATCTCGGTCATAAAAGACTTCCCCCTTATCCTTAAACTGTGTCCCCTTGTCCTGGACTTCCCCAACATCGGGAACAATCTTCCTGCATCTAGCCTGTCAAACCCCTTAAGAATTTTGTACGTTTCTATAAGATCCCCCCTCAATCTTCTAAATTCTAGCAATTACAAGCCGAGTCTATCCAGTCTTTCTTCATATGAAAGTCCTGCCATCCCAGGAATCAGTCTGGTGAACCTTCTCTGTACTCCCTCTATGGCAAGAATGTCTTTCCTCAGATTAGGAGACCAAAACTGTACGCAATACTCCAGGTGTGGTCTGACCAAGACCCTGTACAACTACAGTAGAATCTCGGGTTACACAAAAAGCTGGAGAAACTCAGCGGGTGCAGCAGCATCTAAGGAGCGAAGGAGATAGGCGACGTTTCGTGTCAAGACCCTTCTCCCTTCTTCTGAAGAAGGGTCTCGACCCGAAACGTCGCCTATCTCCTTCGCTCCTTAGATGCTGCTGCACCCGCTGAGTTTCTCCAGCTTTTTGTGTAACCCTCGATTCTCCAGCATCTGCAGTTCCTTCTTTAACAATACAGTAGAACCTCCCTGCTCTTGTACTCAAATCCTTTTGCTATGAATGCCAACATACCATTCGCTTTCTTCACTGCCTGCTGCACCTGCATGCCTACTTTCAATGACTGGTGTACCATGACACCCAGGTCTCGTTGCATCACCCCTTTTCCTAATCAGCCACCATTCAGATAATAGTCTACTTTCCTGTTCTTGCCACCAAAGTGGATAACCTCACATTTATCCACATTATACTGCATCTGCCGTGCATTTGCGCACTCACCCAACCCATCCAAGTCACCTTGCAGCATCCTAGCATCCTCCTCACAGCTAACACTGCCCCCCAGCTTCATGTCATCCGCAAACTTGGAGATGTTGCATTAAATCCGCTTGTCCAAATCATTAATATATATTGTAAATAGCTGTGGTCCCAGCACTGAACCTTGCGGTGCCCCACAAGTCACTACCTGCCATTCTGAAAAGGACCCGCTTACTCCTACTCTTTGCTTCCTGTCTGCCAGCCAGTTCTCTATCCACATCAATACTGAACCCCCAATACCGTGTGCTTTAAGTTTGTATGCTAATCTTTTTTGTGGGACCTTGTCGAAAGCCTTCTGAAAGTCCAGATATAACACATCCCCTGGTTCTCCCTTATCCACTCTACTAGTTACATCCTCGAAAAATTATATAAGATTCGTCAGACATGATTTACCTTTCGTAAATCCATGCTGACTTTGTCCAATGATTTCACCACTTTCCAAATGTGCTGCTATCCCATCTTTAATAAGCATTTTCCCCACTACCGATGTTAGACTAACTGGTCTGTAATTCCCCGATGTTAGACTAACTGGTCTGTAATTCCTCCAATCCTCAAGAACTACTCTAGAATCTAAAGAGTTTTGAAAAATGATCACTAATGCATCCACTATTTCTAGAGCTACTTCCTTATGCACTCTGGGATGCAGCCTATCTGGCCCAGGGGATTTATCGGCCTTTAATCCATTCAATTAGAAACATAGAAACATAGAAACATAGACATTATGCGCAGGAGTAGGCCATTCGGCCCTTCGATATGATCATGGCTGATCATCCAACTCAGTATCCCGTACCTGCCTTCTCTCTCTAACACCACCACAATTTACCTTACACCACTTCCCGACTAACCTGGATTTTACTCTGCTCCTCCATCTCATTTGACCCCCGGTCCCCTGCTATTTCCGGAAAATTATTTATGTCTTCCTTAGTGAAGACAGAACCAAAGAGTTATTCAATTGGTCTGCCATGTCCTTGTTCCCCATCAATTCACCTGTTTCTGACTGCAAGGGACCCACATTTGTTTTAACTAATGTTTTTCTCTCCACATATCTATAAAAGCTTTTGCAGTCAGTTTTTATGTTCCCTGCCAGTTTTCTTTCATAATCTATTTTCCCTTTCCTACTTAAGCCCTTTGTCCTCCTCTGCTGGACTCTCTCCCAGTGCTCTGGTATGCTGCTTTCTCTGGCCAATTTGTATGCTTCATCTTTTGTTTTGATACTATCCCTGATTTCCCTTGTTTTCCATGGATGCACTACCTTCCCTGATTTATTCTTTTGCCAAACTGGGATGAACAATTGTTGTAGTTCATCCATGCGGTCTTTAAATGTCTTCCATTGCATGTCCACCATCAGCCCTTTAAGAATCAATTGCCAATCTATCTTGGCCAATTCACATCTCATACCCTCAAAGTTACCTTTCTTTAAGTTCAGAACCCTTGTTTCTGAATTAACTATGTCACTCTCCATCCTAATGAAGAACTCAACCATATTATGGTCACTCTTGCACAAGGGGCCACGCACAACAAGACTGCTAACTAACCCTTCCTCATTACTCAATCCCCAGTCAACCATGTTGGTTTAGAAAACTATCCCGCATACATTCCAAGAAATCCTCTTCCTCAGCACCCCTGCCAATTTGATTCACCCAATCTATATGTAGATTGAAGTCACCCACAATAACAGTTTTACCTTTGTTGCACGCATTTTTAATTTCCTGTTTGATGCCATCCTTAACTCCACTACTACTGTTAGGTGGCCTGTACACAACTCCCACTAGCGTTTTCTGCCCCTTAGTGTTTCGCAGCTCTACCCATATCGATTCCACATCCTCCAAGCTAATGTCCTTCCTTTCTATTGCCTTAATCTAACCATATAACCATATAACAATTACAGCACGGAAACAGGCCTTCTCGGCCCTTCCAGTCCGTGCCGACCATTTATATTCCCCTAGTCCCATATACCTGGACTCAGACCATACCCCTCCATTCCCTTCCCATCCATATACCTATCCACTTTACTTTTAAATGTTAAAATCGATCCTGCCTCCACCACTTCTGCTGGAAGATCATTCCACACAGCCACCACTCTCTGAGTAAAGAAGTTCCCCCTCATGTTACCACTAAACTTCTGTCCCTTAATCTCCTCTAACCAACAATGCTACCCCACCTCCTTTTCCTTTCTGTCTATCCCTCCTGAATTTTGAATATCCCTGGATGTTAAGCTCCCAGCCTTAGTCACCCTGGAACCATGTCTCCATGATCCCAACTATATCATATTGATTAATAACTATCTGCATATTCAACTCATCCACCTTATTACGAATGCTCCTTGCATTGAGACACAAAGCCTTCAGGCTTGTTTTTGCAACACATCCTTATGCAAATTTTTACCCCTTACACAATTATGTTGAAAAGTGGCCCTTTTTGAATTCTGCGCTGGATTTTTCTGCCTGCCACTTTAACTTTTCACCTTGCTACCTATTGCTTCTACCGTCATTTTACACCCCTCTGTCTCTCTGCTCATGCTCCCATCCCCCTGCCACATTAGTTGAAATCCTCCCCGACAGCACTAGTAAACACTCCCCCAAGGACATTCGTTCCATTCCAGCCCAGGTGCCGACCGTCCTGTTTGTACTGGTCCCACCTCCCCAGGTTCTAATGCCCTAGAAATTTGAATCCCTCCCCCTTGCACCATTTTTCAAGCCACATATTAATCTGCAATATCCTCCTATTTCTACTCTGACTAGCACGTGGCACTGGTAGTAATCCAGAGATTACTACCAGTGCCACTTTTAAGTTTATCCCCAAACTCCCTAAATTCACCTTGTAGGACCTCATCCCGTTTTTTACCTATATCGTTGGTGCCAATGTGCACTACGAAAACTGGCTGTTCACCCTCCCCCTCTCGAATGTTCTGCAGCCGCTCAGAGACATCCCTGACCCTTGCACACGGGAGGCAACATACCATCCTGGAGTCTAATTTGCGACTGCAGAAATGCCTATCTATTCCCCTTACAATTCAATCCCCGATTACTATAGCCCTTCCACTCTTTTTCCTCCCCTCCTGTGCCGCAGAGCCACACACGGTGCCATGAACTTGGCTGCTGCTGCCTTCCCCTGATGAGCCATCCCCCCAACAGTATACAAAATGGTATATCTGTTTAAGAGGGAGATGAATGCAGGGGACTCCTGCACTACCTGCCTACTGCTACGCTGGCTAGTGGCCACCCGTTCCCTTTCTGTCCGCTTAACTTTTACTTGCGGTGTGACCAACTCACTGTACGTGCTATTCATGACTTTCTCAGCATTGTGGATGCTCCAGTATAAATCCAACTGCAGCTCCAACCATTCAATGTGGTCTGCCAGAAGCTGCAGCTGGACACACTTCCTGCACACGTAGTTCAAAAGTTCAATGGTTCAAAGGTTATTTTATTGGTCACATACACCAATTGGTGTAGTGAAATGCTTCTTGCCAATGCAGCACAGAAAAAAAAGAATACACACATAACAATGATAAAGAGATTTAAAAATAAAAAACATTCCCCCGACAAACGTTCCCATTATGAGGGAAGGCACAATGTCCAGTTCCCATCCCATAGTCACCAGGGACACCGACCATATCCCTGATCTCCCACACGCTGCAGGATGAGCAAATCATTGGGCCGATTTCAACTGACATGGCTTGCCCCCAAATTAAATCAACTCACCCCCACTATAAAACTCTTAATCCTTTAAACTGTACCTTTATTAAAAAGCACTGCACCCTTAACTCACTGAACCCTCAACTCACTGAACCCTTAACTCACTGAACCCTTAACTCACTGAACCCTTAACTCACTGAACCCTTATTCACTGAACCCTTAACTCACTGAACCCTTAACTCACTGAACCCTTAACTCACTGTACCCTTAACTCACTGAACCCTTAACTCACTGAACCCTTAATTCACTGAACCCTTAACTCACTGAACCCTTAACTCACTGAACCCTTAACTCACTGAACCCTTAACTCACTGAACCCTCAACTCGCTGAACCCTCAACTCACTGTACCCTTAACTCGCTGAACCCTTATTCACTGTACCCTTAACTCGCTGAACCCTTATTCACTGAACCCTTAACTCGCTGAACCCTTATTCACTGTACCCTCAACTCACTGAACCCTCAACTCACTGAACCCTTAACTCACTGAACCCTTAACTCACTGAACCCTCAACTCACTGAACCCTCAACTCACTGAACCCTCAACTCACTGAACCCTCAACTCACTGAACCCTCAACTCACTGAACCCTCAACTCACTGTACCCTTAACTCACTGAACCCTCAACTCACAACCCTTAACTCGCTGAACCCTCAACTCACTGTACCCTCAACTCACTGAACCCTTAACTCACTGAACCCTCAACTCACTGAACCCTCAACTCACTGTACCCTTAACTCACTGAACCCTTAACTCACTGTACCCTTAACTCACTGTACCCTTAACTCACTGAACCCTTAACTCACTGAACCCTTAACTCACTGTACCCTCAACTCACTGAACCCTTAACTCACTGAACCCTCAACTCACTGAACCCTCAACTCACTGTACCCTTAACTCACTGAACCCTTAACTCACTGTACCCTTAACTCACTGTACCCTTAACTCACTGAACCCTTAACTCACTGAACCCTTAACTCACTGTACCCTTAACTCACTGAACCCTTAACTCACTGAACCCTTATTCACTGAACCCTTAACTCACTGAACCCTTAACTCACTGTACCCTTAACTCACTGAACCCTTATTCACTGAACCCTTAACTCACTGAACCCTTAACTCACTGTACCCTTAACTCACTGAACCCTTAACTCACTGAACCCTTAACTCACTGAACCCTTAACTCACTGAACCCTTATTCACTGAACCCTTAACTCACTGAACCCTTAACTCACTGAACCCTTAACTCACTGAACCCTTAACTCACTGAACCCTTATTCACTGAACCCTTAACTCACTGAACCCTTATTCACTGAACCCTTAACTCACTGAACCCTTAACTCACTGAAGCCTTAACTCACTGAATCCTTAACTCACTGAACCCTTAACTCACTGAACCCTTAACTCACTGAACCCTTAACTAAAAAGTACGAACAGAAAGCAGAAATACAAACCTGGGGTTACTCCCAATCAGCGGCTTCCTCTAGTCTGCTTCGACCAATCAGCGGCTTCCTCCAGACCACTTCTTTTGAAGTGTGATGGAACGTTGCAGAGTGGGCGTTCCAACCGCTCCTGGGCCTCTGTGGAACAAAGCCCCGCACTCGGTTTTTAAACCTACCGCCCGAACGCTGCACCAGCCACTCCAGCCGCTCACTGATTGGGGAAGATCAGCCATGATCACATTGAATGGCGGTGCTGGCTCGAAAGGCCGAATGGCCTCCTCCTATTGTCTATTGTCTATTGTCTCCCAGAACTGTCAATACCCAAATGTCAATGTGAAGGAAACCATGTTCTGCCTGAAAGTCTGAGGATGGTGTGAGGCGGGAGACTTGTATCAACATGTAATATGTCTATTCAGTTATCGAATGGAAGTAAAGTAGCCTGAAGCTGACCCATGATGATCCTGGCCTGGTTGTGCGTGATGAGGCAGAGAAACATTGAAACATAGAAAATAGTTGCAGGACTAGGACATTTGGCCTTTCGAGTCAGCACCACCATGCAACATGATTGTGGCTGATCATCCACAATCAGTGCCCCGTCCCTGCTTCTTCCCCATATGCCTTGATTCCCTTAGCCTTAGGGGCTAAATCTAACTCTCTCTTGAAAACATCCAATGAATTGGCCTCCACTACCTTCTGTGGCAGAGAAGTCCACAGATTCACAATTCTCTGGGTGAAAAAGGTTTTCCTCATCTCAGTAATAAATAGCCTACACCCTATTCATAAATTGTGACCCCTGGTTCTGGACTTCCCAAACAAAGTGAACATTTTTTCTGCATCTAGCCTATATCCCTTAAGAATTGTATATATTTCTACAAGATCCCCTCTCACCCTTCTAAATTCCAGTGAATACAAGCCCAGTTGACCCATTCTTTCATCATACGTCAGTCCCGCCGTTCTGGGAATTAGCCTGGGGAACCTACGCTGCACCCCCTCAATAACCTCCTCAAAAATGTTCTTCCTCAAATTAGGTGACCAAAACTGCACACATTACCCCAGGTGAGGTCTCACTAGGGATCTGTACAACTGCAGTAGGACCTCTTTGCTCCTAATCTCAAATTATCTTGCAATGAAGGCCAACATGCCATTCGCTTTCTTCACTGCCTGCTGTACCTGCATGCTTACTTTAAGTGATTGATGTGCTAGCACACCGAGGTATCGTTGCACCTCCCCTTTTCCTAATCTGACATCATTCAGATAACAATCTGCCTTTGTGATCTTGACACCAAAGTGGATAACCTCACATTTATTCACATTATACTGCATCTGCCATGCATCTATCTGCCCACTCACCCAACCCATCCAAGTCACCCTGCAGGCTCATAGCATCTTCCTCTCAGTTCACTCTGGCACCTATCTTTGTCATAACCATATAACAATTACAGCACGGAAACAGGCCCTCTCGGCCCTTCCAGTCCGTGGAGATCATTTATTTTCCCCTAGTCCCATCTACCTGCACTCAGACCATACCCCTCCATTCCCTTCCCGTCCATATACCTATCCACTTTACTTTAAAATGTTCAAATCGATCCAGCCTCCACCACTTCTGCTGGAAGATCATTCCACACAACCACCACTCTCTGAGTAAAGAAGTTCCCCCTCATGTTACCCCTAAACTTCTGTCCCTTAATTCTCATGTCATGCCCTCTTGTTTGAATCTTCCCTACCCTCAATTGGAAAAGCTTATCCACGTCAACTCTGTCTATCCCTTTCATCATTTTAAAGACCTCAATCAAGTCCCCCCTTAACCTTCTGCGCTCCAAAGAATAAAGACCTAACTTGTTCAACATTTCTCTGTAACTTAGTTGCTGGAACCCAGGCAACATTCTAGTAAATCTTCTCTGTACTCTCTCTATTTTGTTGACATCCTTCCTATAATTAGGCAACCAAAATTGTACACCATACTCCAGAATTGGTCTTACCAATGCCTTGTACAATTTTAACATTACTCCCCTACTCCTATATTCAATGCTCTGATTTATAAAGGCCAGCACACCAAAAGCTTTCTTTACCACCCTATCTACATGTGATTCCACCTTCAGGGAACTATGCACAGTTATCCTAGATCCCTCTGTTCCACAGCATTCCTCAATTCCCTACCATTTACATTGTACATCCTATTTTGATTTGTCCTGCCAAGATGTAGCACCTCACACTTATCAGCATTAAACTCCATCTGGCATCTTTCAGCCCACTCTTCCAAATGGCCCAAATCTCTCTGTAGACTTTGAAAATCTACTTCATTATCCACAGCACCACCTATCTTAGTATCATCTGCATACTTACTTATCCAATTTTCCACCCCATCATCTGGGTCATTGATGTACATGACAAACAACATTGGACCCAATACAGATCCCTGAGGCACCCCACTGGTCACCGGCTTCCAACCTGACAAACAACCATCCACCATTACTCTCTGGCATCTCCCATTCAGCCACTGTTGAATCCATCTTGCTACTCCGCCATTAACACCCAAAGATTGAACCTTCTTAACCAATCTTCCATGGGGAACCTTGTCAAAGGCCTTACTGAAATCCATATAGACAACATCCACTGCTTTACCCTCATCAATTTCCCTAGTAACCTCGTCAAAAAATTCAAGAAGGTTTGTCAAACATGACCCGCCAGGCACAAATCCATGTTGACTGTTCTTGATCAGACCCTGCTTATCCAGATGCTTATATATATTATCTCTAAGTATCCTTTCCATTAATTTGCCCACCACTGATGTCAAACTAACAGGTCTGTAATTGCTAGGTTTATTCTTTGAACCCTTTTTAAACAATGGAACAACATGCGCAGTACGCCAATCCTCCGACACTATTCCCGTTTCTAATGACATTTGAAATATTTCTGTCATAGCCCCTGTCTATTTTACACTAACTTCCCTCAATGTCCTAGGGAATATCCTGTCAGGACCTGGAGACTTATCCACTTTTATATTTTTCAAAAGTGTCAGTACTTCCTCCTCTTTGATGTAACTTGGAGATGTTACATTTAATTCCCATTCTCTAATTTGTTAATATATATTTTAATTAACTGGGGTCCCAGCACTGCCTTGCGGCAACCCTGCCATTCTGCAAAGGACCCGTGAATTCCTACTCTTTGCTTTCTGTCTGCCAACCGCCAATACCATGTGCTGTAATTCTACACACTAAACTCTTGCGTGGGGCCTTTTTGAAAGTCCAGATACATTACATCCACTGGTTCTCCCTTATCCATTCTACTTGTTACATCCTCAAAAGATTCCAGACGATTAGTCTGTCCCTATGTATTTCATGCGAAAGAGCCAAGTGAACTTTGTCATTGGGTCTGGTCAAGGATTATTCTCCCCTATAGTATTTGTTTAAAAAACAGTTGCGAGGGCTTTACTCAGTATATTAGCAGTACATTCCTCTTCTCTTGTATAATTTGGAACAAACAATGTTCATGAAGATAACCAAGTATTTACCAGTGGTGTCATTGCCCGCGGAGTGACTCCAGTGGATATACCGATAATGCTTAATCACAGCATTCACAGAATTCACGGACGGATTCTATAGGTGTAAATAAATTGACTTTTGACTGAACTGTCATCGGTGTTTGTTAGATAGACATTTAGTAACTTTAACGGCGGCAGAAACATGACGACTCTTTGTGCAATGAGGTCTGCTGTGCGATTTTACTAGATTGTATGCAAACATAAAGAATGTCACTGTACCTAGGTGCATGCGGCAATAAAGTATAATTGAATCATTGAATCATTAATTTTGTTGCATTGTGGTGCATTCATTTGCTAAAACAGTGAAATATACAATAGGCGGGGGAACACATGGATCGCAGCATTGGGCGATTTGTAAAACGTCTGTGTGCTCTTGCTAAAGAACATGGAATCCAGACCCCACTGATCATCCCAGATATGTTTTACATTTTCACACACGCCTACATTATATCACCCAGTGACCTTCACGCAGAAGCGTTCACTTCAATGATCCTATAGGATGCCCCGCTATAGGATCTTTGGTTCACTTCATGTACTCAGCTTCAGTGTGCAAAGCGAAACAATGTGGACACCTCTGGCCTTCGCTAAACTGGAAGGTAATGAACATCAATTCGGTATTTTACTCTGTTTTACTCAGGTCACTATCTATGTGGTGTTTGATTCGCAATTACCTTATATCTCTGTGTCAGATAATCTTTAAACAGATTCCATACAGAATCTAAGAGACATTGATGCCCACTGTAAACATGAAAGGCAATGCCAATCAAACACAGTACCCGGGATATAGATGATCAGAATTGATACACCTGACAATTTAACCAAAATGATGCAGTATGTAACCAATAAGATTGGTAGCTGGAAGTTTGCAAGATCTGTTGCTCGGCAGTTTTTTTATTTTGTTTGTTGTTATTCAATATCATAGTTTTCAGTGTTTGAGCAGCAGAATGAAAGTGCCTCATTAATTTAGCAGCATGGTCGACACAGGTGTTTCCTTTCAGATACATGGTGAGCTCTTGCCCATCATTCATAATGAAATGTTTTGTCTTCGGCCGCAGAAAATGTTCGGCAGAATCTCAAATGCATTAATTCCTTACACTATTAATCATTTTATCATTTATTCAATGCACATTCTTATGATAATAAGGACCATCTTTGCAGAGCCACACAAACACAAACACAAACAATTAGAGGGAAGTGTGAGGCGTTAATAAAGTGAATTTAGTTTTCCCCACTTTTTTTTTTAATTTTAAAGTATTTTAAAGTATTTTTTTATTAGAAGCAAGTACATAATAAGAACATTTCATGTATATCAGTCATACATTGCTAACATTATCAATTATTTAATGACTCCACTTCTATATATATTTTCTTATAATAAAGAAAATAATAAAGAAAGAAAAATAAAGAAGCATGATAAAGAAAAAGGGAATAATTTACTAATAATACAACATTGGAGATTTGTTAGAAAATTATTTAGTATAACTTTTCAGCTAATCCTCAGTTCGAGCTTCAGTCAATTTTCCATGCAGAACCATCCTACCCCTTCAAATAGTCAATGCATGGAGACCATATTCCGACAAAGAGTTCTTGTTTGTCCATTAAGACAAGTCTAGTTCTTTCTAAATGTAAGGTCTCCGACATTTCCATAATCCACATTTTAATTGTGGGGGTTATAGGGCCTTTCCAAAATTTTAATATGAATTTTTTCAAGAGTGGTGAATCTCTGGAATTTTCTGCCACAGAAAAGTAGTTGAGGCCAGTTTGTTGGCTATATGTAAGCGAGAGTTAGATGTGGCCCTTGTGGCTAAAGGGATCAGGGGGTATGGAGAGAAGGCAGGTACGGGATACTGAGTTGGATGATCAGCCATGATCATATTGAATGGCGGTGCAGGCTCGAAGGGCCGAATGGCCTACTCCTGCACATATTTTCTATGTTTCTATAGCCGAGAAAGCTTCTTTGGCTTGCAGTAAGTGTTAGACTTTGATCTGATATTCCTAATATTATTATTGTTGAGTCGGGATCTAATTGGGTGTTGACAACTTCTGAAATTATCTTAAAAATTTCCATCCAAAAGTTTTTAATTTTTATACAATTTACAAATGTGTGAGTTAAGTTAGCCTCTAAATGCCGACATTTTTCGCAAATATATGTGGAAAGATTCTATTTAATTTCGTTTTTGAGTAATGTAACCTACATAATACTTTAAATTGTATTGAAGAATGTCTGGCATTTAACGAGCATTCGTCCCAAATATCTTTCATTATTGGTTGGCCTAGTTCATTTTCCCATGTTTGCCTGTATAATTCTGTCAGCGGTGCCTCACTATCTAATAGGATATTATAGATATGATATATTAATTTTTCTGTATTAGGATGTTTATTCAAACATTCATCAAGCGTTTCTGGATCTAATTCTGTAGTCCTGTATATTTGATTTAACATAATCTCCAAGTTGTAAATATCTGAAATAGTAATTTGAGTGGAATCCGTAAGTTTGTTGTAACTCCTGAAATGAAAGAAATGTACCTTTCCTATAGAGATGACCAACCTTCTTAATTCCGTGATTTTTCCATTGTAAAAAGCCTTTATCCAACATTGAAGGTTTAAATGCAGGGTTGTTTACAATGGGAAGAAAGAGTGATAGATTATCCAATTTTAAAGTATTTCTTAATTGATTCCAAATTCGTATACCACTGTATATTATAGGGTTTTCACTATAGGTATTTTTGTTCAATTTAGTGGTTGCAAACAGAATCGAGCCAATTTCAAAGGGTAAGCAGTCTTCCTTTTCCATCTTTAACCAGTCTGGTTGCTGGTCCATTTCTTCCAAGCAAAAGTTCATATTTTTAATGTTCACTGCCCAGAAATAAAACATGAAGTTCGGTAAAGCTAAACCTCCATTTGTCTTTGATTTACATAAATGTTTTTTATTTATTCTCTGATTCTTATAATCCCAGATAAAATTAGTGGCAAAAAAAATCTTTGGAAGATATGTATGAAAGAGGTACAATAATTGCAGAAGAAAAATCATTTTTATGGCATTAATTCTACCAAACTTTGAGATAGGAAGTGTTTTCCAATATTGAGTATTCTTATGCAATTTATTCAGTAAAGGAGGAAAGTTTAATTTAAATAAAGATGTATATGTCTTAGTTACATAAATTCCTAGATATTTAGATTTTTCATTAACTAAGGGGATTGTTGTAATATATGTAGATTGATTTCCATTATTGGCATGATTTCACTTTATTCCAATTAATTCTGTATCCCGAGAACAAACCAAATTGAGTTAATAAATTTAATAGGTTTGGAATACTAATTTCAGGTTTTGTAATGTAGATTAATACATCGTCTGCATATAAAGAGATTTTATTCTCAGTGTCTTCAGTATTATACCCGTGTATTTCTGGATGGGCCCTAACACTTTCTGCTAGTGGCTCAATTGCGAGTGCGAATAATAATGGGGATAATGGGCATCATTGTCTACAACCTCTAGATAAGTTAAATTTAGTTGATAACATTTGGTTTGTTAATATTCTAGCTGTTGGGTTAGTATATAAAGGTTTTACCCATGCGCTAAACTTCTCGCCCAATTGAAATTTTTCCATCACCGAAAATAAATTTTCCCCACTTTGATTTAATGGACTACTGTAGTCTTGTAGATGAAATGGGGAAGATGATTGATATGTAACCGAATTTAAATTAATTTGATATTACATGGACAGACAAAAGGTTACAGATAAATTGCATGAGTGGGCCGTTCGATCTCAGATTACAGGTTAGAAACATAGAAACATAGAAATTAGGTGCAGGAGCAGGCACTTCGGCCCTTCGAACCAGCACCACCATTCAATATGATCATTGCAGATCATCCAAAATCAGTACCAGCATTTTCCCCATGTCCCTAGAATTCGTTAGCGCTAAGAGCTAAATCTAACTTTCTCTTGAAAACATCCTTTGACTTGGCCTCCACTGCCTCCTCTGCAGAGAATCCCACAGATTCACACGTCTCTAGATGACAAAGTTTTTCCTCATCTCAGTCCTAAATGGTCTATCCCTTAATATTAAACTGTGACCCTGGTTTTGGACTCCCCCAACATCGGAACCATCATGCTTGCATCTAGCTTGTCCAATGCTCTAATAATTGTACATGTTTCTATAAGATCCCCTCTCATCCTACTAAATTCCAGCGAATACGTCCAGTCGATGCATTCTTTCATCATACGTCCGTCCCGTCATCCCGGGAATTAATATGCTGAACCTATGCTGCACTCATTCAATAGCAATAAGGTCCTTCCTCAAATTAGGGGATCAAAATAGCACACAATACTCCAGGTGCGGTCTCACCAGGGCTCTGTACAACTGCAGTAGAACCTCCTAAACTCGAATCCTCTCGCTATGAAGGCCAACATGCCATTTGCTTTCTTCACTGCCTACTGTATCTGCATGCTCACTTTCAGTGACTGATGTACAAGCACAGCCAGGATCATCTTCGTTTCCTGTAATCTGATGCCATTCGGGTAATAATCTGCCTTCTTGTTTTTACCACCAAAGTGGATAGCCTCACATTAATGCACATTTTACTTCGGAGTCACGTGAGTGACTTATCGTCGCTCGCATTTGCAGTCGACAGCTGGAGGGGGAGTGCGCTCATCCACTGGCACTTCAAAAAGGCCCTTAGGTAAGTTACACTAACCTTGAGCTGGTTAGTTCCTGTAGGATTTTTGTGCTTACAGGAACGATGGAGAAAACTAAAGTAAAGGCATCGAAGCAGCCTCCAAGGACCGCGGGACTTCGGACAGGAGTCAGTGGCTGCAATCCCCGGAGCTGCTCGCTACACCAGCAGCACCCGCACCTCGGGCCTGGAAAAGAACGCGGAAGTCAGGGAGCCCAGTTCAGTCAGCACGACATGACTCTCCACCACAGCAGGCCAGTGAGCTGCATGTTGGTAGGAGGTCCGCGCGGGAGCAGGGTAGGCAAGACCTGACTCCCTACCGGAGTCTATTGTCAATCGAGAAACATTGCAGAAAGATGCTGACCCATCATTCGAGGTCGCTTCGCTCTTCCATAAGACGATGGCGGACGCCGTCTAAGAATCCTCATCACCTTTCCTCTCATTTCACATACTCCTTGCCTTATTTGATTTTTTTAAACTCCACCAGCATCCAATTGAAATATTGTCATTAGATTCATATCCATTGTTTTCGGGAATAGAGAATTCCAAAGTGCCGCAACTCCCTGTCACAAATTACTCTTAATCACTGATTGCATTGGCTGGCCCTTATTCTCAATCCACGCTCCTTAGTCCTGAACACCACTGTAGAAAAAATAATCTCACCAGCTAGCCCATCAACCCAGCTCAGAATAGTAACAATAGTAAGGTCATCTCAAACTCTTCGAATTTTTTATGCAGTGGCCTCTTTCTGTTTATCTGTCTTTCTACATCATCTTGTCATGCAAGAATTAGCTTAGTGAACCTTGCGCTACCCCCTTACAAAAGTCCCAAGCATTGTATTTTGGCAATAGAGATAGTCTCCAGACATGGTAAATGGTAGGGAATTGAGGAATGCTGTGGGACAGAGGGATCTAGGAATAACTGTGCATAGTTCCCAGAAGGTGGAATCGCATGTGGATAGGGTGGTAAAGAAAGCTTTTGGTGTGCTGGCCTTTATAAGTCAGAGCATTGAATATAGGAGTAGGGAAGTAATGTTAAAATTGTACAAGGCATTGGTGAGACCATTTCTGGAGTATGGTGTACAATTTTGGTCGCCTAATTATAGGAAGGATGTCAACAAAATAGAGAGGGTACAGAGGAGATTTACTAGAATGTTGCCTGGGTTCCAGCAACTAAGTTACAGAGAAATGTTGAACAAGTTAGGTCTTTATTCTTTGGAGCGGAGAAGGTTAAGGGGGGATTTGATTGAGGTCTTTAAAATGATGAAAGGGATAGACAGAGTTGACGTGGATAAGCTTTTCCAATTGAGGGTAGGGAAGATTCAAACAAGAGTGCATGACATGAGAATTAAGGGACATAAGTTTAGGGGTAACATGAGGGGGAACTTCTTTACTCAGAGAGTGGTGGCTGTGTGGAATGAGCTTCCGGCAGAAGTGGTGGAGGCAGGATCGATTTTAACATTTAAAAGTAAAGTGGATAGGTATATGGATGGGAAGGGAATGGAGGGGTATGGTCTGAGTGCAGGTAGATGGGACTAGGGGAAAATAAATGGTCGGCACGGACTGGAAGGGCCGAGAGGGCCTGTTTCCGTGCTGTAATTTTAATATGGTTATATGGTTATATGGTTATATGATCTAATAAGAAATCTATAAAATGTCCCATCATCCGTATCTTTCCTCCATCCATCTGCCAATCGATATCCTCAAATGCACTCTCCCTAACTCTAACCCTAACCCTAATCCCGAACCCCAGCAGTAGGAATATTGATCTTCCTTATTTCCTCTAATCTTTGCAATCCATCACTCCCCTTCCTCACCCACCCAAGTCGTCCTACTAGTTTCACTGTCGTCCTGCTTAGTTTTATGGCTTGTATACACTCGTTATCACCTTTTCCACAACAAACAAGAGGCCATTGTGGGCTCCACCATTCCTTGATCGTTCTGGCTGGCTTTTATTATTTTATTTTTGTAACTTTCATTAATTTGTTATTTGTACCCTTACATGCCTCTAGTTTCCCCCCTTCCTTGATGTTTAAGCCAAAATAGTAAGAATATTATCCAATATTAGTATGTCTACTATTGCCCCTCTCCTCTGACTCTCAGTCTGAAGAAGAAGGGTCTGGAGCTGATAGTCACCGATTCCTTTTCGCCGGAGATGCTACCTGAGCCTCCGAGTTACTCCGCCATTTTGTCTATCTTCTTTGTAAACCATCAATTACAGATCCTCCCTATACATTTCCTCCACTCATCACATCGCAGGCTTTATCCGGTCTCCACCTCTATTCACCAGTTAATGGAGGAGATAATCTCAGCAGGTACCACAAACTACTTATTTATCCCACTTCAATACACGCTTCATTCCATTAGCCTCCCAAGACGGCTGCTGCACCTCCGGTTAATATTTTGTGTGTCATAATCTGGTTGCTCAGAAATGTATGCGCCACAAACGTTTGAAGGTCCACCCCACTTAAATAATATTGTCAGTACTTGCTTTCCTTCTTCATTTCAAATATGATGTCCGCAATGTTTCATAAAGTATCTGCCAATTTGGTACACTTTGTACACATCACACTGCAGGTTTGTGTGTTAGCCTGACACTTCTCACTGGAACACTATTTGTGCCGTCCAAAGGCCTAAACACGGTAAACGGTGCATTTATTGAAGTTACTAATATGCATTGTAAACAATTGACATACCATCACTGATCTATGCAAGAACCTCATCCAAAAACAAACCAGGACATAGACTCCATCTTCAAAGACTTACAACAACTTTGTCAAATAACGTTGCTTTTTCTAAAAATGATGAACAATCTGTTCGAAGCGCTTATGAACTCTAAGCACCCGGATATTATCTTCTTAATTCAATATCTCCCCTCTGATAGATGTTCGACTATTTGATGTTTTTCGTGCTCATTTCTGGCTCTCTTCCTTCTTAATCGCGGTCACTTTTGCAGTTAACTCAGTTAGAGTTTTCCCACATTGTTACGTCATTTTCTAATATATTATAATCCATACTCTCTCTTTGTCTACATCTACTTATTTCTAACACTCACATTCAAGTCATTGGGTCCAGGTGAAAACTGCATTTTCTCTGTTGTTTCAGCGTACTTTCATAAGTTCAGATATTCATGAATCATAGCAGCATAATTATATCATTCAGCCCGTCGAGTCTACTCTGCCATTCAATCGCCGCTGATCTAGCGTTCTCTCTCATACCCATTCTGCTGCCTTTCTGCCAAAGCCCTTGACTCCCTAACTAAACAGAAATCTGCCAATCTCCGCTTTAAAACATAGCCATATAACTTGGCCTCCACGGCTGCCCGTGGCAATGAATTCCACAGATTCACCCCTGACTAAAGACATTCCTCCTTTCCTTTCTAAGTCTATGTACTTTTACACTGAGGCTGTGCTCTCTTGTCCTAGACTTTCCAACAAGTGGAAACATCGTCTCCACATCAACCCTCCTCGGGCCTTTCAATCTTCAATCAGTCGCAATAAGGTCTCACCATATCCTTTTAAAGTCCAGTGTGCATAGGCCTAGCGCTGTCAAACGGTCATCATAGGTTACCCCAATCACCCCGGATCATTATTCTAAGCCTTATCGGATCCCTCTCCAAGGCTAGCTTATCCCTCCACAGATATGGGCCCAAACACGGCTCAACATTTTCCATATCCTGTGGCCCATTCTGCCAACCTGTCCAGTTCATCTGCAGGCTCCTGCTTCCTCTACACTACCTGTCCCTCTACCTATGTTCATATCATTTACAAACTTGACCACAAAGTCAAGTGCTTTGAGATTTCCTGGGGAAGTCTGAAATAAGTATAGACGCTTTGGAGCCGGTGGCATTTTGGGGTGTGATTATTATAGACGTCGTGCAGCATATGGAGTGGAAAGGTGCTTTAAACACATTGTGTATTGCAGCAGAAGGATTTAGACAGGCATATGGATATGCAGAGAGTGGCGGGATGTGAATCGTTTGCACGTAGGTGAGATTTGTTTATCTTAGCATTATATTTAGTAGAGAGTCAAGTCAAGTCACTTTTATTTCTATAGCACATTTAAAAAACAACTCTCGTTGGCCAAAGTGCTTTACATTGGTGGAGGTACTAACGTTATACAACAGTGGTTCATAGATTAAGTACATACATAAATACATACATATAGCCCTCCCTCAGAGGATGTCAAGAAAGGCTTGAGAGTAAAGATAAGTTTTAAGTCTTGATTTAAAGGAGTCGATGGAGGGGGCAGTTGTGAACCACAAAGGCGCGGTCTGAGCTTATGCCTAGACCGCGGGATGTTCAGCAACCCCAAGTCGGCCGATCTGAGGGACCTGGAGGTGGTGTGGTGGGTGAGCAGACTTTTGATGTAGGTGGGTGCAAGCCCACTAAGGGCTTTGTAAGCATAAAGGAGGATCTTGACATTTATTCCAAACCGCACAGGGAGCCAGTGGAGAGAGGCCAGGATCGGGGTGATGTGGTCCCTTTTTCTGGTGCTCGTCATGAGTCTCGCTGCAGTGTTTCGGACCAGTTGCATGCGGGACCGGGAAGATTGGCTGATGCCAGTGTAAAGGGAGTTGCAGTAATCTAGGCGGGAGGAGATGAATGTGTGCATGATCTTTTCGAGGTCGTCAAACTGGAGGAATTGTTTTATTTTAGCTATCGTCCGAAGCTGGAAGAAGCTAGCTTTTACCATGGCATTGACTTGTTTGTCAAATTTCAATGCTGAGTCAAATATCACGCCAAGGTTTTTGAGGTGAGGTTTGCGTAATGGGGTAAGGCTTCCAAGGCTGCCTGCTATGGTTTTGATTGAGTCCGAGAAGGATGACCTCAGACTTACTCTCGTTTAGTTGGAGGAAGTTCCGGGCACTTCCAACACTTTATATCCTCGAGGCAGTGGAAAAGGTTAAGTAGATTTGATCGATTGTTGGGCTTCAGGGGGAGATAGAGTTGTGTATCGACTGCAAGCAATGGAAGGAACTGCCGTGCCTTTCAATGACTTGGCCTAAGGGGAGCATATACAGGGAGAAGAGAATGAGGCCCAGGATGGAACCTTGTGGAACCCCACAGCAGAGGCTAGCTGGGGAGGAGAAAGAGTTGCCTATGTTAGTAGAGAAACTCCTACCTTTGAGGTCGGAGATGAACCAGCTAAGGGCAGTGCCATCAATACCAACCCCGTACCGGAGACAGTAATTTAGGATGGTGTGGTCGACTGTATCAAATGCTGCGCTGAGGCCGAGAAGGAGCAGGAATGCACAGTCGCCGGAGTCAACGGTGAGAAGTAGATCGTTATGTACCTGCAGCAAGGCAGACTCTATGGCAGTTTCCAAGACAGTATTTTGGTGAAGGGAAGGCAAAAATTACCTTTTCAAGGACTTTTGAAAGGAAAGGCAGTTTTGAAATAGGTCTGTAGTTGCTTGGCAAGGTGGGGTCGAGTTTAGTTTTTTTCAGGAGGGGCTGTACCACTGCATGCTTGAAGCAGGTAGGAACAGTGCCAGTGGCCAGAGAACTGTTGAAGATGGCGAGGATGCTGGGACCGGCTATAGTAATTACATCCTTCAGAAGGGCAGAGGGGACAATGTCGAGGGGGTGTTGAACACAGTTTTCGCTTACATCGGTTGTTTCGACAATAATCGACCGGACACATGGGTTGCTTTAAACGTACGTTTATTCGGCAGGTCTTTACACAGATCAGCAACTTAGCAAAGAGTCAAGCTCAATGGCTTTATTCGTAATGTCTTATATACTTTGAATGCTACCGTTTATGTCTCACACATTATCCAATTAAGCAACTGACACATACGCAATGGTCAAGATAACAGGGGAGATGTTATTTATTGGAACAATACTAGGGCTAAGACAGGTACATTCCTCAGACTTTCTGGCGCGGTGCTTTGTATATTCCTCAGCCTTCTGGTCGCCAGCCATCTCAGTCAGACGGGTGTGGGGAATACCAAAGTCACGAATATGCAGCAACAGCAGGACAATGTGTATTCCTCATGACCACAACTTCCTGAAACCTGCAGCCACATAGTCAGCAACTTTGGCCAGCAGACATTTTATGTTTTAATCCAGTTCACTTAGCCAAACCATTTTACCTTTACAGAACGATCTTACTGCGCTTATTCAAGTTTTACATTCACAATCCCCCCTTTTGCCATTCTTATGGCAACACTCATAGTTCATTAAAAAAGTCCCATTCGCCGAATCTCGTAACCTTCTAGTTCCCTGGCCACGGCCTCTTGGCTCTTTTCCTTCAATTCTCCTTCCTTACTCACTTCATCGTCTGCTGTCGTTGGGGAATGGTATCAGTCTCTCCTGCCCACGCTGTTGTCATTATTGGTGGTGAAGTTACATGCCCTAGCCGGTGCTCTTGACGCTGTCCTAGATCCATTATAGCAATTGTCATTGAGGTGGTTATTGTTCTTAGGGAGTGGTAAGCAGTGGCCGGTGGAGCGAGAAGCCCATCATAGCTGATGATAACGGGATTGACAGGGACCAGTTTTTCATCCTGGCACTTCACCAGTCGTTCAGTGCTGCCCCCTGCAGGGGGTGGGGTAAACAGGGTGGTAACCAATATCATTTGTGGATAACAAACCACCTGTCCCTTCCCGAATAGCTCATTGTGTGCCCGAATAAATAGATTGGACTTTTCCCGTTCCCCTTTCCTTTCTTGTTTGTTCCATCTGTATTCAGGCTTTGTCCATTTCCAACTGAAACCGATTAACCCTACTGTGGTCGTCACACATATTAATGCCACGATGACCCTAATCTTAGCGGTTTATTTTGTATCTGCGAACACAAGGGAGGGGAAAAGAGAAAAGAACGTGCACCTTCTTGGCAAAATTAATTTGTACCATACTTTTTGTGGACCGGATCCTTCTCCCTTACCTCTCCCCTTTGCTTGGTGTCACCAAGCTCTTTACAATGGTGCAAATGCACCCATGCCGATCGTCCTTCCACCTTTACCGCAGTGGGGGTGGTAAGGGGAACCTGGAAGGGGCCCAACCATCGAGGAGAAAGCGTGTCCTTACGAACCCAATTCTTAATCAACACATAAGAGCCCGGGGTGATCCGTCCATCAACAGGAAAGTCTATGTCGCCCACATAAGCGGCCTTGACCTCCCCGTGAATCTCAGGCAGGGCCCTTGTAAGGGCAAGGACGTAAGAGACCATCTCCTCCGTCATATGATGCAATGTCATTGTGGCCAGGATAATGTCTGTCCAGGAGGTGCGCAGGGGTCGGCCATAGATGATCTCTGCAGGAGACAACCTTATCTTCCCTGCGGGAAGGACTCTAATCTGAAACAAGGCAACAGGCAGCATTTTAACCCAGGTGGAGTCCGATTGGTCCACCAGCTTGGCAAGCTTGGTCTTCAGGGTCTGGTTCAAGCGTTCCACCGTTCCTGCAGCCTGTGGGCGATAAGCAGAATGCAGCCGCTGGGTTACGCCCAGCTGTCGGCACAATTCTTTATTGATAGCGGCAATAAAGTGAGGGCCGTTACCCGAACTGATGGTGTTTGGAACCCCAAAGCGAGGAACAAACTGCCGTAATAAAATAGACACCACTGCAGAAGCAGTGCAATCAGTGGTGGGAAAGGCTTAAATCCATCTAGAAAACACATCAACAATGACAAGTACATGTTTATAACACTGACACTTAGGCAAATCAATAAAATCCATCTGTAAGGTTTCAAACAGAGCAGTAGGTAATGGAGTACGACCCGTCTGGCAGACAACTCTTTTACCAGGGTTGTGTGTAACACAGGTGAGGCACCGTGCGCTAGTTTGGGCCGCCAAAACCTTAAGTCAAGGATGCCACCATGCCTGTAAGAGAGCGTCTACTAGCAAGGTGGCCCCACAGTGAGTGGCTAGATGTAGGCAATCAACGACCCAGGTCGCTAACTGGTCTGTCATACAGGTCTGTCCGGCCGGCGTGAGCCACAATCCGGAATCAGCCTTCTGACAGCCCAGCTGCTCCCATTCCATTATAACATCAACAGAGGCGCCCCCCTGTAAGAGTAGTACATCATTCATGGTTGGCATAGGTTCCCCAGATTCAGACGAGCCCATATGAAGGCTTTTCACCCGCCTCATCATACTGCCCCCCACTTTAGATATACCACGTGAAGCACACTTAGCCGCTTCGTCAGCCAACCTGTTACCGATTTGGACCGGGGAATCTCTCGTCGTGTGGGCCGCACATTTAATTACGGTACCGCAGAGGGCAGGAGGATAGCATTCAACAGGTCAGAGACCACACGGGACTGGCAACGGGGGCAGGCTGGTTCAGCGGGGGTGCTCCACGGACTCCCCAATGGCAATCCTCTACCTCCTCCTCCTCGTCACCTCCCAAATCTATGCCAGCCACCGACTTACATAAGTCTTCATCTACCTCGGCCTTATTTTGTCTCTCTCGCTCCTGACGATCCTTATTCCCCTTAGCATGCCTACATTCCTGTTTTAATATTGTCACCGACTTCTCCAGACCCCCCTCGGTAAGGGGTATTCCTAGTTTCAAGGCATTACTCTGCCAACTGGCTGTTAAAGACCATGCCTTTTCCATGTTACAATGATCGATCCACAACTGAATGGCCTTCTTGTAATTAAAAAAAAGATCCTTTTTCCATATTACACTCTGGGCCCTTGACACCACACTCATATCCTTGGAACCCCCTTCAGGCCATTCATCCTTCCCCAGTTTATGGATGAGTCCTCCCGACACATGCCTGAAGGTCTCCTCCATTTCCAGATGCAAGAAAGATAGCTGATGTAATGGCTGGTCTAGGTGACCACTGGTGTCCGTGCCGTTACCCATTTTTATATTTATACTATTACACACCAATATTTCAGGGTCAACCGTGAGTCCTTGGTTCTGCCGTATCTCACTCTGTCACTTCAAATCCTGACCTTCACGTGAAGGATTTCCTCCCTTAACAACCAGCGTAAGGCAGACTTTCTGTGAGGTACGGGGGTGCCTTGGTCTCGGTTAACGTCTCAATACTATTAATCAGTCGCCTTCTTCACGACGATTCAATAACCATTACATTTCCATCCTCCCCCCCCCCCCCCCCCCCAGTGGACTCCTTTTATATACCGTCGACGGTCCCCCTCTATGGGGCGTTTTATCCGCTCGATCAGACTAGGACAATCCTTGAGACGGCCCTATCCCAGTGCCCACAACCGGAACGTTCGGATGACGTCCCTTCAACTGACCCGTGCCGGTGAAGTACCTTAGGGCGACGAGATCTGAGGTAGGACCAAGTGGCAATTTAACTAAATGTACTCACTTGGGTGCGCACTCCTCCTCCGATCTCCCCTCCCGTCAGCGTTTCTCAACCGACAGGCTCAGTCATCGGTTGACATCCCACTCCTGGTACCAAATGTTGAACTCGGTTTTCGCTTACATCGGTTGTTTCGACAATAATCGACCGGACAACTGGGTTGGTTTAAACGTACGTTTATTTGGCAGGAGTCTTTACACAGATCAGCAACCCAGCAAAGCGTCAAGCTCAATGCCTTTAGTCGTAATGCCTTATATACTTTTAATGCTACCGCTTATGTCTCACACATTATCCAATTAAGCAACAGACACATACACAATGGTCAAGATAACAGGGGAGATGTTATTTATTGGAACAATACTAGGGCTAAGACAGGTACATTCCTCAGACTTTCTGGCGCGGCGATTTGTATATTCCTCAGACTTCTGGTCGCCAGCCATCTCAGTCAGACGGGTGCGAGGAATACCAAAGTCACGAATATGCAGCAACAGCAGGACAATGTGTATTCCTCATGACCACAACTTCCTGAAACCTGCAGCCACATAGTCAGCAACTTTGGCCAGCAGACATTTCATGTTTTAATCCAGTTCACCTGGCCAAACCATTTTACCTTTACAGAGCAATCTTACAGCTCTTATTCAAGATTTACCTTCACAGGGGCAGGTAGTAGATTTCATGGAGGTGACCAGTTTTACAAGGGAGGGTAGAGTAACGGGTTAACCATATAACCATATAACAATTACAGCACGGAAACAGGCCTTCTCGGCCCTTCCAGTCCGTGCCGACCATTTATTTTCCCCTAAAATTGGGTTGGAAACAGTCTAATTTTGAAGAACAGACCAATGAGACAGCCAGGTCACGGATGGGAGGGGAAATATTCGATATGATGTTCTTAACTTTGCTTGTGAAAAATGTAGTAAATTCCTTGTAATTTTAGCAGGGGACCCAGTTGAGCTGGTGCTGGGGGCAGGAAATATGATTGAGGTGATGGGAAAGATGCTGGAGTCAATTATTAAAGAGGTAATAATGGGGCATTTGGATCGCAGTAAAAGGATTAGTCCATGTCAACATGGATTTATGAATGGAAAATTATGCTTGACTAATCTTCTGGAATTTTTTGAGGATGTGACAAGTAAAATGGATGAAGGGGTGCCAGTGAATGTAGTGTATCTAGACTTTCAGAAAGCCTTTAATAAGGTCCCGCACGGGAGACTGGTGACTAAAATTAGAGCACATGGTATTGGGGGTAGGGTGTTGACACCGTGGGGAACACCCTGGGGATCAGTCAAGAACAGTCTTCAACAACATGGATTTGTGCCTGGAAGGTCATGTTTGACAAACCTTCTTGAATTTTTTGAAGAGGTTACTGGGGAAATTGATGAGGGTCAAGCAGTGGATGTTGTCGATATGGATTTCAGTAAGGCCTTTGACAAGGTTCCCCATGGAAGGTTGGTTAAGAAGGTTCAATCTTTGGGTGTTAATGGCGGAGTAGCAAGATGGATTCAACAGTGGCTGAATGGGAGATGCCAGAGAGTAATGATGGATGGCTGTTTGTCAGGTTGGAAGTCGGTGACCAGTGGGGTGCCTCAGGGATCTGTGTTGGGTCCACTGTTGTTTGTCATGTACATCAATGATCTAGATGATGGGGTGGAAAATTGGATAAGTAAGTATGCAGATGATACTAAGATAGGGGGTGCTGTGGATAATGAAGTAGATTTTCAAAGTCTACAGAGAGATTTGGAAGAGTGGGCTGAAGGATGCCAGATGGAGTTTAATGCTGATAAGTGTGAGGTGCTACATCTTGGCAGGACAAATCAAAATAGGACGTACATGGTAAATGGTAGGGAATTGAGGAATGCTGTGGAACAGAGGGATCTAGGAATAACTGTGCATAGTTCCCTGAAGGTGGAATCGCATGTAGATAGGGTGGTAAAGAAAGCTTTTGGTGTGCTGGCCTTCATAAATCAGAGCATTGAATATAGGAGTAGGGAAATAATGTTAAAATTGTACAAGGCATTGGTAAGTCCAATTCTGGAGTATGGTGTACAATTTTGGTCGCCTAATTATAGGAAGGATGTCAACAAAATAGAGAGAGTACAGAGGAGATTTACTAGAATGTTGCCTGGGTTCCAGCAACTAAGTTACAGAGAAAGGTTGAACAAGTTAGGTATTTATTCTTTGGAGCGCAGAAGGTTAAGGGGGGACTTGATTGAGGTCTTTAAAATGATGAAAGGGATAGACAGAGTTGACGTGGATAAGCTTTTCCCATTGAGAGTAGGAAAGATTCAAACAAGAGGGCATGACATGAGAATTAAGGGACAGAAGTTTAGGGGTAACATGAGGGGGAACTTCTTTACTCAGAGAGTGGTGGCTGTGTGGAATGATCTTCCTGCAGAAGTGGTGGAGGCAGGATCGATTTTAACATTTAAAAGTAAAGTGGATAGGTATATGGACGGGAAGGGAATGGAGGGGTATGGTCTGAGTGCGGGTAGATGGGACTAGGGGAAAATAAATGGTCGGCACGGACTGGAAGGGCCGAGAAGGCCTGTTTCCGTGCTGTAATTGTTATATGGTTATATGGTTACACAGTGCCGTTGTTGGCATCCAAGTTTGCCATACCCACCCATACCAGAGGGCTCTGGATGAAGAACTGGCCACCACCATTAACTATCTGGCCTCGCACCAGCCAAAGGACCAGGTAATGGAGGAGACTACGAGCCGATATAGCACCCCTGTCAACTGTGCCTCCCTCAGTGTGCCTGCTGTAAACCATGCCATCTGGGGCCATATAGGGCCAGGGGTAAGAGCCCAGGAAGTAAAACTTCTGAAATTCTGAAAATACTGGCCTCAGGGGTAAAGGCATTTGCCAGGTCTATTGAGGGCGGGCCACTGACGGAGACACAACAGGATGCAGTGGGGCTCCTCTGCAATGCTTTATTTCAAGTGAAACAAACAAACTTTATTGTCATTTAGAAATACATTGATATATGCAGTTCCAAACGAAATTTCGTTGCATTTGGCTCCCTGTGCAACACGATAAATTAATAGGATAGGCATGGATAAAGTGGATAAAAAGGATAAAAGGATAAATAGACAGTGGTGGCAGCCCATTACATGGCAGGTCATTTAAAATTAACTGTCTGAGGAAGAGTGCCATACGACCGGCACTGAACCCGAAGTTTGCCGTGCTGTGTAAAGCCAGCAATGTACAGCCGGCAAACTATTTGTTTGGGGCAGACCTGCCGAAGCAGGTAAGAGAGCTGGATGACGAGGCCAAGATGCTCCGCCTCATGAGCCGAGCCTCAACTCCACCCAGGGGCTCATCACTACGAGGGCATCCATATGCCACCTTCCACCACAGGCGCAACCGGCCTAGGAGCTCGTGGACAGGATGCAGAGCCCACCAGTCCCAGAGAGGGAGGCAGGAGGCCAGGACCACACAGGCGGTAACACTAAAGGTAGGACTCTCTGGTCCCTTATGGGACAAGTCACACACCTCTAATTTACAAGTTGGGGGAAGGTTAAAACATTTTTTGAATGAATGGACTTGGATAACAGCAGACCTGTTCATACTGCAGTGTAGAAGGGTTTAAAATTGAGTTCCTTCTTGGCTCAGCACCAACCACTCAAAATGTACCAAACTGCACATATCTGTTCCCTCAACAGGAAAGGTTTGAGATAGAGGCTGAAATTCAGGCTTTAATAGCAAAAGGGGTGATTCAGAGGTCTTGCCCGGAATCAAACCAATTCGTATCAAATATATTCCCCAAGCCAAAGAAAGATGGAGGGAGTCGTATTATCCTAGACTTGACGGAACTCAATACCCATATGAGGTAGAAACATTTTAAAATGGACAACTTTGGTACAGCTATTCAGCTGGTCTCCAAAGAATGTTATATGGCTTACATTGACCTCAAATATGCTTATTACTCCGTATCTATACATAGGGAACACAGAAGATATTTGAAATTTAATTGCATGGGGCAGATGTGGCAATTCAAGGCATTGCCAAATGGGCTGACTTCGGCACCCAGGCTTTTTACAAAATTACTAAAACCAGTCCTGGGACTGCTAAGAGCTCAGAGCCTCATTGTAATGGCTTATTTGGATGATATTCTAATAATTGGCAACACAAAGGAATCAGCAATAGCATCTGTTTCAGCCACCAAACACATGTTTGAGAGGTTGGGATTTGTGATCCATCCAGTTAAGTCGAAATGGACTCCAATCAAGGTAATTGATTACCTATGGTTTACCATCAACTCAAATCAAATGTAAGTGACTCTGCCAGCTGACAAGCAATCAGCATTGAAGGAAGCCTGCAATAAGCTAATTGCTAATCAGAGACCAACAATTAGACAAGCAGCAAGCATAATTGGCAAGCTTGTTGCAGCCTTTCCAGGTGTAAACTATGGACCATTGCATTACCAAAATTTACAAAGAGCAAAGGAACGAGCCCTCAAAGCTCACGCAGGCAAATTCGGGGAACATATGCATTTACCACCAGACGCTATTGCGGAGTTACACTGGTGGGCCACCAATGTACATTGTGTAGGCCAATCTGGCACTACCAAAATACCGGTGGCATTGTCTTGTTTTATTTTGACACAACATCAGCTGATGAGGGAAAACGGTGGGATTGCTCTAAGGAAATTCAAATTGACACACCATTGGTTACAATACAAACCGATGCAAGTGGCTTGGGCTGGGGGGCAACAGATACCAACACCAGCTGCGGGGGCAGATGGAATGTCCAGGAATCATCAATACTACAACAATATGGCATAAACTACTTAGAATTGTTGAGAGCGCTCTGTGGCTTAAAGGCTTATTGCAGCAACATGCATCATGTGCATGTACACCTTCAGATTGACAACACCACGGCAGTGGAGTATGTCAATCACATGGGTGGAATACGATCTGAATCATGTGATAAATTGGCAAACCTCCTTTGGCATTGGTGTATTGCAAGGAACATTTGGGCCTCGGCTATCTACCAGCCAGGTAGATATAATATGGTGGCGGACACTATTTCACGAAAATTTAATGATAACACAGAATGGATGTTGAATCATGAAGTGTTCACTGACATTGTTGGCCGATATGGCACGCCGGACATTGATTTGTTTGCCTCCAGGTTGAATCACGAGTTACCCAAATATGTCTCATGGGAGCCCGATCCAGGGGCACTAGCAGTGGATGCTTTCACACTGCATTGGGGAGGAATGTTCTTGTATGTTTTCCCACACACAAAAGCAGTATGTCTCCCACATCAAGAAGTGGGAAACATATTGCAGGGCATCTAACATAACATATGACACACTGGACATCACGGACATTTTAGAATTCCTATCAACTCTATATCATGACCAAACATTAGGTTACAGTGCCATCAACAGTGCCAGGAGTGCACTGTCCTCATATATAGTACTGGGAATGGGGGCCTTCCCGGTGGGGAAGCATCCCCTTATCACCAGATTCATGAAAGGCATATATAACACTACACCCCCCAGGCCTCGATATACCAACACATGGGATGTAAGTGTAGTGCTGACGCTACTCCGACAGTGGGGTCCAGCCACCACATTATCCTTACGAAAGCTCACCCTCAAGGTGGTCATGTTAATGGTGCTCGTTACGGTGCAACGAGTCCGGACCCTACACAAACTGCAACTCGACAACATGCACAACACTGCCAACACCATAACTTTTATCATTAATGAATTAGTAAAACAGAGCAGGGCCTGGGTGCCGGGACACAGGCTTGAGTTCTTGGCATACCCCAAAGATTCGCGACTGCGTGTGGTAAATCACTTGCACCACTATATTACAGTCACCAGCAGCCTCAGAGGCACAGAGTTAGCTGTACTAATCAGCCACAAACAACCACACCATAGGGTGTCCACACAAACCATCTCCAGATGGCTAAAAGAGGTACTGGCACTTGTAGGAGTAGATACTGATGTTTATAAATCTCACTCCACCAGGGCAGCATCAACGTCGGCAGCAAGGGCTATGGACGTGCCCCTCGACAACATCCTAGCGGCGGCAGGATGGGCCAATGAGAGGATGTTCCGCCGGTTTTATAACAAATCTATTGCCGGACCGGGGGTGTTTGCACGTACCATTTGGAATTCTGTTTATAGTTTCCCCCCAGGTTGAGCGGGGTCATTATTGTTTTCGTTTTGCATTAAAGCATCAGTTTGTTACCTAACTATGAATGCTTTAACATTTTTTCTCACACATCCATGGTCAATCCATTCAGTGTGGCGCCTGGATTCGAACCGGCATGAAATCACAGAGCCTTGAAATCTTCACGTAGTCACTCACGTGACTCCGAAGTAAAATAGTAAGATTAAACAAGAACTTACCAGTTTGAAGTTTGATCTTGATTTTATGAGGAGTTACGATGAGCGATTACGTTTCCCACCGCTCCCAACCCTCATATTATCAGGTAATCTGGTAGTTCTAGTTCTTCCAATCTTACTATCTTTAGGTCAACACCTTTTATCTGTGATTCCACACCGCTGCTTTGAAGATTGACGCGCATGACGACTGACGGCCTTCTTCACCCTCCATATACCAAAAGCTTGGTATGCTAGCCTTTATAAATCAGAGCATTGAGTATAGAAGCTGGGATGTAATGTTAAAATTGTACAAGACGTTGGTGAGACCAAATCTGGAGTATGGTGTACAATTTTGGTCGCCCAATTATAAGAAGGATGTCAACAAAATAGAGAGGGTACAGAGGAGATTTACTAGAATGTTGCCTGGGTTTCAACAGCTAAGTTACAGAGATAGGTTGAATAAGTTAGGTCTTTATTCTCTGGAGCGCAGAAGGTTAAGGGGTGACTTGATAGAGGTCTTTAAAATGATGAGAGGGATAGACAGAGTTAATGTGGACAAGCTTTTCCCTTTGAGAATAGGGAAGATTCAAACAAGAGGACATGACTTTAGAATTAAGGGACAGAGGTTTAGGGGTAACATGAGGGGGAACTTCTTTACTCAGAGAGTGGTGGCGGTGTGGAATGAGCTTCCAGTGGAAGTGGTGGCGGCAGGTTCGTTGGTATCATTTAAAAATAAATTGGATAGGCATATGGATGAGAAGGGTATGGAGGGTTATGGTATGAGTGCAGGCAGGTGGGACTAAGGGAAAAAAGTTGTTCGGCACGGATTTGAAGGGCCGAGATGGCCTGTTTCCGTGCTGTAATTGTTATATGGTTATATTTTGTTATATGGTTCACGTAATCGCTTATCGTAACTCCTCATAAAATCAAGATCAAACTTCAAACTGGTAAGTTCTCATTTAATCTTACTATTATAGTAGATATAGGGGCGGCACAGTGGCATATGGAGCAAAAGGCTGGCAAAGTGGTAGAGCTGCTGCCTTACAGCGCCGGAGGCCCAGATTGGATCCTGACTGGAGGCTGTCTGTACGGTGTATGTCCATTCTCCATGTGACTGCGTGCGTTTTCTCTGGGTGCTCCGGTTTCCTCCCACACTCCAAAGACGTACAGCTTTGTTGGTTAATTGGCTTTGGAAAGGAATGTAGATTGTCCCTAGTGTGTTGGAGAGTGCTAGTGGTCGGCGTGGACTCGGAGGTCCGAAGGGCTTGTTTCCACGCTGTGTCTCCAAACTAAACAAAACTAAATATGAGAAAAGAAAACACGATACATTTATGAACAGAGCGGATCATTATTTCCTTTTTATGTACAGTGAGTTTAATGAATATAGGGGCTGGGTCTAACATGGTTTATGCGGGGCAAAGACAAGGTTAGATAAAACAAGAAGTTGGACAATATATCGTTGTTTTTATTATTTTTAGTGTGTTTAGAAAGTGTGCTAATGTTCTCTGGTTTGTTTTATGTGAGGAGTGAGGGAGGGGGTCGAGGGAACGTTTTTTTCAATCTCTTACCTTGCCGGAGATGCGATTGTTTTCCGGGTCATATCTCCGGTCGCTCTGCAGCTTAACATCATGGAGCTGGAGGCCTTGGTCAGGACTGACTTTGAGCCCCACCATGGGGCGTGGACTTACATCGAAGCCGATTTCTTGCCTGGGATCGATGCTCTGCGGACTTTAACATCAAAGAGCTCGCAGCCTCTGGAGAGGCCGAGTTGGGAAACTTCAACATTGCAGACGGTTTGACCAGCCCCGACCTGGGGGTCAGATCGCCCGGCGTGGGGAGCTGAGATTCCCCCCGATGCAGGAGCTTGATCGCCCTGACACAGCGGGACCGCCGCCGGCTATGGAAGTCAAGACCAACGGAAGGCTCGAGGCCCAGGACCGCGGGAGAACAAAGAAGGGAAGAGGTTGAACAATTTTTGCCTTCCATCACAGTGAGGAATGTGGAGGAGTCACTGTGCCTCCTGATCCATATCCTTGTACTCGCTGCACTTCCCTGTACCTACAATGAGCCTCTTAAACACCGCTCTCATATCCACCCACACCACCACCATGCGTTCCAGGTCTGTACCACACTCCATGTAAAATACTTGCCTCGCCCATCTGCATTCAATGGTCCCCTTCACACCTTATAGCTATGTCTTCTTGTGTTGGACATTTCCATCATGGAAAATGATACTGAATGTCTACCCTATCAATGACTCTCATCATTGTATATACTTCTATCAAGTCTCCCACGAACTCCCGACATTCCAGAGAAAACAATCCACGGATATCCAATCTCTCCCTGTGGCTGATCCAGGCAGCATTCTGGTTAACCTGTTTTGTACTCTCTCCAAAACCTCCATTTCGTCCCTTTCATGGGGCGATCGGAACTGTGCTCAATACTCCAATTGCGACTTCATCAAACTCATATAGAACTGCATAATGACTTCCTGACCCTTATGCTCAACACCTCTAGCAATGAAAGCAAGCATACCGTACGTCCACTTTACCATCTACATGTGCTGCCAACTGCAGCGAGCTATGAACTTGGACTCCAAGATCCCTCAGCACATCCATGTTCTTCAGAATCTAGCAATTTACTGTATAAAACAGCCTATCATTGATGTGTTAAAGAAGGAACTGCAGATGCTGGAGAATCGAGGGTACACAAAAGGCTGGAGAAACTCAGCGGGTGCAGCAGCATCTAAGGAGCAAAGGAGATAGGCGACGTTTCGGGTCGAGACCCTTCCTCAGACTATCATTGATGATCATTGAATGGTCGCGGCTTCACTTAAATTAAAATGGATTTAAGCGTGAGTGAAGCAAATGTGAGGGAAATGCCTTTTCCGATTTAAATGGTAACTGATTATAATATGTTCACTGTGGAGGAATGATGTGTTGTTTCCAAGACCATATGTAGTAACAAAAGGGATTGAAGCATCTTTTATATGCAGCACCAAGCCTAATATTATTAAGTAACTATTAAGAGACGTTGAGGGTATGAGTCAGGAATTGCTCAGATAGACGGGCAAATTATACTTAAAGTGTTGATGGTGGAGATGCAATCGCAAATATTTAAAGACCGCATGGATGAATTCCAAAATGTGTTCATCCCTGTCCAGAGAAGGAAATAATATGGGGAAGGTGTGTGTTGTGTGCGTGTGTGCGTGTGTGCGTGTTTGTGTCTCTGTGTGTCTGTGTGCCTGTGTGTGTGTGTATGTGTGCGTGCGTACGTACGTGTGTGTGCGTGTGTGTGTGTTTGTGTGTGTGTGTGCTGCGATGTGTGTGTGTGTGTGTGTGTATGTGTGCATGCGTACGTGTGTGTGTGTGTGTCTATGTGTATGTGTACGTGTGTGTGTGTGTGCTGCGATGTGTGTGTATGTGTATGTGTGCATGCGTTCGTGTGTGTGTGTGTATGTGTGCATGCGTATGTGTGTGTGTGTGTATGTGTGCATGCGTACGTGTGTGTGTGCTGCGATGTGTGTGTGTCTATGTGTATGTGTACGTGTGTGTGTGTGCTGCGATGTGTGTGTATGTGTATGTGTGCATGCGTTTGTGTGTGTGTGTGTGTGTATGTGTATGTGTACGTGTGTGTGTGTGTATGTGTGCAAGCATACGTGTGTGTGTGTGTGTCTATGTGTATGTGTACGTGTGTGTTTGTGTGTGCGTACGTGTGTGTTTGTGTGTGCGTACGTGTGTGTGCATACGTGTGTGTGCACGCGTGTATGTGTGAGTGTGTGAGTGTGAGTGTGTGTGAGTGAGTGTGTGTATATGTGTGAGTGTGTATGTGTTCGTGTGTGTGTGTATTCGTGTGTGCATAAGTGTATGTGCGTTTATAATGAAAAACCTACAGTGGAGGTGTGGAAAGAACTCGCTTCCTCCATTGACCTCGCGTGCTTAGACATTTCTTCAAGTGGAGATTCAAGTGGACAGCAAAATAATATTCTGAAGTGAATCCGTAATATAAAATCACATCATTTTATTTGAACAAGATATGATAAAATAGACACCCTTGGAGAATTTAGTTGATTTGCGCCAACTGCCAATATCGTTAAAACATATAATCGCGTCGATAATTATATCTTCATTGCCTTGTTTGTGTTGCTCTAAAAATGGCTGGAAACAGAGATGAGCTGATTTAAATAAACACTGATTGAAACAGCCCCAGACCCAGGTTCGTTTACTGAAGGACAGAAACAGAATCAATGTTTCCCCACGGGCGGAAAACAGATAAAATGAGGAAGAAATGCAAATCTCTGAACAGATTACATCAGTGACATTTATTTTAAATTGTCAACGTTCTCTCCTGTAAAATAAATAAAGTTGAAGCGCATATGGGTGATGTTAGTCAATAATGTTTTCTACAAAGCTAGGTTAACTACAAGAAGTCCAGATACGACCTTGGTAAGGCCATCAAAAAGGCCAAAAGGTAGTTCTGATCCAGCTGGAGGATGAGACAGATACTCGGCAGCTGTGGCGGGGCCTGAATGCAATCACCTCCAACAAGGCAAAGTCAGGAGGCAGCTCGAATGTCGGCGATACATCACTCCCTGATGAGCTCAATGCGTTTTACGCACGCTTTGATAGGGAGATCACCTATGTGCCTTCCCGAGCCTCCATTCGCTGTGATTGTATTTCAGGATGGGGACCCACAGTCCCGTTTATATCAACGGGTCGATGGTTGAAAGGGTCAAGAGTTTCAAATTCCTGGGCGTGCACATCTCTGAACATCTTTCCTGGTCCAAGAACACTGATGCAATTATCAAGAAAGCACTTCAGCGCCTCTACTTCCTGAGAAGATTACGGAGAGTCGGTTTGTCAAGGAGGACTCTCTCTAACTTCTACAGGTGCACAGTAGAGAGCATGCCGACCGGTTGCATCGTGGCTTGGTTCGGCAACTTGAGCACACTGGAGAGGAAAAGACTACAAAAAGTAGTAAACACTGCCCAGTCCATCATCGGCTCTGACCTTCCTTCCATCGAGGAGATTTATTGTAGTCGCTGCCTCAAAAAGGCTGGCAGCATCATCAAGGACACACACAATCCTGGCCACAAACTCATCTCCCTGCTGCCTTCAGGTAGAAGGTATAGAAGCCTGAAGACTGCAATGACCAGGTTCAGGAATAGCTACTTCCCCACAGCCATCAGGCTATTAAACCTGGCTCAGACAAAGCTCTGAACATTAATGATCCATTGTTTGTTATTTGCACTTTATCAGTATATTTATTCATGTGTGTATTTACCTATATAATGGTATATGGTAATGGTAATGGTCACACTGATCTGTTTTGTAGTCAATGCCTATTATGTTCTGTTGTGCTGAAGCAAAGCAAGAATTTCATTGTCCTATCAGGGACACATGACAATAAACTCACTTGAACTTGGACTTGAACTTGAACTTAACTGTGAACATGTATCATATGCCTTTATTTACTAACAATGGCTGAGATCAATAACATTCTCTGCATACATATGAATGCCACACGTGACACATTCACAGATGCATAGAAAAGACAATAAGTTAAAATTCAAGTCATAGAAGAATACTATGTTGGAACGCAGGAAACTTTAATTGCCTGTATGCACCTCAAATTTTTGATACTCCTCGTGTTTTCCTCACAAGTCGGTAACATAGAAACATAGAAAATAGGTGCCGGAGTAGGCCATTCGGCCCTTCGATTCTGCACCACCATTCAATATGATCATGGCTGATCAACTACTGTAAACAGTTAACGACTGTTTCTATCTATCTCCTCAGATAACTCTAGTGGATTCTTCTTCAGATATCTCTATTAGAATTTTCCACACCATCCACCCAACCAGTGCAGTCTGAATCATTGAAACACTGTCCACAAATATGCTCATTGATTGATTGGTTAGAAACATAGAAACATAGAAAATAGCTGCAGGAGGAGGCCATTCGGCCCTTCCAGCCAGCACCGCCATTCATTGTGATCATGGCTGATCGTTCGCTATCAATAACCCGTGCCTGCCTTCTCCCCATATCCCTTGACTCCACTAGCCCCTAGAGCTCTATCCAACTCTCTCTTAAATCCATCCAGATAGAATGCACCTTCATTCATCTTTGCTCTTTGGAAGCAGCATCTGAAAATCAACACCAGATGAATCACCCCTAATGCCAATCATTTCTCCAAACACTCCACAGATCTACAATTCCCCTCCTGCATTATGCCATCCATTAATTTCCTTCCGATCTCTTCATGACATTTTAATAGAATTTTGTGTTTGTTTTGTTATCAATTTCCCCTCCTTTTTATGTAACCAATCTCGATATTGACATTTTATCTTTGTGGCTGTATGGTGACCATGCATTTCACTGCACCAACTAGTACATGTGACAAATAAATGTATCTTGATATTGGAATGGACAGTCCCAATATTGTTCGAACGGCTCATATTGATAACAACGAATGTGTAGGAAAGAACTGCAGATGCTGCTCTAAATCGACACAAAATGCTGGAGTAACTCAACGGGACAGGCAGCATTTCTGGAGGTCTGGATTAGGGTCTCGACCCAAAATGTCACACATTCCTTCTCTCCAGAGATGCTGCCTGTCCCGCTGAGTTTCTCCAGCATTTTGTGTTTACCTAAAAATGAAGGCATGTCTGTCTGTCTGTGTGTCTGTGTGTCTGTGTGTCTGTATGTCTGTCTGTCTGACTGTCTGTCTGTCTGTCTGTATGTCTGTCTTTCTTGCTCAAATATTTTTTCTCACCTCTCCTCTCTCTCGCTCTCACACACGCAAGCACACGCACACCCAGAAGCATTTTAATATAAATTTGAGGAATTCATAGAAACATAGAAAATAGGTGCAGGAGGAGGCCATTCGGCCCTCCGAGCCAGCACCGCCATTCATTGGGATCATGGCAGAGCATTGTAAAAACAAGCCTGAAGGCTTTGTGTCTCAATGCAAGGAGCATTCGTAATAAGGTGGATGAGTTGAATGTGCAGAAAGCTATTAATGATTATGACATAGTTGGGATCATGGAGACATGACTCCAGGGTGACTAAGGCTGGGAGCTGAACATCCAGGGATATTCAATATTCAGGAGGGATAGACAGAGAGGAAAAGGAGGTGGGGTCGCGTTGCTGGTTAGAGAGGAGATTAACGCAATAGAAAGGAAGGACATTAGCTTGGAGGATGTGGAATCGATATGGGTAGAGCAGCGAAACACTAAGGGGCAGACAACGCTAGTGGGAGTTGTGTACAGGCCACCTAACAATAGTAGTGGAGTTGGGGATGGCATCAAACAGGAAATTAGAAATGCGTGCAACAAAGGTAAAACAGTTATTAAAACAGTTAAGAAGTGACTTCAATCTACATATAGATTGGGTGAATCACATTGGCAGGGGTGCTGAGGAAGAGGATTTCTTGGAATTTATGCGGGATAGTTTTCTAAACCAACATGTAGAGGAACCAACGAGAGAGCAGGCTGTTCTAGACTTGGTATTGAGTAATGAGGAAGAGTTAGATAGCAGCCTTGTTGTGCGTGGCCCCTTGGGCAATAGTGACCATAATATGGTTGAGTTCTTCATTAGGATGGAGAGTGACATTGTTAATTCAGAAACATGGGTCCTGAACTTAAAGAAAGGTAACTTTGAGGGTATGAGACGTGAATTGGCCAAGATAGACTGGCAATTGATTCTTGAAGGGTTGACGGTGGATATGCAATGGAAGGCATTTAAAGACTGCATGGATGAACTACAACAATTGTTCATCCCAGTATGGCAAAAGAATAAATCAGGGAAGGTAGTGCATCCGTGGATGACAAGGGAAATCAGGGATAGTATCAAAGCAAAAGATGAAGCGTACAAATTAGCCAGAGAAATCAGCTTACTAGAGAAATGGGAGAAATTCAGAGTCCAACAGAGGAGGACAAAGCGCTTAATTAGGAAAGGGAAAATGGATTATGAAAGAAAACTGGCAGGGAACATAAAAACTCACTGCAAAAGTTTTTATCGATATGTGAAGTGAAAAAGATTAGTTAAAACAAATGTCCCTTGCAGTCAGAAACAGGTGAATTATTCATGGGGAACAAGGACATGGCAGATCAATTGAATAACTACTTTGGTTCTGTCTTCACTAAGGAAGACATAAACAATTTGCCAGAAATAGCAGGGGATCGCCGGTCAAATGTGATGGAGGAACTGAGTGCAATCCAGGTTAGCCAGAAAATGGTTTTAAGTAAATTGAATGGATTAAAGGCCGATAAATCCCCAGGGCCAGATAGGCTGCATCCCAGGGTACTTAAGGAAGTAATAGGGGATGCCATAGTGATAATTTTTCAAAATTCTTTAGCTCCTGGAGTAGTTCCTGAGGATTGGAGGGTAGGTAATGTAACCCCACTTTTCAAAAAGGGAGAGAGAAAATGGGGAATTACAGACCAGTTATTCTAACATCCGTAGTGGGGAAACTGCTAGAGTCAGTTATTAAAGATGGGATAGCAGCGCATTTGGAAAGTGGTGAAATCATTGGACCAAAGTCAGCATGGATTTACGAAAGGTAAATCATGTCTGAAGAACCTCATTGAATTTTTTGAGGATGTAACTAATAGAGTGGATAAGGGAGAACCAGTGGATGTGTTATATCTGGACTTTCAGAAGGCTTTCGACAAGGTCCCACACAAGAGATTAGTATACAAACTTAAAGCACACGGTATTGGGAGTTCAATATTGATGTGGATAGAGAACTGGCTGGCAGACAGGAAGCAAAGAGTAGGAGTGAACAGGTCCTTTTCAGGATGGCAGGCAGTGACTAGTGGGGTGCCGCAAGGCTCAGTGCTGGGACCCCGGCTATTTACAATATATATTAATGATTTGGATGAGGGAATTAAATGCAACATCTCCAAGTTTGCAGATGACACGAAGCTGGGGGGCAGTGTTAGCTGTGAGGAGGATGCTAGGAGGCTGCAATGTGACTTGGATAGGCTGGGTGAGTGGGCAAATGCATGGCAGATGCAGTATAATGTGGATAAATGTGAGGTTATCCACTTTGGTGGCAAAAACAGGAAAGTAGACTATTATTTGAATGGTGACCGATTAGGAAAAGGGGAGATGCAACGAGACCTGGGTGTCATGGTACACCAGTCATTGAAAGTAGGCATGCAGGTGCAGCAGGCTGTGACGAAAGTGAATGGTATGTTGGCATTCATAGCAAAAGAATTTGAGTACAAGAGTAGGTAGGTTCTAATGCAGTTGTACAGGGTCTTGGTGAGGCCAGACCTGGAGTATTGCGTACAGTTTTGGTCTCCTAATCTGAGGAAAGACATTCTTGCCATAGAGGGAGTACAGAGAAGGTTCACCAGACTGATTCCTGGCATGGCAGGACTTCCATATGAAGAAAGACTGGATAGACTCGGCTTGCACTCGCTGGAATTTAGAAGATTGAGGTGGGATCTCATAGAGACTTACAAAATTCTTAAGGGGTTGGACAGGGTAGACGCAGGAAGATTGTTCCCGATGTTGGCGAAGTCCAAGACAAGGGGTCACAGTTTAAGGATAAGAGGGAAGTCTTTTAGGACCGAGATGAAAAAATAATTTTCCACACAGAAAGTGGTGAATCTGTGGAATTCTCTGCCACAGAAGGTAGTTGAGGCCAGTTCGTTGGCTATATTTAAGAGGGAGTAAGATGTGGCCCTTGTGGCTAAAGGGATCAGGGGGTATGGAGAGAAGGCAGGTACAGGATACTCGAAGGGCCGAATGGCCTACTCCTGCACCTATTTTCTATGTTTCTATGTCCCCTATCAATAACCCGTGCCTGCCTTCTCCCCAAATCCCTTGACTCCACTAGCCCCTAGAGCTCTATCTAACTCTCTCACAAATCCATCCATCTGTGGCAGGGAATTACATAAATTCACAACTCTCTGGGTGAAAACGTTTTTTCTCAGCTCAGTCTTAAATGATCTCCCCTTAGGGTTCGTAACATATTTTACGAAAAAACTGCACTATGACACCAATCTTTAAACCATCTTATTTAGAACTATTCCATGAGTTTATATTGTGTAAGGGGCGGAAAAGCACGCTGTTTTATTAACCTCTTGTGCATCTGTATCAGTTAATAGATGTGAAAGCTTGAGTCCATCTTGCTGCTGAGTTGGGAGCCGTGTCTCAGGTCCGCCCGCTGCATCTCTCGGTTTACGGGGCCGGCCCACAGCCGCACCCTCTTTTGCCGGGTATTTAATTATCTCGAAGAGGGTCTGAAGTCCAACTTCCTTGCAGTGGTTTGTTACGAGGTTCTGTACAGAAATAACCGAGTCACACTTCCCAGCGGGATGAGGTCGGCGGTTTCACTGAGCCTGTTCCTGGCGCTAATAGTCCGTGAGTAATGAGTTGGACAAATTCCTCAAGCAAGTTTCTCAGTGGTATATCCCCTACACCGTCCCCCTTCTACCCACTCTAGAACCCTCCCAATTTCTTTCCTCTTGTTAATTAGAGTCGGGGATTAATGGTCAATGTTTTATCCTCACCATTCATGCCTTTTTTAACTTGCAGGCGTCCATTCCGAAGTCGTTCTAACTCAGCCCAAGACAGAGACCGCCCGTCCTGGAGGCTCCATCACAATACCCTGCAAAACCAGCGGGTTCACTCTTAGCATCTCCTGGATGTCTTTGGTCCGTCAGGTCCCCGGGCAGGAGCTGGAGTGGCTGCTTCTCTACTACAGTCAGTCTAACACCAAGTACTTCGCTCCAGGGATAGAAAGCCGATTTACTCCGTCCAAAGACAATTCGAATAATATGTTCATCGTGACGGCCAGGAACCTGGGGATCGAAGACACCGCTGTCTATTACTGTGCGAGATATAACCACAGGTTTCTTGAATACTGGGGACGAGGCACCATGGTGACGGTAACCAGCGGTAAGAAACTTCATCCTATTCCGTATCTAGATGCATCCAGTTGTAATTTGACTATATTTCCAAGAATTGTATTAAATTGTTCTTCTACATTAATTACCCATTCATTGCAACGTCGGATCGATGTTGCTTTAGAATGTTATGTGATTCCGCTGCAGTGAGATCCCCCATTTAAACTTGCCTTATGTGCTATGACTTTCGATCCTTTGACTATGAAACGGATATAGTTTTGTTCTTAATTAGTGGAAGAATGTGCATCAATTTGCTTTCACTATGCTTTCTAATTGTTTGAGATTGTTGTGGTTCTTGGTCTGTGATGCATCGCCGTGGATTTGGTTGGCAGAAGGAACTATTTCTATGCTACATTTCTAATCGAAACGGAATGTGCCATGGTTTAGTCTCCCAACGACAGTCAACCTGGAAAATGCTAGGTTTTCTCTTTCCACAAATGCTGCCCAACCCAATGACCCATTTATCTGTTTTCTGTCAAAGATCACGAGTTTACCCATTTGGAAAATGCGTTGAATCTAAAGTGGGGTGATTTCGGAACAGCTGTTGTTTTGGAATAACTTTTAATCCATGGATTTATTAGAAAGATAATTTGAATTGGTGTTTGTCTCTGGCTCCCAATGTCATTTAAACATAAAATGTTCCCCTATTTAGTAAATTGCTAATCAACATGTTCAGTTTTGCGAATAGTTACGGTAAAGAAATGAAAAATTGGGAAATGAAATGGAATGTTGGAAACGAAATTTTGTCTGCTATTTTAGACAATATACAATAGGTGTATCCCGTAGTTCCACCCTTGCTCCATCATCCCCAGTCGCAACAAGGAGTTTGGTGAGATTGTAACCCATACGCCAACGTTAGTGATAGCCACTGAGCCTTCCTGAGAAACCCTGGGAATGTTACAGTAATGAATACTGGAGGCCTATCGATATATTTCCAACTCGAAATTGTGCGTACATTTGAGAGTAACTGACGGATGTTGGCACCCCAAAACGTTTTCAGCTAATGTTTTCCAAGGCGGGAACAAGGCGGAATGATTAATTAATAGTTTATGATACGGTGGTGAAGTTGCATGAAATAGAAAACTGCTTAGCGAATTGCTGTATGAGTCGTCGCACTGAATATTTTACAAAACCAGCAAGAGAGAGAGTTTAACATTCATGTGGCCTTTGCCTTGCAGCGGCTCCATCCGCGCCCAGCCCCTTCATTCTCTTCACCTGCGAGGATCACGGCTCCAGTGGTTCGTTCACCTATGGTTGTTTGGTGTTGGGCGATTCCTCTGTGGGCACCAGTGTTTCTTGGAAGAAAGATGATAAACAACTGACCACCGGAGTGAAGGACTATCCGGCAGTGTTCAATAAGTTGGGAACTTACACCCGGAGCAGCGAGATAACCATCACCGAGACACGGGGAGGCAACATCTTCTGCGTAGTTCAACACGACCAAAAAGAGTATCAGTTGAGACTACCAGGTTCGTGTTGGGGTGCACCGTGAGGCCGAGGGTGGAGTCAAGAGTCAAGAATGTTTTATTGTCATATGTCATTTAAGGATAAGGGGGAATTCCTTTAGGACCGAGATGAGGAAAACATTTTTCACACAGAGTGGTGAGTCTCTGCCACAGAAGGTAGTTGAGGCCAGTTCATTGGCTATATTTAAGAGGGAGTTAGATGTGGCACTTGTGGCTAAAGAGATCAGGGGGTATGGAGAGAAGGTAGGTACAGGATACTGAGTTGAATGATCAGCCATGATCATATTGAATGGCGGTGCAGGGCCGAATGGCCTACTCCTGCACCTATTTTCTATGTTTCTATGTCCCAGATAGAACAATAAAATGTTTGCATGTATACATGTACACATACTCAAAACAAACAATAACAGTATACTAATAATAATAATAATAATAATAATAATAATAATAATCTATTGTAGTTCAGACCTTATGAGGTTGTAGTGTTTAATAGCCTGATGGTTGTAGGCAAGAAGCTGTTCCATAGCCTGGACGTTACAGTTTTCAGGCTCCTGTACCTTCTTCTAGATAGCAGTGGTGAGATGAGTGTGTGGCCAGGATGGTGTGAGTCTCTGATGATGTTGGCTGCCTTTTTGAGGCAGCGACTCCGATACATCCCTTTGGTGATGGGGGGTCCGAACCAGGCCATGATGCAATCCATATAATGCGCGGGATTTCACAATTGAAGACGTACTTGACTTAATGTGCCCTGTTCGGTTTTATTCTTCATGTCATACTGACTGTCGAACGATCATCTGAGCTCCACGATCCACCTGGTTAAAGACAGACAATGCATGTCTATATAGTGATGTGAAAGTGCGGCTGCATCCACAGATGCCACGTAACATCTGGAACACTGATGCAACTCCATTCTCAACAACTACCAAAGGCTTAAAGTCTCAATAAAAAGTGACACATGCCTTACCTGCCAAATTATTCCAGCCCTTTGCTTCTTTTTTAAAAAATCAAACAACATCTACTGTTCTTGTTTCGATAAAACGGTGAGTTTTGTTTCCAGCCACCGAGGGGCGAGAGCGATATTCATAATACCAAAGCACTGTCGTTCGTTCTTGTGACGGAACGAAAGGCGGTGCTTCAAATATCGAGACAATTCACCATTTACAAAATCATAAAAAACAAAAATTTACATTGGAAGGAAGCTGATCAATTTATTATCATCACGAGCACATCCATAAAATTCGCGAGGAACTGATCTATCCATAGATAGGTTACATTTTAACTCGCGAACAATCGAAGCGGCTGGGTGCATCATGTTGAGAACATTATCAAGAGTATTAAAAGAACAGACAGTCACAGAGGACAAAAACGGAACAGTCGGCCCATTACATCCTTGTGACAACGACTTACCGAGCAATAATGTCCCCATTTACGAGCACTCGATGTACCGTGACAAACAAAGAATTTAGCAGCATCTCGGGAAGTCCAAGCGAGTGGACGACTATTTTTATTCAGAAAAAGTGATTTTTGGGGGGGTCAGAATATTGGGTGTCATTATTAATCGACGATAGTTTATGAACAATTCCAATGAAGTTTATTTTCTTTAAGAACCCGTGGTACAGCATCCTACCGTCACCATTACCATAGCTGCCCTTGAGGAAATCAAGCGCAGCAGGAAAGTGATCGCCGTGTGTTTGGTCAACGATTTCATCCCAGCAAAATTTACTGTGAACTGGCTGAAGAATGGAAAGCCATTGGATTCTGGCATCGTCACCTCTCCCGCCCTCCAGGTGAACGGTAACTTCTCGGCGACCAGCCAGTTGACATTCCCAGCTGCAGAGTGGTTCGGAGGTGTCGTCTATACCTGCCAAGTCAACCATGAAAAATATTTGATAAACCAAAACATCAGTAGGCCTCTAGGTAAGAAATACATCTGTGGCATGTCTCGGGATATTAGTGTAAACATTAGCGCTCACGGTGGTAGTACTTCACTGACAATGTGAAAGCCTATGTGTAGGATGGAAGTGCAGATGCTGGTTTGCACCGAAAGTAGAAACATAATTCCGGAGTAACAGCGGGTTAGGCATGTGCAGAGAAAATGAATAGGTGACGACTCTTCTTCCGACTTAGAATCAGAGGAGAAGGAATTAGAGGTACGAGAATGTACAAACAAATGAATGAAAAGAACAAATCAAAGCCAGCAACGATGAACAAGGAAAGGTCGAGGCCACATTGGTCCATTGTTGCTCTGGAAATGGTGAAATGGTTATAACAAGTAGACACAAAGAGTGAAACGAAACAGGACCGCGGTGAAACTAGTCGGATGACGAGGGTGGGAGATGGACGGAGAGTGATGGAATACAAGGGTTTACATGAAGTGAGAAGTCAATATTGATACCGCTGAGTTTTAGGTTGCCGAAGCGAAATATGAGGTGTTGTTCCTCCAATTGGCGTTTAGCTGCACTCTCACAGTGGAGGAAGCCCAGGGCAGAATGGACTGCGTGGGAATGGGACGGGGTTTAATGTGTTGGCAAGCTGGTGATAGCCTAGGGCAAGGCGGACAGAGCGAAGGTGTTCTGCGAAACGATCGCCACAGTCTGCGCTTTGATTCACCGATGTACAGAAACCCACATCTACAACTGTATCTACTATGGATACAGTGGTTGGTGGAGGTGCAAGTGAACCTCTGCCTCATCTGAAAGGACAGTCGGCGTCCCTGGATGATGTCGTGTGATGAGGTATCTGGATAAGTGTTGCATCTCCTGCTGTTGCAAGGGATGGGATGATCGCTGCAGGAAGGGATGTATTAAACAGGGAGTTGAGGAGGGAACGTTCTCTGAGAATGGCGGAAAGGGGTGGAGATAGAAAGATGTGATCGATGCTGGAATCCCGTTGGAGGTGGCGACAATTTCGGAGAATTATGTGCAGTTTGCGACGGCTGACAGGGTAAAAGATGAGGACTTTGGGGGCTCCGTCCCTGTTGAGCGGGTGGGGGGGGGGGGGGGGGGGGGGGGGGCTGGGAGAAAGAGCGGAGCTGCGGGATACTGAGGAGACACGAGTGATCTGAGTGGTAAAACACAATGAGACATCTATGATAGAAGAGGGGAAACGCGGTTCCCTAACGAATGAGCACATCTCGGATGTTCTTGTACGGAACAGCTCGTCTTAGGTGCAGAATAGATACGATGGAGAGAGAGGATGTGACCAGGGGTTAGAGCATTTGCAGGAGGCATGATGAGAAGTGTTGCCCAGCAAGCTGTGGTTGTCCGTAGGTTTGTAATAGAAGTTTGACGATAGCTTTCTCCTGTGATGGAGACGGTGAGATCACGTGAATTTGAGTGCAGGGTGGAAATTGGTAATGATGATAATGATGTCCGTGAGTTCTCCATTGGTGCAGGAAGTAGACCCTTTGGAGTCGTCAATCGAGCGGAGAAAGAGGCAGCCGAAGCTGGGGCCCATAAGAATTGGGAGGATTCTAATGAGACGTTGATGATAGTGAGGAGCAGTTCCTTTAAGCGGATTGGAGTGTTAGTAGAAGGAAATTAGTTCAGCGGTCCATGAAGACACGTAGGGCATTAAGCTCTCCCTGGCGGGGGGTGGAGGTGTATAGTGACTGAATGCTCACGGTAAAGTTGAGGGCACTGGGGGCTGGAGAATGAAAGTAATTGAAGAAACTAAGGACGTGTGACGTGTATTGGACAGAGGTCGGGAGGGACTGGATCAGAGGAGATAGGATGGAGTCACGGTGCATGGAAATGATTCCAGGGGGACTGGAGCTGGCAGAATCAATTAATGGATTTTGGGGAGCAGGTGAACCCGCGCCACGCGGGCCGAGGAACGATAAGGTACTGTGGTTTTGGAGGGCAGACAGCCGCAAGTGATAAAATTAAAGATGATCGGCGAGATAATGTGGAGCCATGGTCCAGGGTTAAGTAGGAGGTGTCCAAGTGTTGGGATCTGGCCTCAGCCGGTAGTGGGCAGCTCGCCAGACAACCAAGGCACCCCTTGTCGGCGGTTTGATGCTAATGTCACAGTGCTGCAGGAACGGTTAAAACGGCCGATGACACGTCAAAAGTTAGAAATGAAAATGTCGAGGAGGGTTGAAGGCCATCCTGTGAAGTCCAAGAGGAGGAAGCCAGTGGAGACGGTATAAGTGGGTCATCACTGGCAAGGAGGTGGAGATCCTTGTTTTTTAATTTGTACCTATTAATACCTCTACCCCCCCCCCCCCCCCCCCCCCCCGACTCTCAGTCTAATGGAGGGTCTAGGCCCGAAACGGCACGTATTAATTTTCTTGGAGATGGTGCCTGACCCGCTGAGATACAGTCCTCCGGCATTGTGTACCTGTCGTGGTGTAGCCCACGATGCGATCTCTCATTTCATTTATTGTGTCGTTCTCTGCACAGAGACAAAAATCAGTCCATGACGATTTACGACCCATGTTCCCAGGATCACCACTCAGAAGGGGTCATGTACACGTTAAAGTTTTGGGGGCGGGTGATTGGTGTAAACCTTCGATCCCCGTTACTCCTGCAAATGCTTATGTTCACATTAATTGTGTCACAGATGATAGTTCCTTCGCCGAACTGAAGATTACAATCCTCCCACCACCTGCTGAACAAGAGTTAATGGAGATGACCGTAACGTTGACCTGTCGGGTGTCCGATGCACCTTATGGTATCACAGTATCCTGGAACCGCAAAAAGGAACATTTGGAATCCGAGATCCAGCCGACAGAACATAAGGATATCGTAGAGAGCAAAGTCATCATTTCGACTCGTGATTGGCTGAGTGGGGATTATTTCGAATGCGTGGTGACCCATGATGATCTGCCGGCTCCAAAAGCAGAACGAATCAACTGGAAGAAAGGTGAGCCAGGGTGACTGCAGCGATGTTCCGTGGGCCAGAGGTGACTGGTGCACTTTTCTTCTGAGATAAAGCACAAATTAATTATTGAGATCACTCAGTCGGCGAAGCAATATCTATGCAAAAGGAAATAGTGCTAAGACTTCATTGAGTCCTTGGTCAGAACTGGAAAAGAGAGAATACGAGATGACTTTGCATGAATATGAGGTGCGGACAGGTTACTGGAAACATCGATGATAACTTGCGGCGAGAGTCAACGTGCGGACACGTAGTCTCTGGTCTATGGTACAATATGGGTATTCAGAGCGGTGTTGTAAGTTGCAGGGATATGGGTTTGCCGACCAAATTACCATGTGGTGATTGTGGGAGTAAATCGCAGATACTCTCACGTAGCAGAAATGCCCGTTTCTGAACTAGGCACATGAAACGAGTTACTCGAAATTTAAATTTAAAAAACCCTTCAAATACCGTATATCGGAAAGACGTCACCTTAATGTAGATCATTTAATATTGACTCCAATGGTCTGCATCTACACAGAAATGCGATTCTGAAAGATTGCCACAGGGATTAGATGTAACGCCGAGGAAGGCCGCAGACAATGAGCCTAGGAGTGTTTTGTTTTCCATTTTGCTTGTATTTTCCAGCTCAAAATGCCCATTTCGAAATTCCATTTCCCCTCTCAACTCCCTCCAACATCATCTCAGCAACTTAAGAACGGGTCATTTTCCCCCCGCCATACAAACGCATCTCTTACTGTCTTTTTTCGTACACAACGTCCGACGTGCTCATTGTTTCCTGCGATCCCTGAATTCATTTTAGAATTCCATCATTTGCATCAATTTCGAATACGCACTCCTGCGATGGTTTGATAAAGTCTCATTCAGTTGCTCTTGGGAATTGAATGAGACAGATGAACCAAGGTAGAACTGCATTTAGCATTACATGACATAAGGAGCATGGTCATCCGAAATAACACGGATCAGAGAGGGCGAATGGCTTGATCTTGTGTTGTGAGTGTGTGAAGTGATTCATACACATATTCTGCCGTGCACAGCAGAGACGCACATTCAGGTGTATATGTCTGAACAAAGAGACAAGTCACAAAAGGGGAATGCAATGCCGTTAATACTGTCGGTTGGCAGTTTACTCAGGTACGAATATATTAGATTTTAATCGCTTTAACCGTCTTGTATAATAAACGCCATTTGAATTGTTCCGTAGGCCAACACCTGCTGCCACCGTCCGTCTCAGTCCTTCTGCCGCCGACAGAAGAGATCTCCGCGCACAAGACTATCACCCTCACCTGCTTTGTGAGAGGATTCTCACCTCGCAGGGTCTTCGTCACGTGGACAGTTGATGACAAGCGGGTGGATGGGAGCAAGTACCGGAACACCGAGGTGGAGGCGGAGAACGGCAATGAAACCTTCTTCACCTACAGCCTGTTATCCGTTGGGGCAGAGCAGTGGGCTAGCGGAGCCTCCTTCTCCTGTCTGGTGGGGCACGAAGCATTCCCCATGAAGACCATCGTCAGAACGGTCAATAAGTCCAGCGGTAAACCCAGTTTTGTCAACGTTTCCCTTGTATTGATGGACATTGTCAATTCCTGTCAATGAGAATAAATGCCTTTCAAATTTCTCTGAAATAAATGCTAATAAATATCTTTAACCTCCAATCTTGGGCTGAACACATGGCCACCCGATTAATTATATAGATCATTTTGCCAAAATGATGACTATATTAACGTTGATACTTGAAAATCCTGGCGACAATTCACGGAAAACGGATGGAGGCTACACAGTTACATCGGGGTTTTGGAGATAAGTCACAGCTGCACCACTGCACGAATCGCGGACACACTTCAACATTGTTGCTCTTGCTGGGCAGATATAGGTCCATGCCTTTGGATCTCCATTTCCCTCCTTCTCTCGTTTCCAATCCATTCAGACCTGAGGCAGGATCTCAGACGTTGCGCTTTGTAGGGCCTGGCGCTCCGAGCAAAAAGTAGCTACTCATCTCCCTCCGCCCGCAGGAGGGGATTTGCATTTTGCCGTGCCACGCATATTTCTGCACACATTTCTAATTCCACATATAGATTGAAATGCCCATTCACTGTTTTATATGAACGCCCATCAGTAAAATCACAGGAAACGTTTACATCGTGCCATGCACTCAATATATATGAACTGAACAATATTGCACGAGGACTTAACAATATAAACTCACACACTCACTCACTCACTCACTCACGCAGTCACACACTCACTCACTCACACACTCACGCACTCCCTCACACACACACACACAAACGCGCCCAAAAAGGAATGAGAGAGGAACATCCATATATTAATGGTAAGAGAATGTAATGGCTCCTTTGATGCACATGATGCAGAATGTGTTCAGGAGCGTAGGGCAGGAACAGCCTGCAACAATTCAATGAAAGCAACTAAGTCTAAGTACAACTAAGTGGAACCTAAAGAACAAGAATAAAGTGTCACCATTATAGATTGTTCCCATGAAGAAGTGGGCCATTTAACTCCGGCTCCAGAATGCTGTGGCGTTCAGTTATTAAACGGTCATCACAATGTGTGCAGGCGCTATGAATGGCTCGTGAGAACACAAACTTAGAGCCAAATATCAGATGTGGTGAGACATTGAATAGCACACGGGCTCGAGCATTAAACAAGGCCACATCCGGTTCCAGCTCTACCCCAAACGTACACGAAGCAGACTCACCACAAAACATCAGCAAACGCACGAAAATAAAATCATTTATGGGTTCGCATAGAAACATACATAAAACGCAATTAACGACATATTTACCCCATAGCACGTAGACATCCATCTAAACAGACCAGCAATCAAATATTCTTTGAAATGCAAAATAATAGGAACGGTGAGCTAAAAGCGCATATTTGCACAAAACCCCCACATTAATACAACACAAATGCATTTAGGCTCTCACTTTAATACCAATGGACTTTCAAAGCAAATTTCCTGTGACAATACACGTTAGTGGATTTACTGGCTCATTTTATATTTTTTCTTCTGCATAAATGCTGATTGATGTTGAAATAGATGTTCCACAACAACGCACGCATTATATGTGCTCGCACACACACACACACGCACACACGCACGCACGCACGCACACACACACGCACGCACACACACACACACACGCACGCACGCACACACACGCACACACACACACACACGCACACACACACACACACACACACGCACGCACACACACACGCACGCACGCACACTCACACGCACGCACGCACACACACGCACACACACACACACGCACGCACACACACGCACACACACACACACGCACACACACACACGCACACACACACACACACACGCACGCACACACACACACACGCACACACACACACACACGCACACGCGCGCGCACACACACACACACACAAACACACGCACACGCACACACGCACACAGACACACACACAGAGACACACACACACACACACACACGCACGCACACACGCACGCACACACGCACACGCACGCACACACGCACACGCACAGGCACGCACACACACACGCACGCGCGCACGCGCGCACACACACACACACACACACAACCATGAACCATACGGAAACGATATGAGGATTTTGGAAAACTTATACTCAATGATACACATCTACCTAGTTACAGGCAAACGGAAGGGCCATTCAGATCATTTAACCAGTAGTTTCCCACGCGATCCTAAAAACTAAGTGTAACCGTAGATCATTCATGCTCCATATTTCACACTAGAAAAATAATGCCTATAAAATGGTTCAACGTTATTTTTTGTACCCAAGCCTTCCTCCATCCCCTAACCGAAAGCAGGATACATCAGACAACAGGGTTCTAATGCGGGAATTAGGGCAAATTATTGGGAGCCAATGTTTGCATTCAGTGAGTTCCTTCGCCGAGCTCCGGTCACCATCTCCAAATAAAGTGTTATGTGATAACATTGTAAGCAATAACCAGCTTCAAGTTTTATACCATCCCGGTTAGTAAATTATATTAATGGGAAGCGGACGTTTATAGAATGAATAATGAATCCCAGAAATATACATACACATTGCTTTCTCCAAAACTATTCATAAACAGTTGTTTATTAGCAGCTGTGTCTACAAGTGGCCATGGTTGTGGATACAATTGTTGAGGATGGATGATCACCTCAACCTAAAAACAGCTCATAGGAAATTAATATCCCTAATATTAATATTCGTATTATTTTGCTAAATAATAAATACAATACAATGTTCTATATTAGAATATATTGTGAACGTCTTCGCGTTCTGCTTTGCGTAGATTACGCCGACAACGTTCCTCTTGAGGACTATGAGGAAGACAGAGACAACATCTGGACAACCGCTCCCACATTCATTATCCTGTTCTTCCTGAGCATTTCCTACGGCGCTACCGTAACTCTGGCGAAAGTAAGTTCATTCCACTTACTCTTCCACCTGATTGAAGAGGACGGCAACATATCGATTATCGTACTCGTTGGATGTCCTGGCATCTTAGTCACAGACTGCTAATACACTTTCATATTCTCTCCCTCTCTTTACAGGTCAAGTGACGATTGAATGTTGAAAACCGCGTATATTTCGGACCGGTCTACGGACGTCGTTGTAACTAAGGGAAATGTTCAAATCTGAAGCGGACAATATCATAAGCAACAGTCCATTCTGTCTATCTGACTTGTTTGATATTGCCCAGTTGCCTTTAGTATAGCGTTAATGTATCAAACTATTTTAATCGTAATTTGAATATCCCGTGAAAAAAAGTCAATTTTCTCAAACGGTAAACGTTTCTTTTTGTCTTTTTTTCTATTCATTCTCTTTTTCTTTAGCATGGGCCATATTTGTGTCCTTCCGGTGTTGAATGTCGTTGTATAGAAAGTCGGGAACGCTGTTTGTGTGAGATCGTCAACTTCATGTTAAATTCACAAACACTATCTATGCCTGCCATTATTCTAACAACTTCTACCAGATCCATGTTTGCCAACCTCTTCTTATAGCTAATAATTCTAACCCCTGCAGCATTCTAGTAAGCCTCTTCTGCATCTTCTCCAAAGCCTCCACATTATTCCTTCGAAGGGATTACCTGACCTCCACACTATGCTCCAAGTGCGGCCTAACCAAAGTCCTGTAAATACAATGTAAAGTAAATGCATGTGTAATAATAATAATAATAATAATAATAATAATAATAATAATAATAATAATAATAATAATAACATAGAAACATAGAAACATAGAAATTAGGTGCAGGAGTAGGCCATTCGGCCCTTCGAGCCTGCACCGCCATTCAATATGATCATGGCTGATCATCCAACTCAGTATCCCTTACCTGCCTTCTCTCCATACCCTCTGATCCCCTTAGCCACAAGGGCCACATCTAACTCCCTCTTAAATATAGCCAATGAACTGGCCTCAACTACCCTCTGTGGCAGAGAGTTCCAGAGACCCACCACTCTGTGTGAAAAAATTCCTTCTCATCTCGGTCCTGAAGGATTTCCCCCTTATCCTTAAGCTGTGACCCCTTGTCCTGGACCTCCCCAACATCAGGAACAATCTTCCTGCATCTAGCCTGTCCAACCCCTTAAGAATCTTGTAAGTTTCTATAAGATCCCCTCTCAATCTCCTAAATTCTAGAGAGTATAAACCGAGTCTATGCAGTCTTTGTTCATAAGACAGTCGTGACATCCCAGGAATCAGTCTGGTGAACCTTCGCTGCACTCCCTCTATGGCAATAATGTCCTTCCTCAGATTTGGAGACTAGAACTGTATGCAATACTCCAGGTGTGGCCTCACCAAGACCCTATACAACTGAAGTAGAACCTCCCTGCTCCTATACTCAAATCCTACATTAGGATTTTATATTATACTATATTATCCTATATTAAACTATAACAAATAATAATAATAATAATAATAATAATAATAATAATAATAATAATAATAATAATACATTTTATTGTCATTGGACACAAGTGCAACTAGATTTGGGTATGCAGCTTCCATCCGATGTCATCTTAAATAACTAATAACATTTAGATTTAGATACCCCAAGAACATGGTTTGTAAAAAGAACATTAAAACAGTAAAACAGTCAAAACAGACTAAAGTGCAGATGTGTCTGTGCGATCCGAGGGAGACAGTCCATGGGGGTGGGTGGCACTCAGCAGGGCCCAACATACCCAACAATCCAACGCGTCCGCACATTCCGTGTATGAGCAAATATCTATTTACTCCTTTTCTGCTCAATTGTCCCGTTCTTAATTCAGAGCTAACCTTTGACTCTCGAGCTACATGTTCAATGTACCTGGTCTCAGTGTGGAATTCAGTTGTTTTGACCACTTCGTGTTATGCTTTTAAAAGCGTCTCTGTAATATGTTTCTGTTAAAACACAAATAAAAGCGGAACTACAAAAGCACAACCTAGTTTGCTATATTTACAGGCACGGAAATCGCTATCAAAATACGGAGGGGACCGGGGGAACACGGGACACACACAATTTCTTGGTGGCCACGTGCGCATGCTGGCTGTAAACCTGGCCATATTTCCCGCAAGTCCAGGCAGGGCTGTAAGTTAACCTGGCGGGCCAGGCTTTGCGTTGGCTGTGGGCCTGGGGGTACAACTCCCATCTGACTCTCAGGTTATGGCCTGCTGTTACGTATTGTGCACTGAGATGTGCCCTATTGGTTGGGGACGATCAGCCATGATCACAATGAATGGCGGTGCTGGATCGAAGGACCGAATGGCCTCCTCCTGCAGCTATTTTCTATGTGTCTATGTTTCTATGTTCATGTATTTCCTTCACCAAGGATTATTCTTAGTTTTCATACAGTGGCTTGCAAAAGTATTCATACCCCTTGAACTTTTCCACATTTTGTTACGTTACAACCACAAACATAAATGTATTTTATTGGGATTTTATGTGATCGACCAACACAAAGTGGCGCATAATTGTGAAGTGGATGGAAAATGATACATGGTTTTTAAATTTTATTACAAATAAAAAGTGTGGCGTGCAAAATAATTCAGCCCCCTTTACTCTGATACCCCAAAATAAAATCCAGTGCAACCAATTGCCTTCAGAAGTCACCTAATTAGTAAATAGAGTCCACTTGTGTGTAATCTAATCTCAGTATAAATATAGCTGTTCTGTGAAGGCCTCAGAGGTTTGTTAGAGAACATTAGTGAACAAACAGCATCATGAAGCCCAAGGAACACACTAGACAGGTCAGGGATAAAGATGTGGAGAAGTTTAAAGGAGGGTTAGGTTAAAAAAAAATCCCAAGCTTTGACCATCTCACGGAGCACTGTTCAATCCATCATCCGAAAATGGAAAGAGTATGGCACAACTGCAAACATACCAAGACATGGCCGCCCACCTAAACTGACAGGCCGGGCAAGGAGAGCATTGGTCAGAGAAGCAGCCAAGAGGCCCATGGTAACTCTGGAGGAGCTGCAGAGATCCACAGCTCAGGTGGGAGAATCTGTCCACAGGACAACTATTAGTCGTGCACTCCACAAATCGGGCCTTTATGGAAGAGTGGCAAGAAGAAAACCATTGTTGAAACAAAGCCATAAGAAGTCCCGTTTGCAGTTTTCCACAAGTCATGTGGGGGACACAGCAAAAATGTGGAGGAAGGTGCTCTGGTATATGGTTATATGGTTATATGGTTATATGGTTATATGGTATGATGAGACCAAAATGGAAGTTTTTGGCCTAAATGCAAAATGCTATGTGTGGCGGAAAACTAACACTGCACAACACCCTGAACACACCATCCCTACTGTGAAACATGGTGCTGGCAGCATCATGCGGTGGGGATGCTTTTCTTCAGCAGGGACAGGGAAGCTGGTCAGAGTTGATGGGAAGATGGATGGAGCCAAATACAGGGCAATCTTGGAAGAAAACCTGTTAGAGTCTGCAAAAGACTTGAGACTGGGGTGGAGGTTCACCTTCCAGCAGGACAACGACCCTAAACATACAGCCAGAGCTACAATGGAATGGTTTAGATCAAAGCATATTCATGTGTTAGAATGGTCCAGTCAAAGTCCAGACCTAAATCCAATTGAGAATCTCTGGCAAGACTTGAAAATTGCTGTTCACAGACGCTCTCCATCCAATCTAACTGAGCTTGAGCTATTTTGCAAAGAAGAATGGGCAGAAATTTCAGTCTCTAGATGTGCAAAGCTGGTAGAGACATACCTTAAAAAACTTGCAGCTGTAATTGCAGCAAAAGGTAGTTCTACAAAGTATTGACTCAGGGGGGCTGAGTACTTTTGCACGCCACACTTTTCAGTTTTTTATTTATAATAGGTTAGGTCTTTATTCTTTGGCGCGCAGAAGGTTAAGGGGGGACTTGATTGAGGTCTTTAAAATGATGAAAGGGATAGACAGAGTTGACGTGGATAAGCTTTTCCCATTGAGGGTAGGGAAGATTCAAACAAGAGGGCATGACATGAGAATTAAGGGACAGAAGTTTAGGGGTAACATGAGGGGGAACTTCTTTACTCAGGGAGTGGTGGCTGTGTGGAATGATCTTCCTGCAGAAGTGGTGGAGGCAGGATCGATTTTAACATTTAAAAGTAAAGTGGATAGGTATATGGACGGGAAGGGAATGGAGGGGTATGGTCTGAGTGCAGGTAGATGGGACTAGGGGAAAATAAATGGTCAGCACGGACTGGAGGGGCCGAGAAGGCCTGTTTCCGTGCTGTAATTGTTATATGGTTATATGGTTATTTGGTTATAAAATTTGGAAACCATGTATCATTTTCCTTCCACTTGACAATTATGCACCACTTTGGGTTGGCCTATCACATAAAATCCCAATAAAATACATTTACGTTTGTGGTTGTAACGTGATACAAAGAATAAAGTGAATAAAAGATTTGCTTTGGTTTACCTTAAACAATTTTGTTGCTTCTTTAAGAGACGAACTTTGATAACTGTGCTCTTTGGAATTCTTCAGAATTCAGGTTGTACTATTTATAATGAAAGAAAATGCCAACCATCTCCATAAATGATAAGAAATTATTCTTGCCTCCATGCATATCTGTAGTCATAGGGCAGTCGCACATCCCCCAGCAATTCAAAGATACAAGATACATTTATTTGTCACATGTACCAATTGGTACAGTGAAATGTGTTGTCACCATGCAGACATTTGAATATTAAAGAGCAGAGAACACGATAGACTTTAACACAGACATCCCCACACAGCGGAATCATAATTTCCCCTCTGAGAGGGAAGGCTCTAAAATTCAGTCATCCTCTTCCGTTGTTCTCCCGAACCTCTTGCAGTCGCCGCCACGGGTGGCCCGATGTTCAAGCCCTCACCTCTGACGTTGGAACGGGAGAACCACCTCAACGGCTTGGACATCCGAATCGACCGCTTCCTACCGGAGTCCGCGGCTCCCGAAGTCCACCGGCCGCGCTGTTCGGACATTCAATGCTGGCGGCCCTCGGCAAAGGGTCCCAGGACTCCTCGATGTTGGTCAGCGCCGCCCACACTGGGAGCTCTCCAAATACCAGCTCCAAGAGCAATAACGTGGCAATATCGTTTGGTGTTTGGGGCGGCTGAAACGGGGCAGGCGGGGCTACAGACAGCCCGCTACCCGGGTGAATCACCACGGTGTGGGGGTCCAGGGGTGGGGGCGAATCTCCCCGGTGTGTGGGTCGAGGGGGGGGACGGTGAATCACCCTGGTAGGGGGGTTGTGGTGCCGGTGCAGCGCGGTCAGTGACTGGGTGGGCGTAGGGACCAGACTGTCCCCAACTCTGCTGCAGCTGACGGGGATGTTACTGGGTTTATGGCCCCATGTGTGCGCGCTGCCGACCCACAGCCCGTCACAGGGCGGGAGTCAGCTTGGGGGAGTAAAGTGAATGGGATGCTGCCAGCTTGGGGGGTAATGTATGGGGGGCAGCCAGCTTCCGGGAGAATGAAATGGGAGGTGGCCAGCTTGAGGGGTAATGGATGGAGGTACCAGCTTGAGGGAGTAAGGGGAGTGGGGGGGTAGCCGGCTTAGGGGAGTATGAGATGGGAGGTAACCAGCTTGGGGGAGGATAGGATGGGAGGTAACGACAATCCACGACACGTCCGCCTGCAGGCCCGGGGCCCCACCTGTGGCCCGCTCCCCCTGCCCGAACACCACTAGGCCCAGCCCCACAACACCATTGCTGCCATGAGGAGCAGCACCAACACTTACCACCTTCCTGATCGATCTCAGCCCTGGACGACCAAGGATGCCGCTCTCATTGACCTCCCCATGCCACTGACCATCACTGACTTATCGACACCGCCGACCCTTGTTGCCTCACCGCAGCCTGCCGACCCTCACTGCCTTCCCGTTCACCCGCTGACTGGCATTTCCGACGCTTCGCCCATGTGCTACTCCACTCCCCGCAGGCCTTGGCCAGCTACTCTGCCGGCCCTGGCCACTCCACCGCTCACCAATGGGCCGCAGCTGTCGCCTTACTAGAGTCCTAGGCTCAGCACTGGGTGTGGAGTCTGCACGCTGCAGACTCTCACACCACGTGTCTGACTGTGCTGCGTCCTACAGGGAACCTCAATAGACAATAGGTGCAGGAGAAGGCCATTCAGAGCTTCGAGCCAGCACTGCCATTCAATGTGATCATGGCTGATCTTCCTCAATCAGTGCACCATTCCTGCCCTCTCCCCATATCCCCTGACTCCGCTATCTTTAAGAGCCCTATCTCTCTCTTGAAAGTATCCAGTATCTGTGTGAAAAATTTTCTTTATCTCCGTTCTAACTTACCCCTTATTCTTAAACTGTGGTCCCTGGTTCTGGACTCCCCCACATTGAGAACATGTTTCCGGCCTCTAGTGTGTACAAACCCTTAATAATCTTATATGTTTCAATAAGGGCCTCTCATCCTTCTAAATTCCAGACTATACGAACCCAGCCGCTCCATTCGGAGTTTGACTAAGATTTTATATCGAAGTCACATGAATGACTATGTGAAGGGCCCATCAGTCCGCATGCGTGTCAAAATGTCGACGCATGGCCCAAGAATTGGAGTAGTTTGAAACTGCTCCAGCAGGTAAGGGATTTTTGTTTCAGGAACGGGCCGCTGCTCCGAAAACAGGGACTGTGGGCCCGGAGAAGCTGGCACAGCCAGTACAGCTGCTGCCATGGAGGCTCCGTAACGAGCTGGCAGCTGAAGTTTAGCGGCTGACAGCTTGGCCTGCACAACGACCGCTGTGAAGGCTCCGTAACGAGCTGGTGGCTGCAATTCAGCGGCTGATGGCTCGACCGGGACAGCTACCGCCGTGGAGGCTCTACAAAGGAACTAGCAGCTGGAAGTTAATCGGTTGACGGCTCTGCCGAGACAACCGCCATGGAGGCTCTGAAAAAGGAGCAGGCAGCCTCATTAAATAGGCTGACGGCTCGGCCAATGCAGCTATCGACATTGAGGCTCTGAGAGGGAGCAGTTTTTGAGGCTCCAAGGGACCAGCAACTGGTTGAGGCTCAAATAGGGAGCCATCCAGATTCCTGAAGGAAGCAACATCTGGCTACATTATATTCCTCCCCTCTAGACTCCGTTGAGGCTCCAGAAGGAAGCAAGCTCGGACTCGGAGTCTTTAGCAGGCACGACCTGCCCAGTACGTATGTAATAGAATTGTGCTCCTGCCTCAAGAGACACTTACAGGATGGTCCAGTCAGATGCCTGTGGAAGCAACACCTGGCTCAGGGTTGTGTTATATATCTCCCTCTCAGAAAAGGGGAAGCAATATCTGGCTCAGGTTTGCATTACAATATGTCCTGTTAAGACAGGGGAAGCAACATCTGGTTCAGGGTTGCGTTATTTTATCTCCCGTTCAATTGAGGGGAGTACTGGAGATTATTACATAAGTAACTCCGACTATGGGGATGTCGTCAAGGAATTTGAATCCCTGAACTTATGGGGGATATGCTGCAGTTTAATCATATGAAGGAGTTCCGGCTCTTGTCACATCATTTGCCATCTCTTTGGGGATAGGAGATCCACTGGAGGAGATCTGGCTAAGAGCATCAGTGATTTAACTCCTCATCAGCTGAGGAGGTATGTGTTGGATACGGCGGGGAAATATATCAGTCCAAATGAACTGCCAGACTTTGGATGTTCCAAAAGTCAATCTCACCATTTGGGATATCTCAGTGGTGATACGTGGGCAAGACTTAAAATTTCAGCGTATTCAAAGACAATTAACTGATGTCATTTCAGCCTTTACAAGGGCAGTAGATGGGTTCAGCTCTCGATAGTGCAGAAGATGCTTTAGCACTTCTATGTAATGCACAGTTGGCAGGGCTGGACTTAGATGAAGAGGGGCCCTAAGCTATTTCACTTGTGACCCCCCCCCCTCAATTCCCCACCCCCTCGACTAGAGGACCATGACTATCTGACAGTGACAGTGTGACACATTTAGATCCTGTTGTATGTTGTCATTAAACAGTTGGTTTTAAAACACATATTGGATTCACCGCGGAGCAGGCGATGCCTTACCTGGATCGCAATTTGAAGTTCTGGGATGTTGGGCCTGCAGCTTCAACATCATGGAGCTGTGGTTTGCGGAGCTCCCAGCCTCAGGCCACGCTGATTTCAACATCATGGAGCCCTGGGATCCCTTTGCCGAGGGACGCCAGCGTGAATCTCCGCCCAGCTCAGCCTGTGGACTTCGGGAGCCGCGGTCCCCGGTAGGAGCTGGCCGATTCGGAAGTCCAAGCCACTGAGAATGTTCTCCCATTCCGAAGTCAGATGGTGACCCCCAAATTTCATTGTACCAATTTGTGCATGTGACAATAAGTGTCTCTTGAAATGAATGTGGAATATTAAGAAATAAAGAAACTACAAATACACTAAGAGCAAAAATGTTTTTTTCTCGCCTTCTTCATAGCAAAATCGTCCAGAGGTACACCAAGATCTGTTTGTCATTCTCAATGTATAGAATGCTCAGTGCAGACAACCTCTCTTGAGACATTGTGGACCTTAATTCATTTTTAATTCTTTTTAGCCTTGAAAAATACCTCTCTCCCGAGCAGTTGGTGACTTAGCTTAATGAAACGAAGAAACAGCCACAAGATTGCCTCCACATTAGGGAAGGCCAACTGAATTGTTTCCTTGTATATTATTTGATAAAGGTCTGTATGAGACAGAGAGTGCTCTTCTGTAGGCCTATGGCTTTGTCTCACGTACGAGTGAAAGTGCAAACGTTCATCTGTAAGTTCCAGGTCAACATCTTCAGAACAAGGGGTCACAGTCTAAGGATAAGGGGGAATTCCTTTAGGACCGAAATGAGGAAAACATTCTTTACACAGAGAGTGGTGAGTCTCTGGAATTCTCTGCCACAGAAGGTAGTTGAGGCCAGTTCATTGGCTATATTTAAGAGGGCATTAGATGTGGCACTTGTGGCTAAAGGGATCAGGGGGTATGGAGAGAAGGCAGGTACGGGATACTGAGTTGGATGATCAGCCATGATCACATTGAATGGCGGTGCAGGCTCGAAGGGCCGAATGGCCTACTCCTGCACCTATTTTCTATGTTTCTATGTTTCTGGGTTTGCTTCTATCAACAGTTCAACACCTTGCTGAAGCAGCAAGAAAGGAAAACTGTTGTGCAACTTCAGTGTACACAGTACCTCTTCTTTTTAAATTGGTTTCAAGTGCATCTAGTATAGGAATAAAGGATTTTATCTCTTATCTCTTGAAGAGAGTTTATCCAAAGCATCCAGTCCTTCTGTTTCCTGCAAAAGATTGTTAGCTTGAAGCCTGGTATCACCCTTCACATTAACATCAGAGTACTAATGACTGAGGGCATCAGTGATAGCGCTGTAACTTTCCAAAATAGCTTCTGTGGCTTTTGCATGTGCCTCCCACCTAGTGTCTGACAAATATTTAGGCACTTTTGACTGAGGTTGCAAAAATGATTTTAGAACTGCCCACCTCTTTGTGGAGGATGAATAGAAGGTATAAATTTCATTGATAATTCCAAAACAGTTCACTGCATCAAGGCAGCAAACAACAGCCGAACGGCCCACCAAATTTAATGAGTGAGCAGCGCATGGAAAAAATCTTGCAAATGTGTTTTTTCGAGGATTTTGTTGCTGCATACCCTTGTACCTACCAGCCATGTTGGTAGCATTGTCATAAGACTGCCCTCAGCATTTTCTAAAGTCAATTTCAAGCTCAGTAGTGAGATAGTTAAACACAAAATCAGCCATGCTTTCTCCCGAGTGGTCTTTTAGCTCAAGGAAAGTTAAAAATCTCTCACTTGGTAAATCGTCTTCAGGTGATACATATCTGATAATTAAAGTCAACTGATCAGAATGTGAAATGTTAGGGTATGTAGACAAACTGAAATATCCAGCCTTTTGCAAGTCAGCCAGAATTGCATCCTTAACTTTTCTTGCCATGAGTTTAATTATTTCCTCACATACAGTTTTTGACAAATAAGAGGGATTTGCTGATCTGGAGTTTCCATAACGATTGATATTAGCCAGTAAAAATTGGTCAAATTTTGCAACTAGCTCTAAAAGACCAAGATAATTGCCGTTATTTGGAGATCCAAATTGTTCATTGGCTCCTCTGAATGGTAAGCCTCGTTCTGCAAGAGTGCACATTACGGCAACAATTCTCTCCATGACATGCCGCCAGTCCTGCTGCTCTGCTTTTATTTGTTCCTGTAGCTTTGACGTTACCGTTTGCCCTCGTTTTCTTGTTAAGCAGGTCAACATGGCATTCCTGTGCTTCTCTGAGTTCTCATGAGTTTGGATAAGATAGGGGTTTCGCCAATCATCAAACCTTTCAGAAGCTAAAGATGTAGCAGAAGAATAAGATGCAATGTTTGGAAAGAGTTTACAAACAAAGCAATATATCCAGCCTTTTGAGGGAGAATACACAAGCCACTCTCGGCTATATGTTTCTCCATTGACATTTGTTGAATAAAAAAGACCCTTGGTGCAAGACCTAGACTGATTTTTATACACTCGCTTGGAATTTGAAAATGGTCCACAACGATGTTGAACTTGAGAGGGGCTGCTTTCTACCCAATAGGATACATCCTCATGTGATAATTCTGTCCACAAACCAACGTCTGTTGCAGTACATCTATATTTGGCATCATCAATCAGTTCTATATTTTCAGTTTGAGCCGGCATCATGGCTGCTTCCTCATATTCAGCTTGCTGTTCCACGTCCTGCTCCGCTGTCTCTGTTTCAGGGAGGTTTTCTTCTGGTTGAATGCTAGTAGATGGCTGGATAACTCCACCAGACTGATTACCTTGTGTTAGTAACAATGTATCTGCTTCACCGCTGGCACTTGTTGCCTCTGTCGGTGGCTGACGCAAGAAAGCAGTGATTAGTCTTAACTTCTTTACCGTATCATTTTCAAGTCTCTTTCTCTTGCACTTGCTAACACCACTTTCAAATGTTTTACTCATGCTCAGATTAGAATCTGAAAATAAAAATAAAAATTAATCTTCAACAGATATTAGAAAGGAAAACATGAAGCAGCGTTCTCACAAAATGCAGTGAAGAAATAAAATCTGTATAATAGTTGGGTAATATTTCTTAAAGAATTGTTCCTTATTGACAATTATATTGCAAAACCTGAATCAAATCTGCTTGAAAAAGGCTAACTTATAACTAAACAAACAGGTTCACTTCTTAATAAACAGCCAACTCACAAAGCAGCTTGGTAGACCAATTCAAAACTTTCCTAATTATCGGCCAATTGAAGGGACAAAGGTGAGGCATCTGCTGCAGCCAAACCATTCGGTATCTGAGAAGAGGAGGTCAGGGTGAATGGTGAACATATGGCAGTGATGGGGGTTGGGGCTGGAGGAAGGCAGGTGAGTGGGCTAAGGCTGAGGTGATGTCTGGTTGGGGGTGGTGGGTGGTCAGGGGGTATGGGGGTATGAGGACTGTAGTGTGGGTGGGGAAGAGCTGGGATCACATGGTTTGAGGGGAATGGGGAAGATCCAGTGGAACAGCCACTGAGATTACCAGGGGACTAGCATTAGGACCCAGCGCAGTCAAACCCAGGGGAGTGGGAATCTGCAGTGTAGAAACCAAAGATACTAGAGGAGCTCCTCTAGTATCTTTTGTGGAAACTTCAGGCCCGGTGCTGAGTCCAGGCTGCAGGTAAGGCGACGGCTGCGGGCTGCTGGAGGGCGGTACAGTGGCGAGCGAAGTGTGGGAGGTTCCGGTGGGCGGATGGTCACTGGGGCGGCAAGGTTCAATGGGTCTGGTGGGGCGGCGAGGTGCGGCGGCGAATTGGGTAGGCCCCCCGTGTGGCGGCGAGGTGTGTAGGTTGTGAAGGATGAGGGTTAAATAAACGACATACCTTTTGCTTTGTCCTGCACTTCCAATGATCCAAGGATCTGTGGAGCAAATTCCTCTCCACAACGAATACATACCTCACCTGCATTTTAATCCCTCCCCCCCCCCTTCCCCCCACACCACCAAAGCCTCCGGAATCGCAAGCACAGCGCCACCGATGGTAAGTTTTGTAACAACGCCACTCTCAAAAGGTTTATACACCTTGGTGGAGCGAGCAGAGGCCCCCCTAGATCTCGAGGCCCTGAGCTTAATCTTGTCTAGTTTATACGTAAATCCGGCCCTGAATCTCAGATTTTGTTTAGGTACTTTACACCCCAGTGGTATGAACATTGACTTCTGCAACTTCAAGTAACCCTTGTTTTCCCTCTCTCTCCAACCCTCCCCTTCACTGTCTCCGGTTACATTTTATCTCTGTGCGTTGTTGTTACCTTCTCCCAGCTATTCTACATTTCCCTTGTCCCGTTTTCACACAGTACACTTCCTCATCAATGTATCTCCCTCTCCCCTAACATTAGTCTGAAGAGGGGTCTCAACCCAAAACGTCACCCATTCCTTCTCTCCAGAGATTCTGCCTGTCCTGCTGAGAACTCCAGCATTTTGTGTCTATCTTGTGTTTAATAGCCTAATAGTTGTTGGGTAGAAGCCCTTCCTGAAGCTGGACATTATAGTTTTCAGACTCCTGTGCCTTCTTTCTGATGGTAGGAGTGAAATGAGAGTGTGGCCAGCGTGGTGTGGATCTCTGATGCTGGCTGCCATTTTGAGGCAGCGACTCCTGTAGATCCCATCCATAGTGGGGAACGTCGGTATCCGTGATGGGCTGGGCAGTGTTCACCACTGTCTGCAATCTTCTTGTTCCCGGCTGTTCGAATTGCAAACCAGGCCATGATGTAACCAGTCAATATGTTTCCTGATGCACACCATTGACAGTGCAGACGTACAGTTGCTGCCTTACAGCGCCATAGACCCACGTTCAATCCTGAATTTGGGTGCCATTTGCACGGAGTTTGCACATTTTCCCTGTAACCACATGGATTTTCTCCGGGTGCTCCGGTTTCCTTCTACATTTCAAAGACATGCAGGTTTGTAGGTTAATCGGCTTCCCTAAATTTGGCCCGTGTGTTGGATGCAAAATCAGGTTATCCTAGATCTACGGTTGATTATTGTTCACCGTAGATTTGGTGGGCCAAAGGGTCTGTTTCCATGCTATATCTCTAAATTAAACATAGCAAATCACCTCATTCTTCTAAGGAAGTAGAGGCGTTGAGGCATTATTTATTGAGAGAGTCAACATGATTGGTCGAGGACAGATATTCAGAGATATGCACATCGATGGAGACAGGTTTGTAGATCCTCGACCCTCTTCTAAAGTCAACAAGCAGTTCCTAATCTTTACTGATGTTAAGAGCAAGGTTGTTACCATTCGCAGTCGATCGATCTCTTTCCTATATGTTGACTCATCGTCATCTGTTATTTCCCCCAAAAGGGTAGTATCATCAGTGAATGTAAAGACAGTTGGATCTATATCCAGCTGCACAGTCATGAGTATAGAGTGAGTCGAGCATTTGCTGAGCACATGGCCTTGCGGTGTCACTGTGCTGATGGTTATCAAAGAAGAAGAGTTTGATAAAGCTGCCAATTCCATCTGACTGTTCTGTTGATTATGAAGTTTAGGATCCAGTTGCAGGGGAATATGCACAGAACTTGGTGATTGTTTTGGAGAGGATAATGGTGTTGAATGCCAAGCTGTGGACTATGAACAACAGCCTGAGGTAGGTGTTCTTATTGTCCAAGTTGCCCAATGCAGAGTGGAGGGCCAGAGAGATCACATCCTCCATTGACCTGTTGTGACAGCAGGCAAGTTGTCGTGGGTCCAGATTCTTGTTGAGGTAGGAATTGATATGCACAATAACCAACCCTCCTGAAGTACCTTCTGATGTTTGCCTCTGTGACTGAGATTGTAATACCATTGGGGGATATAGGAGACTGGGAGGGCACAACAGTGTTCTCCCTAACAAACCATGCATAGAATGCCTTGAGCTCATCTGGGAGTAATGCTTTGTTGTCACTTGAGCTGCCTCCTGGTTTTGAATTGGTGAACACTCCAGGTGAAGAATCTGTGGAATTCATTGCCACAGGCGCTGTGGATGCAAAGATATTGGATATTTTTAAAGAGGAGATTGATAGGTTCTTGATTAGTAAGACTGTCAAAGATTACTTGGAGTTGGCAAAATTGAGTGAGTGAACAGAGTAGTCTGTTCGTACTTCGACCTTCCGGCAGACGTTACAAGGCCTTCTACGCCCGCACCTCCAGACTTAGGAACAGTTTCATCCACAGAGCTATAGCTGCTCTGAACCGGCCCTGCTGAGTGGCCCCCCATGAACTGTCTCCCTCGAATGGCCACATCGCACATCGACCCAGCACAGACCTATTTGCACTTTATACTGTTTTACTGTTTTTTTTTAATAAATCATGGTTCTCTGGGTATCTAAATTTTTAGTTGATTTAGTTATGACATCGGACGGAAGTTGCATACCATAAAATGTATTATTATAATTATTGATGGGCCTAATTCTGCTCCTATATCTTATTGTCTTACATCACAAATAATAGATGTCCCAGCACAGATCCATGTGGATCTCCACCCAGAATAACTCTTACACCACAATTTCTGGTAAGCCAGTTTGGAATCCAAACGGTCAAGTCACTGCGGTCCATATACATCTGAATCATCTGGATCAGCATCCTATGAAGAACTTTATCAGATGCCGTACTAAAACCCATGGGAACATCCATTGCCCTAGCCTCATTGATCATATTCGTTACTGCCTCAAAAAACCTAAACATGTTCATAAGACAGGGCTTGTCATGGACAAAGACATGCAGGATGTACATAATTTTACTTCGGAGTCACGTGAGTGACTACGTGAAGAAGCTCCGCCAGGCGCATGCCGTCATTACGTCCGCGCATGTCGCACTGAACGGGCTGGAGGGCGCAGCTCCACCAGCGGTAAGTAGAAACCTCCCAGGTAAGTGGTTTTGAAAACTTTGCCTGGGAATTTTTAACTCCGTAAAGCTGGCTAGAGCAGTCAGTAGGAGTTGGTGGTATGGAGCGGTAGGTAGGAAAGTTCATAGTAGCGTGGGTCCAGTAATGCGGATTCACAAATTAGATCGGGTCGGGAGATTAGCGCGGCAACACCGGTTCCGATACCGGGTGCCGTTTTACCGACAGCCGTTATATTAGAGGTGAACTTTCTACACCAGCTCCAGGGACTCAGGAGCCTGAGGCCACCGATAGCCATAGAAAGGCAAAAAGAGAAAGAAAATCTATCAGACCCGTGTTGTCAGACGAGTCTGAGGAAGAAGGTGACTCCCCTCTAGATAATAAAAGAATGTGGTGGAGGATGCAAAATATGGAGAAGATGCTCCAAACTTTCATAAATCAAAGGTCTAAGGGCCCAGTGATTCCCCAGACAGCTGTTCAGGAAGGCCCATATCAAGAAGAATATGTGGACTATCAGCAAGGGGATTTCCTTCCAGCACCTTGTTTAGGACTGGAGGATGCCTCCCTACAATATGACTTGGGAGAAGCGGGGCAGGATGCAGCTGACCCTATGTCTGGTGTCCCTGCTTATGTGCAAACACCAGAGCACAAGAGCCACGCTCCGGGTGTCCCGGATATTGCAATGAGTTTGCTATTCCGGAGGGGACTGGTGAGGCAATGGAGGAGTACCTTGCCAACAATATCAATTATTTAGTGTCTCACCAGCTCCAGCAATTTATGATGCAAGAGACTACCTATAAATATAAGACAGCTGTTTACTGTGCATCACTGAAAGTGCCCACGGTGAACCCAGTATCTGGGCACCCATGAGTCCTTCTATGAGAGGACAGGAGATAGAAACATAGAAACATAGAAACATAGAAAATAGGTGCAGGAGTAGGCCATTCGGCCCTTCGAGCCTGCACCGCCATTCAATGTGATCATGGCTGATCATCCAACTCAGTATCCCGTACCTGCCTTCTCTCCATACCCCCTGATCCCTTTAGCCACAAGTGCCACATCTAACGCCCTCTTAAATATAGCCAATGAACTGGCCTCAACTACCTTCTGTGGCAGAGAATTCCAGAGACTCACCACTCTCTGTGTAAAGAATTCTGTGTAAAGATTCGGCATCAATGCGTCCTCCAACTGGTGGCTGCAGCAATTACTGCATTTGGCACTGTGGTCAAAGTGACCATGATTACTCAAACTCAAAAAGATATGTTGGCTCTATTATGCAATGCATTCTTTGAAGTAAATTGCATTAGAAAAAATGCCATCAGGCCAACTCTCAATCAAAAGTTTTGCTGCACTATGTAAGGTGACAAATATACAAACGCCTGAGTTCCTGTTTGGAATGGACCTTGTCAAACAAATACGTGATATTGATGATGAGGCAAAAACAATTGGTTTGATGAAGCCAAGCATATCACGGCCACCTATTCGCAAACCAGGGTTTGTGTACTGAAGGTCGGATCCAGGTGCTGGACCGAGCTGGGGGAGGCCAGTGGGGCAACGAGGTTACCCACCAAGACTGAGTGGCTTCAACTGAAATATGAGCAGACACCAGGCTTACAGGCCAACTGCAGAGGTACAGGGAACTTTTGTTTAAGGTTCTGATGCACAACCTCCTATTGGAGGTAGATTACAATTGTTTTACAATGAATGGTGCTGTATAACATGTGATATGTTTATACTAAATACTGTGCCAGGTTCTACCATTGAGTTTATCTCAGGGATAGATCCACCTCAGCAGCACAAGCCAAATAAAATGTTGGTGTTTTCTGCTCCAGAAACTGAACAGGTTAACGATGAGATTAAGAATTTATACCAAAAAGAAAGATGGGGGTTGTAGTGTAATTCTGGACCTCACTCACTTAAATTCTTCAGTTCTCTATAGACATTTTAAAATGGACAGCTTCGTTACTGCAAAACAGCTGGTCTCACAAGGTTGTTATATGGCAACTATTGATTTGCAAGATGCGTATTATTCAGCGCCAATTCATGCTCATTATCGCAGGTACTTGAAATTTAATTGGATGGGACAGCTGTGGCAATACAAAGCATTGCCTAATGGATTAAGTTCAGCACCTAGGCTATTTACTAAATTGTTAAAACCTGTGCTGGGGTTATTGAGGGCCCATAATCGCATTGCCATGGCTTATTTAGATGATATCTTAATTATCAGCAACACTAGAGAGTCATCTGAGGAGTCGGTTGCAGTAACCAAAAATGTGTTTGAAACATTAGGATTTTTGGTCCATCCAACTAAGTCTAAATTACAGCCAACCCAAAATATTGAGTATTTGGGATTTCTTATTGATTCAGTTGATATGGCAGTAACATTACCAACAGCCAAGGTTGTGGATATTGCTGATGTCTGTACTTGCCTCACACAAAAAATTTATACCTCCATCTGAGAAGTCACTAAGGTCATTGGGAAATTGGTAGCAGCTTTCCCTGCAGTACAGTTTGGTCCTTTGCATTATTAACATTTGCAAAGAGCAAGAGAACAAGCACTAAAAGAGCTTGCAGGCCATTTTGATCGGCTTATGCAGTTACCAACCACAGCTCTAGCAGAATTGCAGTGGTGGATTGTTAATGTTAGTCAAGCTACCAATAACATTTTGGTGCAGGAACCTTCAATGATTTTACAGACTGATGTAAGTGCTCTCGGATGGGGGGCTACAGACATTGAGTCTAGCTGTGGGGGTAGATGTAATGAACAAGAAGGTTTGATTCTACACACACAAGGAATTATTGGGGGCATTTTATGGGTTAAAGGCATATTGCTCCACAATGAATAATTTACACGTTCAACTCCAGATTGATAACACCACGGGAGTGACATATATTAATCATATGGGAGGAGCAAGATCAGTTTCATGTGATAGCATGGCTAATCTTATATGGCATTGGTGTATTTTGAAAAACATCTGGGTTTCAGCCATCTATCTACCAGGGGTAGACAATGTGATGGCAGACCATAGGTCACAAAAATTTAATGACAATTTAGAATGGATGTTGAATTCTAAAGTTTTTCAAACAATTGTCACTCGATTTGGGTTGCCAGATATTGATCTGTTTGCATCCAGACTGAATCACCAGTTGCCTAAATATGTTTCATGAGAGCCAGATCCAGGAGCAGTAGCTGTGGATGCATTTTCGTTACATTGGGGGCACTAATTCTTTTATGCTTTTCCACCATTTTGTCTGATTACTAACTGTCTAACCAAAATAGAGCGTGACTCCGCCACAGGCGTTCTGGTGGTCCCAGATTGCCCAACACAACCATGGTTCCCATTGGTACTCAGAATGATGGTTCAGCCATTCATGATGATTCCCACCTGCAGTAATTTGTTGGTGCATCCGGTTACAGGAGAAAGTCACCCGTTACATGACCGTATCAATTTGTTGGTCTGCAGGTTCTGAACAGACCATTCCAAGGCCTTGGATTGTCGAACAGGACCATGGAGGTTATCACTGCAGCCTGGAGGAATAGTACTAAAAAACAATATGTGGTTCACATGAAGAAATGGGAGATGCTCTGTGTACAATCAAATATATCTTACCATACTGCAAGCATAAGTGATGTGTTGGAGTTCCTTGCTAAATTGCATTTTGATAAGCACTTGAGTTACAGTGGTATTAACAGTGCTCGGAGTGCTTTGTCCTCAGGACAACAACTTATTGGGGGTCATCCGTTATTATACCGATTTATGAGAAGAATTTTTTTTAAAAACCCTCCTAAACCTAGATATACAGAAATCTGGGATATCAGTATAGTTCTCACACTGCTTTGGCAATGGGCTCCAATTACATCATTGTCTATGCAGAGATTAACTCTTAAAGTGGTTATGCTAGTAGCGCTGGTTTCAGCACAACGTGTACAAACATTACAATTGTTACGAATAAATTGTATCCATTTGTCTGTACATGACATTACATTTTATGTCTATGATTTAATCAAACAAAGCAGGCCAGGTATGGCAGGAACCAAGGTGACGTTTAAAGCATATCCTGTTGACGTGTAGTTAAACACTTAAGCCAATATCTTGAGTTAACAAGGAGTCTCAGAGGTTCTGAGACAACACTGCTCACAAAAAGCCATATAAAGAGTGTCAGTACAAACTATTTCTAGATGGTTGAAACAGGTTCTCAATTATGCTGGAGTCGGCACTCATGTATTTGAATCTCACTCCAGGGCGGCTTCAACATCAGTGGCGAAGGCTCAGGACGTGCCGCTAGACCAAATCCTCGCGGCCGCAGGATGGTCTAGAGAATCGACAGTCAGTGCCACGGTTTGGGCTTGCTGGTTTTGGGTTCCATTTACTTCATTTGCTTTGTTTTATATAATTGTTTGTAATTTCCCCCTGGGATAGAGGGGTTATTACTGATTTTTGTTATTATTATTTAAAATAGTTATTGAATATTTGAAGCAATGTTCAATATATTATTTATTCACTACTGTGTCAACCGAAGCAGTTTGTCGTATGGAGTGCATCTACGGCATGAAACCACAGAACTTTGAAATCTTCACATAGTCACTCACGTGACTCCGAAGTAAAATAGTAAGATTAAACGAGAACTTACCAGTTCGAAGTTTGATCCTTATTTTATGATGAGTTACATTGAGGGATTACGTGCCCTCCGCTCCCACCCTCATAATCTAAGAGATCATCTGGTAGTTCTAGTCTTTTTAAAACCTTACTATGTTACTTCGGCTATTTGTTTTCTGTGTTTTCACGCCGCTGCTTTGAAGTATGGCGGGGCTTCTTCACGTAATCCCTTAACATAAATCCTCATAAAATAAGGATCAAACTTCGAACTGGTAAGTACTCATTTAATCTTACTATTAACTCATTATCTTCCAAAGGTGAGTCAATTCTATCCAGAAAAATCCTTACTTTGCACTTATTTGAGTTGTGAAATTGTCATGCAAATCGTGGAAGATGAAAGAGCGCCACACTGTGCAAGGTGCGGTGAGTGAGCAACAATTGTAGAAGGGGTAGTGAGGGAGTGCCGTACTGTGGAAGGGACGGTCAGAGTGCTTCGCACAGTGGAGGGGTTGTGAGAGAACGGCGCACTGTGGTTGCAGTGAGAGAGTGCCACACTGGAGGTAGTGGTTAGAGAGCGCCACCCTGTGGATGCAGTGAGAGAGTGCCACACTGGAGGTAGTGGTTAGAGAGCGCCACCTTGTGGATGCAGTGAGAGAGTGCCACACTGGGGGTAGTGGTTAGAGAGCGCCACCCTGTGGATGCAGTGAGAGAGTGCCACACTGGGGGTAGTGGTTAGAGAGCGCCACCTTGTGGATGCAGTGAGAGAGTGCCACACTGGAGGTAGTGGTTAGAGAGCGCCACCTTGTGGATGCAGTGAGAGAGTGCCACACTGGGGGTAGTGGTTAGAGAGCGCCACCTTGTGGATGCAGTGAGAGAGTGCCACACTGGAGGTAGTGGTTAGAGAGCGTCATTCTGTGGATGTGGTGATGAAAGAGCGCCGCACTATGGAAGGCGTTGTGAGGGAGCGCCACTTTGTGGGAAGGGCATAGGAAGGGGGCAGGGGCAGGGAGGGAATGCCGCAGTGGGAATAAAGAGGAGCAGGCGGAGGGACAGTGAGAGCGAAAGGGGGGATGCGAAACACGAGGGAGAGTGAGAGGGAGCGCACCAGCGGAGAGAGAGAGTGCTCCAGGGGTGAGAAAGTGCTGCAGGAGAGAGAGGGAGTGCACCAGTGGAGACAGAGGGTGCCCCAGCGGTGAGAGAAATAGATGGCTGCATATATGACAAAAAAACACCTTTCCCTAAAAAAATAACTACGAAATGTTTGTCAACAAAATAGAGAGAGTACAGAGGAGATTTACTAGAATGTTGCCTGGGTTCCAGCAACTAAGTTACAGAGAAACGTTGAACAAGTTAGGTCTTTATTCTTTGGAGCGCAGAAGGTTAAGGGGGGACTTGATTGAGGTCTTTAAAATGATGAAAGGGATAGACAGAGTTGACGTGGATAAGCTTTTCCCATTGAGGGTAGGGAAGTTTCAAACAAGAGGGCATGACATGAGAATTAAGGGACAGAAGTTCAGGGGTAACATGAGGGGGAACCTCTTTACTCAGAGAGTGGTGGCTGTGTGGAATGATCTTCCTGCAGAAGTGGTGGAGGCAGGATCGATTTTAACATTTAAAAGTAAAGTGGATACGTATATGGACGGGACGGGAATGGAGGGGTATGGTCTGAGTGCAGGTAGATGGGACTAGGGGAAAATAAATGGTCGGCACGGACTGGAAGGGCCGATAGGGCTTGTTTCCGTGCTGTAATTGTTATATGGTTATATGGTTATAACGTATCAGATGTGCTTAATAACATACCAAAAGTCTACCACAGTCAGACCACTAGAAAGGTTTGATTTTTAAGATGGCGCCCAAGATCCATTTTTGTGTAACTAAACCAAGTGGGACCCGTTGGTGGGGGGGGGGGAGGGGCGGCGGCCTTCAGCGTCACACACACACACTAACCCCACCCTTGATAGAAACATAGAAACATATAAAATAGGTGCAGGAGGAGACCATTCGGCACTTTGAGCCAGCACCGCCATTCATTGTGATCATGGCTGATCGTCCGCTATCAATAACCCTTGCCATATGATATTCTCCCCATATCCCTTGACTCCACTAGCCCCTAGAGCTCTATCCAACTCTCTCTCAAATCCATCATGTGATTTGGCCTCCACTGCCCTCTGTGGAAGGGAATTCCATAAATTCACAACTCTCTGGGTAAAAAAGTTTTTTCTCACCTCAGTCTTAAATATTCTGTAGTTTCCCAGCTCAGACAGAGAGTCGTGACCTCTCCCTCGCCATTGTCAAGTTGGAAAGATATTGTCATGTTGGAAAGGGTTCTGAGAAGATTTATGAGGATGTTGCCAGGACTAGAGGGTCTGAGGGTTAAGGCTGGGTCTCTATTACTTGGAGCGCAGGAGAATGAAGGGTGATCTTATAGAGGTGTATGAGCAGAATAGATTGGGTAGATGCACAGAATGTCTTGCCCAGAGTTGGAGAATTGAGGACCAGAAGACATAGGTTCAAGGTGAAGGGAAAAAGATTTAACAGGAATCTGAGGGGTAACCTTTTTACACAAAGAGTGGTGGGACTATCCCAATGTTTAAGAAACTGTTAGACGGGTACATGGATAGGACAAGTTTGGAGGGATATGGACCAAGCGCAGGTAGGTGGGACTAGTATAGTTGGGACATGTTGGCCGGTGTGGGCAAGTTGGATAGAGGACCTGTTTCCACACTGTATCACTGTCACTCTATGACTCTATGTAGTTATCTGTGTGTATTATTCTGCAGCGAGTAAGAATTTAAGGATGTAAGGGCATGACATGAGAATTAAGGGACAGAAGTTTAGGGGTAACATGAGGCGGATCTTCTTTACTCAGAGAGTGGTGGCTGTGTGGAATGATCTTCCAGCAGAAGTGGTGGAGGCAGGATCGATTTTAACATTTAAAAGTAAAGTGGATAGGTATATGGACGGGAAGGGAATGGAGGGGTATGGTCTGAGTGCAGGGACTAGGGGAAAATAAATGGTTGGCACGGACTGGAAGGGCCGAGAAGGCCTGTTTCCGTGCTGTAATTGTTATATGGTTATATGGTAATTGTTCTGTCTGTCTAAATGACAATTGAACACTCTTGACTCTTGAAAATTCTACACTTTTCCTGAAGTGTGGAAACACATGAATCTTATCTAAAGGTGCATTTAAATTCCCGGCAGCAATGTGGCCTCATACAGTACTACCCATAGGCAGCATCATTATTACACAGCAATCTGTTTTGATTTCGCCAAAGTACAGTCAGTAGATTTCCGAGGAGAGAAGTGTTTCTAACGCCGCTTGCCTGAATGAAGGATGTAGTTGAGGAGAGTTACAGGTGGCCAACAGAAGAGACCTACGTCACAAATCAAAGCAATCGCAACGCGACCTGCCAGCAAACAGCTGAGGCTGCATCTGACTTAGAACCGCTATCAATAACCCGTGCCTGCCTTCTCCCCATATCCCTTGACTCCACTAGCCCCTAGAGCTCTATCCAACTCCCTCTTAAATCCATCCAGTGATTTGGCCTCCACTGTCCTCTGTGGCAGGGAATTCCATAAATTCACTACTTTCTGGGTGAAAAAGTTTTTTCTCAGCTCAGTCTTAAATGACCTCCCCTTTATTCTAAGACTGTGGCCCCCGGTTCTGGACTCACCAAACATTGGGAACATTTTTCCTGCATCTAGCTTGTCCAGTCCTTATAAGGGGAGGAGAGGTGGGGGTGGAGAGGGGGTGAGGAGAGCAGGTAGGGGGGGAGAGGAGAGGGGAGAGAGGGGGAGGAGAGGGGGGAAGGGGGTCTCGCTCGAGTAAACACCCACCCGCAGCCTTGCTCAGGCCCGGCGCCTGGTGGGGAGGCTGCTGCTCTATAACTCAATAGGTGCTGCCTCTACCCCCTCCCTCTGTGTCCCCTCCCTTTCTGCACCCCCTCCCGCTCGATCCACTCCTCCCTTTCTGCCCCCGCCCTCTCTGCCCCCCCCCTCCACCCTCTCTCCCCCCCATCCCCCACCCTATCCACTCACGCATAAGCAGGCGCAGCTAGAGAGGGTGGGTACGCAACTCGCAGTGCATGGAAAACAGTGCGCAGCAGATGGCGCATGGAAAACAGTGTGCAGCGGGCAATGTGGGCAGACCCATTATGACGTTATCAGCTCATTAACTTTAAAAAAGATTTCAGATTTGTGAAAAATGTAAATAAATAACTCAAGAAATAATGCATCACCTTTTCAGATAACGCGATTTTTGACATCATGGCGTAAATCTCTATCGGAATATATAAACCTTTCACCGTTACCGCGTTGTGTTTTCAAGGTGATGTGAAACGCAGACGAACATCACACACATCCAAGATAAGAGTTTTAATAACTACTGGACTAAGGGGGACCCATTGGGTCCCGTCCCCTCAACGCGCTGGAGGGGGAGCTGCGGTGCACTAACCACCCGCTCACACACACTAACCACCCCCTCACACACACTACCCCGCCCCCCCCCCCCCCCACACACACACTAACCATCCCCCTTGATTTTATATTAATATTATTAATTCGCTCCTTTTACACTGTCCCCGCCTATCCACCCACCCATAGCCCCC